>PTEX01000239.1:360967-428235 GCA_003342815.1 Eudromia elegans | reverse complement strand
GGGTGGGCGGTCGCGGCGTGACCCGTCGGTCCGGAGCGCTTGCGGAGGGCTGTAACGGAGCCCGGGCGAGCGGCGGGAGCTGCGAGCGCGGCCCGCGGGCGCGCGGCGGTACCGGCGGCCCGGCCAAGGGCACCTGACGCCGCCCTCGCGCTTCCGCCCTCACGCAGCCGCCCTTCCCAACATGGCGGCGTGCCCGCGCCGATGCCACGTGTGGGCCAATCAGCGAGTAAGAGTGGCGGAAGAGGGCGGCGCGGCAGCCAATGGGAGCGCGACGGGGGCGGGGCGGTGGCGACAGCGGCGGCAAGGGGGGTGAAATTTCTGGAAGGTGCCGCGGCCGTGCCGAGCTGGGCCGGGCCAGGGCGCGTGGCGGGGCCGGCGCCTGGTGTCGCCGCTGCCGCCATGAACCACAAGAGCAAGAAGCGGATCCGCGAGGCGAAGCGCAGCGCCCGGCCCGAGCTGAAGGACTCGCTGGACTGGACTCGCCACAACTACTGCGAGACCTTCCCGCTGAGCCCCGGCGCCTGCAAGGTGCGTGGCCTGGCGCGGGGCGGGGCGGAGCGGCGGGGGAACGGGGAGGGCCTGGAGGGAGCGGCGGGGCTGAGGGGAAAGGGGCTCTGTGGGGATGGAGGGGCTGAGGGGAATGATGGGGGAAGGCGGGAGCTGGAAGAGTCGGGGAGGCTCAAGGGGGTACTGTGGGCGTGAGGGAAACTTGGCGGGGGGGCGTCTTGTGGGAGGGCCCTGGGGAGTGCAGGGGGCTGTGAGGAATGAGCGGGGTGAAGGGAACGGGAGCTGGGCTCGAAGTGACGGCTGTGCGGAATGGGGAGATCCCGGGAGGAGGGACTCACAGGGGCTGGAGCTCGCGGGAGTGAGGGCAGCACCCTGATTCTGAGGTGGATTTTGCCCCAAAGCTGCTTTTTGTGCTGTGAACTCCCGAGCAGCCCCCAGGCCCCCAGCTTGGGCTCTCTGCAGAGCAGGCGCTGGGGGAGCAGCCAGCGCTCTCGCAGACGAGCTGGAAAGTGTCTGCTGAAAGGGCAGAGGTGCCTGCACATGACCCCAGCAGCAGGAGCGCCAAGGGCTGCAGCCGCCCCTGTGGCTGAGGCGGGTAAAGAGCAGAAGGGGCACCGCGGTCCTGGGGAAGCTTAAAATAACACACAGACAGCTTAATACTCTGTGGTCCGTGGCACAAAGTATGAGTGAGAGGTGCTTATTTAGGGAGGGTGGCCCTGGGATGTTCATCGGTCCGAATAGTCCTGTATTCTTCTCTTGCTTCCACAGGATAATGTGGAAAGGGCAGATGCRCTCCAGTTAACGGTAGAAGAGTTTGTTGAGCGTTATGAAAAGCCTTACAAGCCTGTAGTCTTGCTGAATGCTCAGGTGGGCTGGTCTGCCCAGGAGAAGTGGACTCTGGAACGTCTCAAACGCAAGTATAGGAACCAGAAGTTCAAATGTGGTGAGGACAATGATGGTTATTCTGTGAAGATGAAGATGAAATACTACATAGAGTACATGGAGACCACACGTGATGACAGCCCACTCTACATCTTTGATAGCAGTTACGGAGAGCATCCCAAGCGTAGGAAACTCCTGGAGGACTACAAAGTGCCCAAATTCTTCACCGATGATCTTTTTCAGTATGCAGGAGAAAAGCGAAGGCCACCTTACAGGTATAGTATAGCCAGAGCAAGGTGAAACTAGGCTTTTTCCCCCCCATATTGTTAGTTATTTCTAGATAGACATGATTGATTTATATAAAACAGAGCAATAGTTTTACATCTGTCATTTTACGATGAGCCTGCATCAGTAACCTAGAAGGAGAGAGATGTAGCAGCTTTGGTAGCAGAATCTGAAACTGTGACACACGCAACTGCAAGTTCCCTGCGTTGCTTTTTTTAATGACCAATTTGACATATTACTTAGCTTAAAAGAATTGAGTCATTACTGAAAATTGTACAGATTAGTTTCTTGATAAGTATGAAGTGCCTTACAGTTTTGATATTTCTAAGCACTTCAAGCTGAACTTGTGAGTTTTGCACCTATGACTTAGGTGCACTGTGGGATTTTGTTTAATTATGAGCTGATCCTTTTAAGGTAAAGATCTTAAGACTATGTGTGAAGTGTGGAGATGAGTTASTGGCTCCTCTGCAGATTATGTTGACAGAGAACAGTATTTATTTTGCATTTATATAATCTTTTCCACCCCTTTTCAGCATCTAGTTGAAACCAGGAAACCTCTGCTTGAAAACAGTATTGAAATGACGCTTGCTTCCTGGAGTCAAATGTAATTATCTGGTGTTCAGCCTGCTGGATACAAAAATGATATTTATCTATGTTAATATTATTCTTCATAATGTTATGAACACTAACTGTTTCCCAAGTAATTAAAGTCTTTCCACTGAGTGTTATGATTGCCAGAKAATGGCTTGCCCTTTGAATGATACGAGGCTGGGAGAGCTTTTTGTTGCCCTGGTGATGTTCTGATCTAATCAAATAGAATGAGTTATAAACATGATATTCTGCTTCACCTCCTCCCTGTAGTTTGTCGCGTCATGTGTCTATAGTCCAGCTGTAACTTCTGGGGAATAAAGTATGGAAAGTTCTCAAAACCACTGGAACTGGTATTTTTACCATGCTATAACGAGAACATTTTCATCATTCACCTCTAAAAAAGAGTATACAATGCTGTGGAGCAAGTACTAAAGCATGTGAGGTGCAGTCTGTTGGGAACTGGTCACATCTGGGAAGTGGATATTCACTTACCGAAGTTCCACACTATCTGGTTTTCCTAGTTAGGATTCACATCAGTGTCTCTTTTTTTTTTTTTTCTTTTTTTTTTCCCCTCTCTCCACACACATTGCCATTCTGTGATTTTTTTTTTTTCCCTTGTTTTTTAACATGACAGGTTTCTAACAGTAAATTTGAAGACTTGAGGTGCACTGACAGATGTTTAAGATGGAGANTTCCCCCTCTCTCCACCCACATGCACATTCTGTGATTTTTTTTTTCCCTTGTTTTTTAACATGACAGGTTTCTAACAGTAAATTTGAAGACTTGAGGTGCACTGACAGATGTTTAAGATGGAGAYTGTAGTCAGAAAGGGAGTTTTGAACAGTGCGTCTCTTCTGTCATGAGACAGACCAAAACATGTTTAATTTCCTGTAATTTTATTAATAAAAACTTTCAGTTTGCTGCTACTTAATTTGCTTTCCAAGGCTAATATGGACCAAGGATTGAACTGACAATAGTGCAGACAAACACCTGCTTGCTTATGTTTTTATGACTTTTTGTGAAGTAGGAAGAGCACAAATTGAAAGCCAAACTTACAATGCTATAATCAGTGCTAGCAAATTATACCTGCAAGTTATTTTACTTACCCCTGTATGGGAGGAGGGAAAGGGAGAAAGGGAGTGCATTTGACTTTCGCTATTTTGTGCGCCTTTGAACTCCTCTTGCTGAGTGTTCCCTGGCTATCCGCCACACAGTGGAAGGAAGGGTCTTTCTGGAAGGCAACTCAAATTTAGATTCTGTCTTCTTTGCTGCACACTTAAGAATTATTCCCTTTTTTCCCCTCTTAACAAATGGTAAGACGTCATCTCAATTATCCTCATTTATCTAGTATGGTAATCTTACTGTTCTGTTTCAAAGAGAATGAACAGTCAGAGGTGCTGGTACTTTTAAATGCCTATAGCAGGTTAAGTTCTGTAAAAGGAGAAAAAGTTTATATATCGGAGATGAAAATATAAAGAGCAAATCCTGCCTTCTTGATGGAATATAAGCCCTAACTAGATAACAGTTACAGTGAAAAGGCTGCTGTAAATGAGCAGAAGGCACAGAGGGTGGCAGGATTTGCGTAACTTTGTTCTAGTTCTTGTTTGCRTCACCTTTTGTTGCTCGTCGTTCTGCAGTTTTTGTTCCACTTATGAGTAACAAATTTTACAAAAATACAGGATAAAGAAGAACCTCCCACCTCTTAAGACTCCTACTGCAGACAGTTATGACTTAATCACCTGTATGAAGATTTGTGCTAAATCTGGAAATCGTATGTGTTTTATTAGAGAATTACTTATATTTCAGAACTGTACTTTGTTCTAAAAGTCATCTTCAGTTTATTGGCCCAGAGTGACTCTTGTCACAATTTTTGTTATTTTTAGCTTAATACAATTGTGTCTTTTGTTGTAGTATTAATATAACAACCTATTTTGATGCAATTTTGCCACTGAGTCTCTCTCAAGAATGCAAATAAAGATATCCTATTTTATTTCCCTTGGTTTATAGCTATTTCAAATTAACATTGTAAATATCTGACTAATATGAAAGAAAATGATTAGCGAAGGTGACTGCTTGTTTGCAATATAATTCAGCTTTTTTTTTTTTTTTTCTGATTTGCAGATGGTTTGTGATGGGCCCACCTCGTTCTGGAACAGGAATCCACATTGATCCCTTAGGAACTAGTGCTTGGAATGCCTTAGTCCAGGGACATAAGCGTTGGTGCCTGTTCCCCACGAGCACTCCCAGAGAGCTGATCAAAGTGACCCGAGAAGAGGGAGGCAACCAGCAGGATGAAGCCATTACCTGGTTCAATGTCATCTATCCTAGGACACAGCTCTCCACCTGGCCCCCTGAATTCAAACCCCTGGAGATCTTACAGAAACCAGGCGAGACAGTCTTTGTGCCAGGTGTGTACAGCTCTCTCCAGGAAGGAAATCTGGAAGAGAGAACCGTATTTTTACACGTATGTAGCAGAGAGTAAGGCAACAGTGCAGCTTGCTGATGTGGCTCATCTTAAGAAAAAAACTCTCCTTTGAGCTCTTTAAAAAGGACTATGAAACCGTCTCTGATTACTTTCTGATCCCCCTGGAACATTAAAAGACCAATAACATAGGACTGTGCATGGTGCAGATGTCAATGTAAAACTTGAGCTGCAATAAACTGTGTCCCAAGATGTGATTGTAAACAAAATCATGATAGTAGGAAAATACTAAAGCATAAAAGAACGGAAGTGTTTGAATTCTAGTAGCTCTTGCACAGACTTTTGAGGTTACATGCAGCGTAGCAAATTCGTAAGTGGACTTTATACTTGGTAGCCTGACTGCCTATGAATTTTATTTATATCTTTTTCTCAAGTGTGGGGAAAGAGGTACGTAAAGGCACTGACACCTTCCACCCACTTCCCTGAGACTAGACCTAGTCTTGCAGTTGAAATCAGAAACCCAAGAGAATAGTATCCTTACCAGATCCTATGTGCCTGTTATCACTGGGAGGTGGGGCGGCTAGTGGATGAAGTGGGGGAGCTCAGTGCCTATGTTCTGTCCTCTAAATCTTGCACCAGTTTCGTGCAACATGGCATATTGCTGCTTTCCACTTCACATGTCTCCCAAATACAGATGACTTAATATTTGAAAAGCACCCTGTGATCATCTTGGCACTTATTAGTGACTCTTCAGCATACCTTATGTTAAGATTTTGTAGCCGTCTGCTTCCATTAAGCTGTTTCTTTAGTCTTTTCTATGGGGTTAAAAGTGTATTGTAAGAATATGACATGACTTATTTTTCTTTTTTTTTTTTTTCTTCTTAACTCCTCAGTCCTGTGTGGGGAAACAGTTTGCATCTGTTTTTAAATGAAAGGTTAGTCTCTAACCATAAAAAACTTATGAAATCAGCATGGAAAGTGCTGTCCGGCTTAACAGAGGATCCCTGTGCAGACTGTTTTCCAGTGACTCTTGCTATTAAATAAACTGTCAGCAGTCAACGTGCTGCTGTCAAGTCAGATCTCTAGTGCACAGTGTGAGATGGAGAACTTGGTCAGAGCATTGAGCAGCCCTCTTTAACAGTGAATTCCATAACATGACTGAAAAAGGAAGATTTAGCAACAAACTCATCTGTATGTGGGAGATGAAGTCCAATTTCCACCTCTGCTTTTGGCAAATTTGGCTATGTTTCAATTTGTGAGAATGCAGCAACACTATAGGTTGGCTATAGCATATTGGAAAGCTGAACAGAGTGGTTTTGTAACAGGTGGGAGAAGTATTCGTGGCTGCTCTTAAACATGACTTCTGCTCTGTAGTCAGAGTAGTCATTGGTGTTGTATTTATAGGTGGCTGGTGGCATGTAGTCCTCAATCTCGACACAACCATTGCCATCACACAAAACTTTGCCAGCTGTACCAACTTCCCTGTGGTGTGGCACAAGACTGTAAGAGGGAGGCCCAAATTATCACGGAAATGGTACAGGTGAGTGATKTAGTAACTTCCTTCCCATGTTCTTCCTAAGCATTCTTGTTTTTTGCGCRGCATTACTACTCAAAGGCTTATTCTGAAATTTCAATTTTTTTATTTAGGATCTTAAAGCAGGAACATCCTGACTTGGCAGCGTTGGCCGATTCAGTTGATTTACAGGAGTCTACTGGTATTGCCTCTGATAGTTCTAGTGATTCTTCCAGTTCTTCAAGTTCTAGCTCCTCAGACTCTGATTCGGAGGTAAGATCTTTATTACCTGATCTGTATTCTGTAATTTTATTATTTTGTTTGTGCTTGTATGGAGGCAAAATCTAATAAAGATCCATATCCTAGTAGTCACATATGATGGAGGAAATGAGTAAAAAGCAAATAAAGGGAGTGTATAGTGAAAGATTCTGTTCTCAACAGGTTCTGTTTGCTAAAAGCTATCTTTATATCACTAAATAAATTTGTCTTGTTTGATCTATGTATACATAACGTGTAAATCAGTCGCTAGTTTAGTTAAGTTGTCTTATCTGACCTGACTGCAAAACTGCTGTTGTGCAAATGGGGAGGGAGACAGAGAATGCCAGTTGTGACACTGGACTTCTCTAGGTGGCCTCTTGAGATGCCTGTAATGGCTTAAACATTTCAAAACCTATGGAGTCCTTATAAAGTGAGGTCGTTAAAGGAGGCAAAGTGGATGCACTAGTTTACCAGGATTTACTGTAGTCACTGAAAAATGAATATGTCTGTCTCTAGGCTTTAAATCACTTACGCTTATATTGATTTCTCAYAGTCAAATCTAAAACAGCAGATATTCTTTGAACTTCTGATTACTCAGGGCTACTGTGGTAGCTTTTATGATTTTTGTAGCACAAACACAATTTACTAGGATTCTCTAATTTCACTGAATTCTATTTTTTTTTTTTTTTTCTCTTCACCCTTCAGTGTGACTCTGGCTCTGAGACGGAGGGAATGATGCATCGGAGGAAAAAGAGGCGGACATGTAGCATGGTGGGGAACGGTGACACAACGTCCCAGGATGACTGTGTGAGCAAAGAGCGCAGCTCCTCCAGGTGACCCGATGGCAACTCTTATTATTTTTAACACACAAAAGATGATATGAGGCAGAGCTGGGAGAAATGAGCTAGGGTGATTCATCAGGATAGAGAGCTGAAGAGCAAGAGTCCCTTACAGAATGTGAAGCTGTTGGCGATGCCCTCCTCCCAGGAATTACTTTAATTGCTCCAAACTGAAAACCCAAGATTTTGCTATTTTTTTAAATGAGCTTTTACCTTATTTAATAAATGATTTTATTGCTTTTCTTAGTTGTCTTTTTTAATAGAGAGCATTTTTTTATGGGAGAGATGGAAGATTTTGACTGTGCTCTTCAGAGTACAAGAGAATTGTAAAGAGCTAAACGTGAGGAATGATCAGGTGAGACTTGACGTTAGACACTGATCGTCCAAAAAAAAAATCTTCAAATAGCAATACAGTTTCTCTTATTTTCTTGTTGCCTGGATTATTTCAATTTGGCCTGCTACTTTATGCATTAACGATAAAATTTATCCAACCCCCCCAGCATGAAGTTACTTGAAAATAAAAAGATCTTGCTAGCCACCTAGTGCTGGAGAACTGAAATGAGGTATTATTTGGGAAAAAAAATTACTGAGTAAAGATATTCTCTCAACTGGCCACCTTAAAAAGTAGGTACTTGCTAGCATACTCTGTGGGAGAAACTTAGCAGTTCTTGTCATATGAGAGAAGTGCTCAATTTTAGAAGAGGCTTGCTTTTCAARTTTGTTCCTCTCAGCACTGTTAACTGATGCTGCTGCATTAGCTGCCTGTCTTCTGTAGGATGTTCTTAGTCTACTGATTGCTTCGGATTTTAGATGTCCACAAATATTGTGGTGACCTAGCATATACCTGAGGAAGCCCAGGTTGCCAACACCTGCCTGACATCCTGGTGTGGGATGCTGCCTAAAGCCCTTTTTGCTCCTGTTTTGACCATTTATGTTGCTGATGTTGCTCAGGAGTTGCTCATATCTGAATACAATCAAGTTAGAAGTACAGGAAGTGGTAGAAATTGTATTGACTGCACATTTTGTGTAGAGGTTTTAAAGACTTGCTGCAATGTTATCAACTCATTTTTCAGCAGCTGGTTGCACCTCCAGGTGGGGAAGGAGCAGCAGGAGCTAATGAAGATTAATACAGACCCTGATTTTTGTTTCAGGATATCTAGAGTTGCATACCACACATACAGTTGTGTCCTGACGGGCCAAAGTATTTTAAGGTCTTTGCACTTCAGACATTGAAAAGAATATAGTATGCTTTAAATATTTGCATCTTTTCTAGAACCTTTCCTTTTCAGATTTCACCCTTTTTTTTCCACTATTTTTGTTAATTGCTCTTCCTGTATGTCYTGAAGATGGGTAGGATTTCTGCTCCAGCTGTATGATGGATTAGTTAATAGAAACAGGTCCAAATGTGAAATCATAACTAATGCAGTTCTGTAGGAGGCAAAAAAAAAAAAATCAACTTGAATGCTATGATCTTGTCTCATGGTCTGAAGGGCAATGCTATAGTTGTTGACAGGCAGTTGTACTTTTTTTTGACAGGATTAGGGAATCTTGTGGAGGCCGCACTTACCCCTGAGAGATAAGAACACCCATCTAGAGGCAGCTGCCGTTCGAAGCTCTGTAGCAGCCAGCCAGCTCTGTTCTTTCCCCTTCTGCTCCTATTTCCCATGGTCCTTACGTTTCTGTCACTTCGATCCAAGCATCCGTCTTCATTACGTACTGTGGAAGGTTGGCTCCTCGCTGCCTTGCCGGGGAACGCCCTGGTTCGACGTTACCGTGCAATGCTTCGTTCCCTCCACGCCCTGAGTGAGTGCACTAATTACCCAGCCTTGGGTAAGGACACGCCAAGTATTTACTGGCTCATGTAACTGGCAAGGAAGACAACGGTCAGTTTTTAAAGAACTCTTTTAAAAAAAACAGCAGGTAGATCTAGAAACCTGCATTGCTTTGACACTGTCATATGTTTACATGTTGTCCTGTACACTTGAGGAAAGGAACACCAGCCCTCCTGGCCTGTCTGAACATCCAGTGGATCTCGTACCGGAATTTCAGGACGGGAAGGTGGTAGGAGTGCTTCAAACACTGAAGTGGCTTCAGTGGAGGTGACCACCTATCCAAAGCATCTCTCGTGGTCTTAATCTGCGTGCATGCATCTAAACCAGCCTGCATAGTTGATAAGGTGCAGCACCTTAACCAGCAACAGTCCTTTTACCTTTTCTCTGTCTCGGTGAGTAGTAACTAAGATGCACTAGCACCTTGCTACAGAAAGAGGGAACAGGAGAATCTTGGAGTTTCCTGCGTAGCAAAAGGCAGCAGTTGCCAGTAGTTACACTCGTAGGGTGCAGGGGTCATGTTCATTGCTAGGCTATAACTGGCAGGTTGACTCTTAGATAGTAACAGCCGTTGCTGGGCTATAAATACCAAGCAGTTACAGTGCCATGGGCTTCTTCAGGCCAGTGCAGTTCACATACGAATGGTTCTTTGAGGTTGCGGCTTCAGAAATGTCCAGAATTAGTGGTGCCAATTTTAAAGTCTGGGAGGGGGATATATTGTCTGATCCTTTTGAGAAAAAAGTGATTCTTAACTGTGTGTTGATGAATTTGTGCCAGGTGAAGCCCTTGTCCCTAAGGGATGTGCTGGAGTTTTTTTTAAGCAGGGATGGTGTCAGCAGAGCTTGGTCTTGCTGAAGCTGYGCTGCAAGGAAGTGGTTCTTTCTCCTCTGCTCCGAAGAGCAGAGCCCGAAGGTGGCTGTGTTGGGATGCTTCCCTAGGAGCCCTGCTGCCTGAGGAGAGGGCGTRAGGTCTCCTTTCAGTGCTGCTGTTGGGAAGCTTGGCAGAGGAAGTGTCTGCTACGCGTGCAGCCCAGCTCCGGCCTGCGGACACAGCACGTGGGCAGCCTTAAGCACGACGTTCTGACACGTGTTGGATGGGATAGAACCCAGAATGTTGCTTGTTTGGGTTTCTCCATTTTAACTTTTTATCCTTGTTTTTCTTCCTATTTAAACACCCTCTTCCTTTTTGGAGACCAGGTCATAGGCTGTTTTACAAAGGAACCCTATTTATATTTGTCAGGATTTGTTTCAAGTATTCTGTGCTAATCACTCCATGTAAAAGCAGTGTAATGGTGGAAAAGCTGGAAGGAGGGAGGCTTCATTGGTCCTCTCCGTAGCTGTCCAGGCTCCTGTGTGTCTTGGGGATAGCCAGGTGTGAAGGAGCCTTCTGCCCGAAGGAAACTTCCCAGACTTCGGGCCGAGGTCGCCTTCCTTCCTGCCCGGTTCAACAGCCCAGGAGCCTGTGCAAAGCACACGGTCGTCATCAGGTGGAGCGAGGTGCAACTGCCGCTGCTTGGAGGAGAAGAGGGTCGGCTTGGGAAAGGCTCCGATGTCGCTGYGACTGTCGTGGTGAGGGAGCTGTTTGGAGAACTGCTGCGGGTTGAGCAAGGCTGCCCCGTCCCGGGTGTCCTGGCGCTTGCTGGCCGGGCAGGGTGGGGTGGCTCCTGCTGGGGCTTCCCGTTGCTGCGGGTGCGCGTGGCTGCGGCGTTGCCCTCCGGAGGTGTGTGGAGGTGCCGCGCTCGCCGGCCCGGCGGCGGTGCTGCGGAGCCGTGCATCCTGCCCGAGCACGGGCGGAAGAGCCGGGCTGCAGAACAGCCCTCCGTGCCTGGGAACTCTGCTAGCGCGAAATAACGCCCCTCCGAACGGAAGCGCGTGTCGGCGGGCGTGCCGTGCTGCGGGGCGCTGGCGCGGAACGGAGCGGCGGCCGTTGGAACCCCGGCAGCACGGGACGGCCTGTCCACGAGGCGCTTTCTCACCCGGAGCAGGGTGTTCCCCGTCCCTGGCAACGGGCACGCCTGGGCTCGCTGCTTCTGCTCACAGGCTGTTGCGTCGGCTGCCCTGCTTGAGCTTATGTCGGTTTTGTTAGATGGMAAAATACCTACCTCCCAGGGCCGTGGTGAGGCTGCAGCGTAACTGCTGTGCGAGATGCTTTGGAGTGCTCCCGAAATGCAGGGCAAGCTGCGACCTCCGGACCCAGCGTCCGCTTTTCCTGTGGGAGGGCCTTAGGGATGCGCTCCTGGGCGCTTGGTTCCATAGCAGCCCCTTCAGAGCGGCGTGTGGGGCACAAACTGGGTCTGAAGGAGACTGGTTTCACCAGAGCTTAATGGACTAGAGCTTAATSGGCCCCATGGCCTGTTCCTCAGAGGATGGCCTCCCCCGTCAGGACTGGTCCCAAGGGGCCGAAGAGAGTTATCCCTGATAAAGGAGTTGGTCTCCCTGGCCCTACAGGAAGGAGGAGGGAACTAGTCCTTCTGAGGCTCTCGTTCCAAACCAGGCCCACGTAGGGATTTTAAAAAGTACCAGTAAAGCAGCTCTGTGCCCAGCTCCGTGCTGGGGACAGCGTTCCGTGCTGGCGTGTCCCGCACAAGGCGCTGGATCCGTCCCCGTGCCCTGCAGAGCCCTGGAGCGCGGGGACGGAGCTGCCTGGGGGGCCGCGCTGAGTCTCTCCCCACGCGCAGGTAGCGGCGGCAGCCTCCGGGATCCCCCCAGAGCCTCTTCCTCCCCACGGCAGCAGCTGCCATGGGGCAGCCCCAGGCCCCCGCGGGCGGCTCCAAGGGGAGTTTGTCCTTCCCTGTAGCGGAGGGAGGGAGGGAAGGGCAGCCCCTCTAACCCTGTGACAGTCACACTGTCAGCCCCAGACCTGCCATTGCCATTAGATGCTTTTATCACCCCATCCAGCAGAGCTGGGATACTGTTAATTGTCTTGTTTGGATGATTGTGTGTTTGCTTTTTATTTCAAATAAAATCAATTATTTTGCATTATCCTGCTGGTTAGTTTTGTTTTTTCAGTCCCCGTGTCACGAGCGTGGAAGCTGTTCTGTSCCCGTGCTTCCCGAGTCCCTGCCGCGCTGTGCGGCTGCCCGGGCTGCCCGCTGTGGATCCCGCCGCGGATCCCGCCGCTCTCGCCCGTCGCTGCGGCCGCCGCGCCCAGGCCTGGTCGCTGGGTTCGGGTGCAGAGGCTGCTCGGGGCGCGGGGCTGCTCCTCCCCCGCTGCCACGAGGGGGCTCCGTGTCCGCGCGCCCGCYGTGCTCCAGCCGCCGCTAAGGCCTGTGCTGCAGAGGGGCCGCTCCTTGGTCCCCTGCCCTGCGTGTCGGGGGCTTCGGGGACGGGGTCGAGCGCAGCCGAGCCGGCGGCAGCGGCGTCTGCATGAACTTGTGCTCCACGGGAGYTTTAGCCAGATGGAGCGTGAATTGTGGAGGCCCAAAGCGGACCAGAGCCCTCGCAGGAAGGGCTTTGTAAAGGGTCTCCTGCCCTGGGAGAGGATTTCATGGGGTTGCAGCTTCGGATAATCCTCTCGTTTCCTTAATTTGCAGGGACCGTTGGCCGCTGGGGACACCGGGGCCTTGCCATGGACGTAACTTGTTCGCCCAGTTCGTTATCCTACGTTCTCTTTGTGACACTGGGGACACAACAGCCACTTCCAGCCAGCTCGGGCCCAGGTGGCTCCCAAGGAGGACGAGGTTACGGAGCCGGGGCGGCCCCTGTGGAACCGTGCCCGGTTCTCCTCCTCTCCTCTGGGCTGATGCAAACCAAGCGTCTGCTGCTGCTTTCCTGCCCGTCGGGAGGCTCCCGGTGGCCGCTGCAGGGTGGCCCCTCTCCCGAGAGAGGGCAGCCCCATCCGCGGCGGCGCCGCGTGCGGCCTCCACCGCAGCCCGCCGGGAGCGCGGGAGCCGACGAGGGGTCCCCGCTGCCTCCCGGCCCCTTTCCAGCCCCGGGTTACGGCGCAGAGCTCCCGAGGGGCCATGGGGAAGCAGCAGCCTCCGCGGTGCTGCCCTGGTGCCCTGGGCGAGCTGGATCCGCTGGCGCCTCGGGTGGGCTCTGCGCGTCCCGCCGGGCCGGGCCGCACCCCAGTGCGGGGAGCAGAGCTGTGTCGCTCCTCCTGCCCCCAGGCACGGGCTCAGACCGGAGTCCCTGCTCTTGCAGAAGTGGCCTTGACACCCCTGGGTGCTGCTCTTTGGACTAGGGGTGTTTTTCAGAGGTGTCTGAGCCCTGCAGCTCTCGTGACCCCGAGGAGGGGGGTGAGTTGCAGCCACCCAATGTCGAATCCTTGCAGGTCCGAAATCGGACGCTGCTGGCGCTCGGGTCCGGCCGCAGCTCCCGTTCCGCCCCCCTTCAGCGAGCCCGGTGCCACAAGCAGCTTTGCGGGGTAGTGCCAGGCGCGGTGGACGGAGGTGACGGATGCCGCTCGGGACGGCGCCCGCGGAGGGGCTCGGCCGCCGCGGGGCGGCAGGGCCTGCGCCGGGGCGGGGCGCTGCTGCCGGCAGCCGCAGGACCCAGCGGGCCCTGGCAGCGGGGCTGGGCTGGCCTGGGACCAAACCGGGRGCAGGAGGGGCCCCGGGAGGTGCTGGAGCCGAGTGAGCGGCGGAAGAGGGAGGGCGTCTTCCCGGCTCCGGGCRGTCACCTGGGCTCCAAGGTTGCTTGGGAACGGGAGGGATTCGCACAGATCCCAGTAGCTGCCGCCTCTCCCCGCACCCGCCGAGCACCGCGGCGCTCGTGGCAGCCTCCAATGGAAGATCACCCCGTCCCGTGGGATGAGACCGTCCCGGCCGAGCAGCCTGTGGATGCGGCCTGTGCCCCTGCAAGAGCCTTCCAGAAATGGCTTGGTGCTGAATTCCAGCCTCGATGTATTCCAGACCTATTTATATCCAGGAGCATTCCTGACCGTCGAACGCCTCATGCTTTTCCATTACTCTCATCTAGTGAGTCAAACTTTTGGAAGCTGGGAGCTTTGCTGACCTCAAGAAGGGATTTTGGACTGGAAAGGAAGAAAAGAGACCAAAAACACCTCCTAAGAAGAGCAACAGGTTGCAGCAAACCTCAGCTAAGGAGTCTCCACCTTCCTGGGGCTCCGCTCGGGGCAGTTCCCATAGCGGGGGCCTGGGAAGTGCGGGATGACGCGGGAGAAGGGGAGTTAAGCCCCATGGCCACTTGTTACTAAGAATACCTGGGTCCACACGCCAGCGACCGCGGCTGCTTGATGGGATTAGCGGTGCAGACGAACGGCAGCGGGGCTCGGGCTGCACTTCCCTCCTCCCCAGGGGGTTAATCCCGGCTGGGCGTCATTTGCCATCAGCCAGAGGGAAGCTCTGTGTGCGGAGCYGCCTCCGAGGCCTCTTCCCCTTGGGGGGCTTTGGGGCAGATCCCCCCTCACCCCCYGTGCAGGGATGGGGCAACGGGAAGCGGGGGCAGCTCCAACCTGCTCGTTGCAGACGCGATGGGAACCGGCGGCTCGCGGGGCCTCGGGGATGGAGCCCACGGGTGGGGGGCTCCACCTGGACCCCACGGCTCCCGACTGGCTCCTCGATCGGTTCTCGTGGCCTTTGGCCATCCCTTCTTTAACCCTCCCAGCAGCAAGGCAGGGGAGCGTCTCTCGCCACTCGGATGTCCCTGGCACCCGTTTGCCCAGTGCAAGGGCAGGTCCCGCTGTGCCCCAGGCAGGGGGCACGTTGCGCTGGGTCACACACGGGCCATCGCTGCCACTGCAGTCCCAGGGACGGGGTATCCGTGCACATCCCGGGGGAATATCCATGCACATCCTGTGGTCGGGAGTATTCATGTGCATCCTGGAGGGGTATCCATGTGCATCCCGTGGTCGGGAGTATCCATGTGCATCCTGGAGGGGTATCCATGTGCATCCCGGGGGAGTATCTGTGTGCATCCCGTGGTCGGGAGTATGCACGCGCATCTCGGGGGGGCGGATCCGCGCGCATCCCAGGGGCGGATCCGCGCGCATCCCGCGGGGCGGGGCGGGCCGGGGCCGGGGCCGGGGCCGGAGCGGCGCAGCCCGCGGCCGCAGCATGGACGTGCCCGGGGAGCTGCCGCTGGCCGTGCCGCTGCTCTGCACCCTGCTCGCCCTCGTGCTCGCCTCGCTCTTCGTGAAGCTGCGGGGCGCGCCGGGGCCGCGGGCGGCGGCCGAGCCGGGCGCGCAGGCGGCGCCGCCGCAGGAGGCCGCGGCCCCCGCCGAGGAGCGGGACGAGGGCGGCCGGGTGCCCGTGGAGGAGGTGGGTGCGGGCGGCGAGGGGAAGGCGGCGGCCGAGCCGGGGCCCCCCGCGCCGCAGCGGGAGCCGGAGCCCCAGGCGGAGCCCGAGGCGGAGCCCGAAGTGGAGCGCAAAGCGGAGCCCGAACCGGAGAGGGAAGCGGAGCCCGAACCGGAGCGGGAAGCGGAGCGGGAAGCGGAGCCCGAGGTGCGGCGGGAGGCACCGCCCGGCGCGCCCCGGCGCCAGGAGGATGCACAGGGCAGGGTAAGGCCGGTGCCCCCGTGCTGCAGCCCCGCGGGGGCATTCCAGGGAATGGGGCAGTGGAGGCTCCTGGAGATCCAGCTGGGGGTGGCGCCTCCTCGGCGGGCAGGGGGGTGTTTTCCAGCCTCCTGTGCCCTAGGATGTGGCACTGTCCCCTCGCTGGCACCAGCCGAGCCCCGGCTCTAGGCCCGCTCTGGGCGGAGGGTCCGGGTGCCCCCTGCGCTGGCGCYGCAGCAGGATCCTCACGCCCGGCTCGGCCCCAGGCTGCCCATAAACCCCTGGCAAATCCTGCCCCAGCAGCGGGTCTAGAAACACCAGGCAGAGCCAGGGCCCACGCAAAGGGTCCGCTCTGCCGCCGCGGGCCCCGCCGAGCGCCCTGCGTGCGGGAGCCTCCTGAGAGGCGCCAACTCGTCACACGAGTGGCTTTGCTGGGGCGGCCCCGGGTGCTGGCGGGGGACGGGACTGACGGGAGGGACGTGGGTGGTGGGAGCCGGGAGCGCAGCCCCGTGGCCAGGCCGCCGGCCGACTCCCACCCACTGGTTCCTGATCCGCGACCCTGCCGGCTCSGGACGATCCCGGGAGGGTCCCAGGGTGCCCCCTCTGCTGGTGGCGCATCCAAGGGTGGGGACACAGCTCWGCCCCGTCCCTCGTCTCCCACTCCAGGACCCACTTCACTTTGTCCCTGGTCCCGGCCAACCTGTGCTGGCAGCCTCGGTTCCTGAGGGCAGCCCCGCTTCCCGCGCAGCGTCCTGGCCCTCCGTCCCTTTGCAGTGTCATTTAGCGGTGCCTCTTGCTGCAGCGGCCTCGCTCCRGTGGGAGGGACCTGCTGGACTCGGCAGAGCCCAGCTGCTCCATCCAGCCCCGCGCTCCCGGCCCCYGCGCCGCCCTTGGCAGCTCCTCGCGAGCCGCTTTCTCCTCTCGTCCCTTTGCTCCCATCTGCTCCCTGCCTGGGCCTCCCTCTGGCCTCCTGCTGCCCCCTGGCAGGCAGAGGGGGAAGGGGCAAGGGGTGCCTCATAGCCTCCCCTCCAGCCCCCTTTTCCCGGGCGCGTCCCTGGGGATGTGTCCGTGGAGCCGCTCGTGGCTCCGCAGGGAGCTGCGGTGCTCGGGGTGACTCAGCACGGAGCCCGGCAGGGCGCTCGGGGCGCAGAGCGGCGGCTCCAGCCCTGCTCGCTTCCTATGGCAATTCTCCCTCCTCCCCGTCCGTCCGGTGCGCAGCGGGCCGGGCTGGGGCGGGATCCGGATCCACCGCCGGCACTGAGCGGGGGAGCTGGGGCTGGCGGAGGGGCCCGCGCCCCGTCCCGGCGGGAGCCCCGTCCCGGCGGGAGCCCCGTCCTGCGCAGGGAAGGCCCTTGCCCAGCGCCAGGGAGGAGGGAGGCCGAGGTGGGCAGGGACGGGGTGTCCCGCCGTGGGGCTGGGCTGCCTGGAGCAGGTGCCGCCCGTTGTCCCCAGTGTCACCGCGGAAGGGATCTGGCCCCGGCGGGGCCGCCCTCGYGCATCCCCAGGCCGGGGGYGTCTCGGTCTCCGCATGCAAACGCRGCCCTTGGAGCAGCCGCCGCTCTGGCTGCAGGGAGGGCGCCGGGATCGCAGCAGCCTCGGGCCGAAAGGGACCCGGCCGCCCCGCAGCCGCCTCCGCGGCCGAGCTCTGCCCCGCTGCTGCTTTATAATATCCTTAGGAAAGCTCCTTCCTTCCTCTTTTCCTCCTTTCCTTTCCCCGGCTCGGCCCGTGTCTGCCTCGCCCCTGCTCTCCCTCTCTCGCAAAGTCTTGCATCAGGCTTGGATGGGAGAGCGCAGCCATAAATGGCAACGCGCCGGGCCTGGAGTCTCTTCCAAGCGTTTCCTCTGGCACCTTCGCGGTTCCCGGCGCTGGAGCAGGGCTCCTGCCCCTCCCGCCCTGCCTGAAGCCCCCRGCACGGCCCCTTTGCCCAGGGGAAGGAGGGGCAGGCGCTGCCCTGAGGCCCCCAGGTCCCCGCCGCGCTCGGCAGCGAAGCCCTGGGACTTCGTTGCCCGATAGTGGCAAACTCGGGCGCAGGGATTTGGGTGCCAGGATGAGCTAGTGTGTCCAAGCCCCGAGCTCCTGGGGACACCAGTGCCCAAGGAGGTCCCTGGGGCCAGCGCTGGCTGTGCCGGGAATTTCCCGGGATGCCCCTGCTCATCCCGGTGCCGGCAGCTGCAGTCGGATGCGCCTGGAGGTGCCTCGGGTGGGCGCCTGGAGACCAAAGGGCAGCCCCCCTTGCTGTCGCCCTGGCGAACGCTGAGGCTCCGAGGCCCAGGGCACGGGGCAGACGCCGCGCTGGCCCCCTGGGCGCTGGGTCCCCAAGCAGGGCCGGGGCGCGGGGGCTCGCGGTGCTTCCCGGGGCCTCAGGGGGACCCCGGCACCTTGTTCCTCGCTGGCCCTGGCGCGGGCCGAGCTGCCGGGTCTCCGCTGCCCGACACGGCCCTGCGGGGCTTTGGGAGCCCTTGGCAAGTGCTGGAGCCAGCGCTCTTCCCACGGAGCATCCCTGGCACGGGAGCTGCGGCCAAGTGAGCGGGACCCCCTGCGTGTCCTCGGGGCCGCGCAACCACCGCCCGCGTCCCCGCGCGGCCGGGCACTCCAGCTGCTCCCAATAGGCGCGCGGCGGCTCCCTCCCCGCCGCCCTCGCCTCGCTCCGCAGCCCCGAGCGCCGGCCCGGCCGTGCCGGGAGCTGCCCCGTCGCGAGGCCGCCTCCCGCTGCCGAGCTGCCGTGTCCCAGCCCGGGAGCAGGGCCGTGCGCGGGGCTCCGGGCCTGGCGCGTCCTGCCGGGGACCGGCGCCGCGGGGGGAACCGCAGCTTGCGGGAGGCCGTGCGGCCGCCGCCTGCCCGCTCTGCCGACTCTGCTCCCTTGAGGGCTGCTGTTCAGCGGCTGCTCCTGCCCTGGCAGAGCTGGTGGCCGAGGTGCAAAGGAGGGGACAGAGGGACAGAGGAAGAGCTTGTCGAGGGGCTTGTCCGTGTCCTCAGCGGATTCCCTTCCCCGCTGCAGGAAATGGCTCCAGAGCCAGCCCATGGGCTTTGGTGCCACCCGTGGGTGTGGAGGCGCTCCGGGACGCCGGGGGCGCCGGGCAGGGCCTGCAGCCCGGAGCAGCAGCAGGGGCAGGAGCCGGGCTGGGCAGTCGCCTCCCTGCGGCCGCCCTCCCGCTGCCCCGACCCGCCGGCTGCTCCCGGCACCCCCGGGCCCCGCGGGGATGGGGAGTCTGTGGAGACAGGGGTGCCCCCAGAGGGGACYCGGGGACGAGGCCCCGCGCAGGCCCCAAAGGCAGCGGGCGCCCTGGAGGGACAGGGGACGCGCACGGGCCCCGTGCTGAGCCCTGTCCTCAGCCCTGCCCTGACTTAACCCCTGCAGGAGGAAGATCTGGGCTTGGGAGACGAGAAGCTGGCGATGGAGGAGCCGGAGGAGGAGGATGGTGAGTGGTGGGCGAGGCTGGCGGCGCGGGTGCAGCTGGGGTGAAGCCTCCGAGGGCTTGGAACAGCAGCAGAGGGAGTGAAGGTCCCAAGGCGAAGGGGAGCTGGGAGAAAGGCGAGCCCTGGGAGCCTTGCAGGGAGAGCCCGGTGTGACGGGGACGGGGCAAAACTGCTGCTGCTCAACCGTCCCTCCTGCCCGGGCTCCCCGTGGCACGGATGTCCCTCGGCCGCGGGGACGGCTTTGGCTCCGTGTCGTGGAGAAGCCGCCCAAAAAGCTCCTTGCCTGCGGATCTCCGGGGGCTTTGGCCAGAGCCCTGTTTAACCGATTAGTCAATTACTCCATTGGAAAATGATTAATTGACTAATTGGGGTGACAAGCGGGTCTGGCAGGGAACAAAACAGATGGTGACGAGCGAGAACGTGGCCGCGGGGGCATCTCCATCCGAGCGGCCCCGGGACCATCCCCGCGGGGCCGTGGGGTGCGGGTGGGCCCGGGCCCCTGCCCTGCCCCACTTTCGGGCGCCCTGCGAGGGCGCCCTGGCAATCCCCGGCTCAGCGGGATTACGCCTAATGCTGCCCAGAAGGAGGCCGTAATCCCGGCGCGGCCGCGGGGCCTCTGGGYGCCGGCGCGGGGGCTCCGGGGCCGTGGCCGCCGTCACCCCCAGCCCGCGGCCGGCGCCCGCAGCGCGGCGGGAGCCCCGGTGTTTTATCGAACGTCGGCTCGCGGGAAGTAGGTCACCTCGTACTTGGGCAGCGCTCCTGGAGCCCGCGGGAAAGTCCCGCCTCCCGCTTTCCGCCTGTGTTCCGGCCCCAAGGAAAGCCCCTGGGCTCCACACGGAGACAGCGGCTCCACACGGAGGCAGCGGCTCCRGGAGGCCCCGGCTGGCTCCCTGCTCCCGCTGGCCGCGGCAGCCTCCTCTCCGTCCCCTCCCGCAGGGCTCTGCTGGGAGGGCAGCAGTTAAAGTGCCCTGCTCTGGGCAGGCCGCGTCCCAAAACCCGTGGGAGGGAAACGATCTTGGTTGTCCTTGCGCTACTGCAGAGGTAATGAAGTGGCTCCTGGTCTGCATCGGGGCAAGAAACAGGATGCTACGCCCGCTGCTTTTGGTTTTTCCCTCTTCATATCTCCCGAAGCAGCAGCCACTTGGACTTTCTTTGAGGGCCTTTCTGTGCTCACCCGAGGGGCTGATCAGCTGCAATGTCGCCGCTTGTTCCAGCCGGCCGGGCTTGGTGGTGGGTCCCCATGCAGGGTCCCCATGCAGGGTCCCCATGCAGGGTCCCCGTGCAGGGTTTCCACCGAGGGAAGCGGGATGTGGCCGTAGCCGCTCGCAGCCCGTAGGCATCGGTCACCTCTGTGCCCGGAGCCGCGTCCCCCGGCCCCAGCGGCGCCCGGGCAGCCTCGGCGCCTTCGTTTCCCGAGCCCGGGTTTCGCTGTGTGCAGGATGGGGCTGCGAGGGGCCCACTGCGTGGGAAGGCGCCCAGCCCGCAGGGCTGCGGCCGCAGCGCCACGTGAGCGAGCTCGGGGCTGCCGAGGCCTCCAAACCAAGCAGCTGACCCTGGAGGGTGGCGTGAAATCCCTAAGGACGGTGTGGGGAGGAAAATAAAGGGAAGCAACTGGTGCTGAGCMTGTCCAGGTGTGAGAAAGGGAGAAAGAAGCTGTGGTGTGGGGTCCTTAGGGCAGGTGGAGCAGGAAAGGCCCCCACGGGCCCGCGACGGCCGGGGGATGCGCTGGAAGCATCTCGGGTGGCTGGGGACTGAGGCCACTCCACAGGTTATATACAAGTTATACAGGTTATATACAAGTGGGTTATATACAAGTGGGGCCTTCTCTGCTGACACAAACCCCGCTTCGGGCTCCTGCTGGTGCCTGGGGTATCACTTCAGACACCTCCTTCGCGGGTAGCACAGAGCKGCTGGGGCGCATGCAGAGGCCCCCTGGGTACCGCTTGCCTCCCGTGCAGCCGCCGGGCTCCTCGGAGCCGCGGGAACGGCAGCGCTTTGGCTGCGGCCGTGGAAGCAGCAAGGCGAGCTGCCCGCTGGGGAGGCGGCCCGTCCTGCCGGCCTTGGCAGATAAGGGTAAAGAGCCCGCAGATAAGCAGCGGCAGCGGCAGCGCCGCGGGCAGCCGCGCTTCCCCGGCCGCCCCTCGGCCTGACCTCCACTCCTGCTGCTTCCTGCCCATCCGCGGGAAGATAAAGCAGAGGAGAGGTTTGGAAAGCAAAGAGTGCTGTAACAAAATCCGATTGGAAAAGGATCGGCTTTGGCTCAGAGGCCGTGAGCTTCAGCACTCTAATTAGCGCAAGATGGAGGCTGAGGGGTCTGGGGTGCCTGGGAATGTGGAGCAGAGCACCTGGGCTGCGAGAAGGGGCCCGTTCCTCTTGGCCTCTGTGAGCTGGTGACGCAGAGGGAGCTCCGGGCACGGCTGTGGCTGGCGCTGTCAGGACGGCCTTGGCTCCGCTCTGTTTGCAGCCCTGGGCCCTGCGGCCACCTCCTGTCCCCAGCGGTGACAAGGGCTGCGACTGGGGAGGTCGGGGAGCCGGAGCCGCCGGGGGCCGCGCAGCCTGCGGCCGCTCTGCCTGCAGCGCCGCCTGCGAGCCCAAAGCACGGCACGGGCGCTGCAGGAGGGGCGGGAGCGGCAGGAACGCGGCGCTGGCGCAGGGAGGGACGCGGGGCGTGCTGCGGGCTCCTCGGGCGCCATCAGCGGGCCTTGATAAGCCAAGGCGGACCTGCGAGGCGCCGGGTCCAGCACAGCGACAGCCCTTGGTTCCCGCGCTTTAGGATTTACTGGTATCCGCGTCCAAGCAGAGCTGCTCACGCGCAGCAGCCACCGCAGTGGTAGAAATTCTGCAGCCTTGGGGGTTCCCAGGGCGAGCTGCAGCCGGGGCTCCTGCTGTCCTCACCAACCAGCAACTGCCCGCGTGTCCAGGAGGCCCCGGAGCCGACTGTGACCAAGTGCTGGGATGTCCCAGCACCGGGGTGCCTGCTCAGGAGGAAGCTCGGGGGCTCCACAACTAACTCCGTTGCTCTGCAGTGCTCCCTGGCTCACGTGTCCCCTGCTCCTCTCTGTCCCTCCCTCTCTTCCTCCCTCCCCAGCTGCAGATGAGCCATTCTCCTTCAAGTACAGCCCTGGAAAGCTGAGGGGGAACAAGTACAAGTCAATGATGACCAAAGAAGAACTCGAGGAAGAACAAAGGTAGGTTGAGATTCCTTTTGCTTCTTGCCCAGCGCCATCGTGCTGGCCTCCTCTTGAAGCAGCTGGGTGGGGGGGTCAGAACTCTTCCCCTGCTCCCCAAATTGCCTTGGAGACTTGGCTCAATAACACATTGAGTCCAGTCCTCTCCTACCCAGGAAGACAGGAGAATAAACAGAAGAATCGCTGATTTAATGGATGGAGACACAGCAGCTCTTGATTTGTGTGGAGCTGTTCAAAATCCTTCTCCGGATGCTTAGACCAGATTTCCCAGCTGATGTAGTTCCCTCAGTCTCATAGCACATCTTCTGAGGAGCTCCCAGCTCTCCCTCTCCCTTTACACCATGGATGGCCTCCAAACCGAGGATGAAGCTCGGAACAGAGCAAATGTACCAGATGTACCAGAGATGTACCAGAACAAAGTGTCTGATTGTAGAGTTCCCCGAGGGGTCTGTCCCCCTAGGGCTGGCTCCTCGGACACGGCTGAGCGGGAGGTTATGCTGTGGTGTTTACTGCCAAAGAAAGAAAATCAGCCATTTCCACTTATTTGCTGAGAAATCTCTCGGGTTTACTGCAGAGCTGGAGCCCTGCCCGCAGGAAGTGCCTGCCCTGTTACCAAGGAGTAACTTGCTAACTTGGGAACTCCCACTGCCCAGCCTGGGCAAGGAAAACCCACCCTGCCCTTGCGCCGTGAGCTGCAAGGCCCTTGCCAAGGGTGCTGCCAGTGTGCAGGGCCCCTTCCCCCGGCAGCACGGGCTCCTTCCGCCCATGGCATCCGTGCTGCACCGCAGACATGAGACCCCACGGATGAGGGCCTTGCCCTGCAAAGGGGCTCGTGTCCGCCTGGTCCCTAGCACGCGTGGGTGGCTCCTACCTCTTTCTTTTGGGAGAGCTGCAGGAGCTGATTTCCCTGTGGAGACTCCAGGCAAGTCTAGGAGGTGYCTCCAGCTCCCCTGCTTGGGAGATAAGTTTGCCCCTCGGGGTAGCTGCAAGCAGGGGCTGTTCCCTCCCTTGCTGTCCCTGCAGAAGGGCTGAGGGACCTGATTGACCCCCCGAGGGGGACCACCCTCTGACACGATTTGASGAAATCTCTGGCCTGCGATAGCTTGGCAACCCGCAGGGTCTCAGGGTGTAACCCAGTGGAAGTGGAAATGTGAGCGGAGCGGGGTGAGGGTGAGGGCGAGGGCAGAGGGATCGTATCGCGCCCCGGGATGAGGTGCCCTCCTCCCCGGCACGCCCTGCTCCCCGGTGYGGGCGCTGTCGGGGGCAGGCGGCCGGGCCGGCGGCCTCGCCGCGGGCAGGGGCAGCGCGGGAGCAGCCCAATTCCCTGGAGCGCTAAACTTGGGAAATGGGGGGTTAGTCACAGCAGCTCTGGGACAGGAGAGCGCCGTCCCAAAGAGCTGCTCAGGGCGAAGGAAGCCCCTTTCGCCTTCAGGCCTGTCCTGGACTCGCCCAGGAGTCCTTGTACGGCACTGGTGCCTAAGGCCAGCACAGGCGCTCTTGCTAGCGGAGCAGCTGCAGGGCTGAGTAGGGAAGACGTTTGCCGCGGCTTTGCCCCTCTGAACGAATCCTTTTGGAAGGAGACGGTAATTTCAGGATAGGTTCTCCATCTGGAAGGAATGAAGAAGCTGAAAGTGAGCCCAGCATCCTCTAGTAGCTTCCAGACCGTGCTGTCCTTGCTGCACGGCCGCGCTATGTCCTGCCCTGTTAGCGGAGGCGTCCTGCAGCCCGGGGCGTTTCTCTCCACCTTGCACCCTGTGAGTGCCACGCCAAGCTGCGGCTTCCCTTTCTCCCTTGGCCTCCAGGCCCCCGCCTGGCTGGCATCCTGGGCTTGGTCTGCCTCGCAGCACTGGCAGGCCCCGGCTTTGCCAGGGCAGTGGGCGCCGCGGGGAGCAGCGGGGGCATTGCCGGCTGCTGCCGAGCTGGCTCTGCCCGCCGTCGCAGGGCGAGCGGCGCTGCCCTCTGCCTTGGCGGTGCCCGCGGGCCCGACGCGGGTCTCTCAGCTTCGCCGTGCCTTCCCTCAGGAAGGGGCTGCGCAGGGAACCGAGTGCAGGTGGAGGAAGCCCGCCGGGCTCAAYGGAGATTGCTTCTTCTGGATCCTCTTGAGCACCGATACGGAAATCTACCTGGATCAGGGAAATTCAGACCAGGTCTTTTGCCCCAGTGACTCCCCCCAAGCCAGGAGTGCTGCAGGGCCGCAGGAGGATTCCTCCGTGCTGACAAATGCTCCTGCCTTCGGCCTGGGGATGCTGGCGGGATGCTGGCGATGGACAGCCGTGGGGTTTGGTGCTSCGGGCTCTAGGGTGGGCCCGCGGTGGTGCTGGGACCTCCAGCTCCATGAGAGGCTGGAGCAGTGCCAGGGTGCGACTGCCCAGGACCCCTGGACCGCGTGTTGGCCTTGGGGTCTCTTCTGCACTGCTTGGCAACCTTCCATGGTTAGGGGCCATTGGCAGGCTTTTTTTCCCCTACTCTTCCCTTATTTTCTTGTCTCTGTTCCATATTTGTGTTGTTTGTTTCTTTAAGCCAGCTTTGTGGACTGTTTTTTTCTTTGGACTTGCCTTGTTGCTGGCTTGTTCCCCCTTCCCCAGCCCTTCCTGTGGCATCAGCGGCTTCTCCTCGCAGGCTGGAGAGGTGGGGAAAGGTGGCAGGGCTGCTGCCAGGTAAGACGCTGGGCGTGCGAGCCGAGCGCTGTCCTGCCCCTTCCTCCCTGGGCGCTCCTCTTCCTCTCCCCGACGCCGTGCTCTGCCGCGAGCCGCCCGCGCTGCCGTTCTGCTGTGACCCAGGTTTGCCACCTTTATGTTGCAGGATTGAGCTGACCTCTGATCTCACATCTCTGTAGCGAGTCCCTTAGGTCCTCGGCCACAAACATTCTTGCAGCCCTTTTTGGTAAGGACGCGCCGTTTCTTAGAGTAGTGGCTCCACTGGTAACACCGCTCATGTGTCTTTTGCTTTCCGGTTCTTTTCCTGGGGGAGGGCTTGTCTCTGAGCTGCCCTTCACCACCTGTCCCCCCTCCTTCCTGACCTCCTTCCCTCCTCATAACGGATTAATGATTCCGCTCCCCTCCATCTCCCTTTCCATGAGCGCTCCACGAGGCCGGCGGGGACGGGGTCTCGCACGTTTGTACACTCCCCTGCCCAAATTAGACATCGCCCGCGGAGTGAGCGGGTAGGAGCTGGTCCTCCCGACAGGAGCAGCCTAAGCCCGGAGACGGGCTTGGTGTTCGCCAGCCCTCGGGTTTCCCCTGGATCAGCAGTTGTAGCTGTTGGAAACAACATCCCCCAGCACGCAAGGGAGCCCGCAGGAGCTGTGCCTGTCATCACTGGTCCCTGACTTCYGAGGCTCTTAATCTGGGGATGACACATTTTGGAAGTGCTCCTCATTGATTCACTTGCTTTTTCCAGGAAGGTCCATAGGACTTGGGGCAGGAGCGGACAGGCTGCAAGAGAGAATGTCCCTCGGCTCTCATCCACATCGCTCCAAATGTTGTGGTTGTCTTGGCTACCATTTGTGGAGAGCGTGTGGATTCCAAATGGTCCTAAATCTGGCTTAAAAGGGGAAGGAATTTGACCTTCCCTGAGGGATGCAACTTCCTGCCTCTGGTTAATTGACTCTTAAAAAATAGAGGGACTTCTCAGTAAGAAGGGCAGGAACTGCATGTGGCCAGAGCATCGCCTTGGGGGTGGCTGTGCTTGGTCACACCTGGTAGATCACCAGCAGTCTTAGAACAGAAGCACACACAGTTTGCTGCCCTGGGCAGGAAGGGGAAGAGCGCGGGAAAAGGATGCAGCCTTTAGCAGGGCAGCCTGGCAGCCTTCCCAGGTCCCGGGCACCGCACCTGAGCCTTGTGGCCACCCATGGCCATGGCCAGCTGCAAGGCACCGTCCCAGGCTGACTAGCGGGACCTGGAGCACTGCAGCTTGTCCCGGCTGGCCGAGGGAGATGGACGGACGTGAGGCACCGTCTGGGACAGCAGCTCCCGGGTGCTGCCACGCGGCCTGTGGCACATCTGTGATGTGGGGAAGAGCTGGAAGGGCTCCTCGGGATGCCTGCGGGACCTGGCTCAGGTGCATGGGTTGAAGTGGTCTCTGCCAGCTGCTTTTCAAGCCTCCCTCAAGATCTGAAAGTGGTCGGTGGGTTTTTTTGTTTTAATTAGGAGGGTCCCGTCAGCGTCCCAGAGCCACTCATGGTCCTGCAAATGGCACCTCGTTGCCTGGAGATGCTCCGCTGTCTGCAGGTCCCTCCACGGGGCGCAGCATGTGGACTAGGGGAAAGGGGACGGAAGAAAAGCACGGTGCCCTGGGCTAAAGGGCTTGCTTCCCATAGTCCATAAATCCAGTTCAAAAGCAAATTCTTCTCCTGACTCCCCAACCTCTCCACTCTTCTCCTGCCAGCCTCGCGTGGGCTTAGGAAACACTGCTTGAATCTAGGTTAGACTTAAGCCTAGGGCTCAATTGCAAATGGGGATTCATGCAAGGAAACAGGCTGGATGCAGATTTCAGCCCAGGTCTTTTCTTGGCTGTAGTCTAGCAATGGAGCAATGGTTTCTCCCCAGCTGTGTTCACAAGAGCATCTTGATTAGGAAGCATCTGGGTAAAACCCAGGCCTGATCCCGGATTTCCAGCAAAGCAGGGTGACCCAGAGTGCCCTGGCCCCAGGAAAAGCAGAGAGGAGAGACCTTTCCCTGCCCCGCCAGACATCCCGGATCAAACTGGGGACACAGCTGTGCTTTAGGGAGAATCCTGCTGAAATTGTTTTGAATGAGAAAATGCTTGAACTGAGAGGGCTGCGGAGCACACAAGGGCAGGAAGCAGGTGCAGGGGTTTAGCGACCGCATTGACGGACTTCGACCTATTTCAAACACTTCCACTACTGGCACTCTAAAAATAACTGTTGGATTTGGCTGGGGTGGTTGCATTTTGGGAGAGCTCTTCCTTGGCATCTGTCCTTGTCCACCCCCTGCATCGTCATCGCATACCCCTGGCTTGCTTGCTCGCTCTCCCTTGTGTGCAGCATGGGCTCCGGGTCTCTTCCTCCTCCTTTCCCTGCTGCTCACCCACGACCCAGCAGCTTTRCTCTCCTGTCCTGTCCAGCATGGCGCTTCCTTTGGATGAGGGAAGCTGGTAAGTTTGGGCTTTCTTTGGGCTTTTTTTATTTGTTTGCKTTTCATCTTCTGCAGCACGATAGTTGTCCTGGACCAAGGGAGGAGGATGTCTCCAAAACCAGGACCATGGGGTCCTCCAGGTGGGGCTGGCCACTGCTTCATTGCGGCCACCAGCCATGGGGACAGCAGCAAGCACGTGCAGTGCTGCTGCCAGCTGCAAAGCAGCCAGTGCATCCACCGTCCATCTCGCAGAGGAGAGATGTGCAGGACGAGTGTCTGGTGACTGCTGCTATACCTGGGGTCCCCACTGAGCTCTCCTTGCCCTGATGTAGGTGCTAAGCCCTGCTCGTGTGAGGAGCAGCTTTCCCGTTGCTCTGGCACTGGTCCCTGCCTCCACCGTGTCCCCACGGAAAACGTCCTCTGACCCACAAGATGTCGGTGGAGTTGAGCTCTGACCCTGTTTATAGAGTGTCTGAGAGTTGTGAGTCCCCAGCAGCTTTAATCTCAGAGCAATAGGGATGCCGACTTTGGAGATGCAAGGGAATGGTGGCCAGGAAGCCCCTTCCCATTCCTTGTCTGTAAGTAATTCTGCTCTCTCGGATGGGAAATTTTTGCAGTGGCCTTTGCAGGGCATGAATCTCTGACAACTCCACTTTGAGCTCCTCGTTTTTTACTTTTGGCTCAGGCCCTGAATTGTCCCAGCTTGTGGTGGCTGCTTCTCCCTGTCTCCCTCACCCAGTGCTTGCAATTTGTCTTCATCTGCTTCTGCTTAACTCTGTGCGGCATGGGCAGCTTGCCGTCCTCTGTGTGCTTCCCTCTGGGAGCCTGGGACGGGCCCTCCTGCCCTTTCCCCATGGCAGGAACACCGAGGGCTGCAGGGAACCTGGGCAGAGCACCAGGCTGCCTGTGAATGGTCATAAGTGAGCCGGACCACAAGCACCAAGGGGCAGAAGAAAGTGCAGGCTGGCCCGTCCACAACTTCCCCCGCATGACCTTGGCTGGCTTGGGGGATTTTCAGGAGCGTTGGGAGGGGTAGATTCAGGATGGAAGGAGAAAATTGCAGCTTCTCGACTCAGCGGAGCCTGCAGAACGCTCGAACCGCTTTCCTAGCTGTGCTGGGACTTCAGTGGGTATCGCTGCCCTGGTTGGGAAACGTGGGGCTTTTGCTGCGCTCCTCTTCGAAGCCACGCTGGGGAGGTTCAGCTGGGCGCGTGCCTGGCAGCAGTCCTGACGTGCCCCGTGATGCAGGCGCCAACGGCGGTGGGGCCTGTGCTCCTAAATCGTGTAGGTTCTGGTCACCTTGGCTACTTTCCTAGTTCTCCTAAGCAGCAATAGGTATATCCCCCAAATCAGGTACCTTTTGACTTTTCTGTCTCACAGGAGGAGCTTTGGATTTGTGTTGACAGAAGCTTCCTTTGGCACTTTCACTGTCCTTGCTCTTCTCYTTCTTAAGCTCTGTCTTTTTCTCATCTGCATTTGAGTCCTCTCTCTGTATTCCACCTATTGGCTGAAGCCAATGGSCCACACTTTGGGGATCACAGAGAAAATTTAGATTTAATATGTCCTTTGTCAGATTATTCCTGCAGTACACAGATCCTGAGCAGGACGGGGCTGTGGTCTCTACCAAAAAGGTGATRGCAGCTATCCCAAGGGTAAGGAAAGGGCAAGAAATGAGAGGGAAGGGAGCTGCCTGAGGACACTTTGGCAGCCCTGCTGAGTCTGCCCGGCTCCCAGAGCCTTTCCTCGYTGTTCTTGATCCGGAAGGGTCAATATTGGCCTGTCTGGAGTGAGGGGAGTCTGCAGTTAAGTTGTCACCTGCCGTCTTTGCCTGGATTTCAGATCCAAGAACTGATGTTCCCAAGAAGCTCCCTCTGCCAGGCAAGCGCTGGGAATGCTCTGCGCTTCTGAAAATCAGCTTCCTGAGAGAAACGTTTTCTGAAAGGGCATTAACCGCAGGGCAAGATGCTCTGGGAGCTTCTCCTGGAAGTGTGCCAGTTCTCCTTTGGAAAACTGTGATCAGTGGATGAGCTACAGGATTTCCGGATGTCCTGCTATGGATTGTGCATGTGTGAGGAACAAATATACATGGGAACTCTACCTGCCTGCCCCACTTGTCACTGCRGAGACACCTTTGCTTTCAAAGGCAGGAAGCCCCTGCCCTTCTGCTGATGCCATTGTAGAGTCAGAGGGAGGAGGTTGCTTCTGAGGCCATCACAGGGACATCCCCATTTCCATCCACAGTGGAGGGACCASTGTCGAAGAGAGGATGGAGGAACTGCCATCTGAACTCCTGTTGCTTCTTGGATCAGTGGTTCTCACCTTCTTGCCACGTTGCTCTGTCTTCAGGGAGGAGGCTCCTGCAGAGCTCGGTCATCAGCTGCCAGTTGAGAGATGACATCCAAGGGCCTAGACGTGGTGTCTCAGGGAACTGGGATGGCTGGTGGAAGGGGCCTGAAGGCACTTTAATGACCCCAACTGCCTCTCAGTTCTCTGACAGAGATGTTGGCTTTCAGATCCTTTACAGCCTGGGATGAAACATGGTCTTCCAAGACCTTCAGTGCCTGAGTCTCCCTCATAGCTCCAAGGAAGGGCAGGTGGTGTTGTTCTCTGGCTGGACATCATTTCGTGTTAGCTACTGACTTGGGCCTCAGCTGGAGCCAGAGCAGAGACATTCGGATAATGTCTCCCTAAAGAGGATGCGGGTCTCCAGCAGAGAAGATCCTGAACTGATTAGACTCACGTGTCACAGGGAGAAAGCGCTCTGCCCGGGCTGATCTCATAGCCCAAGGGGAAGRAAGGGAGGGAAAAGCCAAGGGTAGCAGCGGCTTGCAGCGCTCCGCCGTAGTGAGGTCTTCCAGGCCTCCCACAGCACGTGTCCTTCCTCCGCTGGAGTTTCTCAGCCTGGGGTGTTTATACGGYCCCCACGTCTCTAGTGATCAGCTGCCTTGTGCTCCTTAGTCTAGTGCCCCTCACCACATGGCCCAGGAGCAGCCGGGGAGTGACCGTGCTGCACAGATGGGGAGCTTATTTCTGACAGGCATCCTCATCCGCGCTTGGCTTGAGACGCGTCAGCTCCGCTCTCCTGGCCTTGCCTGGAGGTGAGCGTCCCCACGGAGGGGCTGCGAGGAGCCCTCCGTGAGCAGCTGCACCCTCCCTGCTCCGGCGGAGCCTCCCGGAGTGGGCTCCCCTCAGGGCTCCGGCGACGAGCTTATGCTCTCACGCGTGAAATCTGCTTATGGCTGCGTGGCTTGAGCGGGATGATCCGCTCCTCAGCTCCGCGAATCCCGCACAGCGATTAGCCCCTCCAGGGAGCTGCTCCTCGTGGTGCTCGCTGGCCGGCGCTGAGGCTCCGCGGTGCCGCTCGAGGAACCCAGTCCCGTGCCACGCCTCACCTTGTGTCTCCGCTCCGGGACGCGCATCCTGGCGAGGCCGCTGCAAAGGGTAACCTCGGCAGGGTGCTAACCAAGGGATGAGGCCACAGCACGACCTGGTGCTGCTAGAGCCACTGCAGGTTCCCACATGCCACGGATGGGGATGCCGGTGCCGGTGCCGGTGTTGATGCTACAGGGATCTGCTTTGACTCCAGTCATGAGCAGGTGCCTTTCAAATGGGGCTCTAGTATTAGAGGCCACAAATCCTGTTGCAGTTGGGGACAATTTTGCTTCCCGGGTGCATCTGCGTGTGTTTGGAAGCGCTCAGGTGGTGGATATTGTGGCTTCCCTCTGCCGCAATGCAGGTCTCTGTCCTTGGGAAGCTGCCCTACCCGTTGGCAAGTTTTTGGATGGCCATAAGAGATGCTGGCACATCCGAAGTGCGCAAGTTGAGAACAGGGGGGCAGTTTTTTAGCCCTGGCACTGCTAACAATATCCTGCAAAACCTCRGGGAGTGCACAGATGTGCCCATCCATATAACAGGCTTAATCATCTCACCCYCCTTTCCTGGGACACTGGGAGAGCTTATTGTTCATAAGAAGCCCTTAGATAGGGAAGTAGGCAAAAAGATGGGAACAGACACATCTGTAGGAAGATTTAGAAAGGCCAACCAGTTCAGGTTCATTGTCCAGTGAAATCCGTGCTTGGTCCTGCCTTGTCTGTCTGCAGGTGGGAGGTGCAAACTAGGCCAGACAAGTAGGCTGGAGGCCCAAGGAGGCTCTGCACAGAGGCAGTCACCGCTGGGGCTGAAGGCCGCCATGTAGTCGGGTCTCCCCAGCTCTCCCAAGTGGGGCAGAGGGGCTGTGGCTTCAGTTTGGTGCCRGGTGAGAGGACTTACCCCTCTTTGTCTGGGTTCAGACTATCTTGCTGCAGTTGATGAAGCAAAGGCATGAGGTTTGCAAACGGTGGCTTTTCTGCCCCGATGTGGGAAGCTGCCTTGTCTTCCTCTCCCATGATGAGTTTTCCCCTGCTCATTTATGTGAATAATAATGAACCAAACCTGAGGGGTGAAATGACTGAAATGATTTTTCTTCTTCTCTCCCTGTTTCTCTTTGCAGAACTGAAGACTATATGAAGTTGTCCCTAGCCTCCTCCTAAAGGCAATCCTTGGCATCTTTAAAGGCTTGAGAGAAATACCAAAACCAACCAAACACACCCATAAGAGATATCCATAAACCCTCAAAACTTGGGACCCCCCCTCTTGGTCTGAAGTTGAGTTCTGCAAAACTCCTGTGGTATCAAGTTTGAGGAGACCCTGTTGTGCCTCCACGGACTGGGGCTGGTTCCAAGCAGTGACTTGAGTTGTGTTTGGGGGAGGACTGGAGACAAACCTTCTTCTCCCTCCCCCAAACAGAGCCCGAATTGGGCACCCTAATATGCAGCAAGTCCATTAGTTGTATCCATGACCATGTGCAGCCCTGCTGTGAAATCTGTGTTTCTTTAGCAGGGTGGGTGATCACAGCCGTTCTCTCAGACCTACCTGAACCTTATACCAAATGATCAACCCATTTCTTCCCAGGGCCAAACTCCTCTTTACTGTTGGGTGGGAACTGCCTACGATTTCAAATGTTGTCTAGCATTGTTGTATTCCGAGGGGTGGAAGGACAAAGTGGGATCAAAGTGAGGGGTGGCAGACTGTAGCTAGAATTACTCTAATCTTGCTTCTGTAGCTATTTTAGCAGAGAAATGATCCTTTAGGTAGAGGGAAGACTCAAGAAGTGATGAGGACTGATAGTTGAGCTGTTCTGCGTGTGGTGGAGGTTTTGGAGACCACACTTTGGCCACTGTTCATGTCTGGATTCACACTTTTCCATGGTCCAGGTCCCAGTAGGAGAAACCTGAGGAGTTTGCAACAGTATCATGGGCTCTCTCTGCCTCAGGATGAGATTGTGGGGGTCCTGAAACAGACACCCTTCCCCTTCCTCTGCTCCTTGCTGTTCTACTGCCCTCTTCTTTTTGCTAGCCCTGTGGCTTGTCCACTGGAGCCAAAGCTCAGCGACTCTCCTCAACTCCATCACGTCCAGGAGATGAATTTGACTGGATATAGACCTGCTTGAGGGAGAGCTGGTCAGGCCAGCTGCTTTGCAAGACGTGTCCCCATGGCAAGAGGAGTCAAGTCCTCTAGTGCTGCTGTAGAGGCCCCGGGCTGGGTGGAGATGTGTCCTTCAGAGCTTCTTGCTCTCCCTGCAAGACAACTGCCTCTTGGCTAAAGCTTCAAACATATCGGGAACCCAGCAGGCTGTTTTTGTCTTTTTCCTTCCTAATTCCTATGCAGGCAATACTTGAAACCTTGTACTTGGTTGTCCTTTCCAGCCCCTAAGCTTGGCCAACTCATCATAAAAGGGCTCATTTAAAGAACAGCGGGAGGCTTCAGCTTTAGAAGAGGCTGGGCTGCCCTAGCCGACCACCACTAGCCCGTGCAGTGGTTTGCAGATGAATTTAGACGCACCAGGACCCTCTGCTCCAGCTTCCTCACCGGTTCAGCTGCTTGGTCTCCCCTTGGCGGCTGACTCTGTGTCCCAAGCACCCAACTATGCAAAGAATGCCTTATATACATTGCGTTTAAGTTACATGGCAATATGTACATCGAGCAAAGCCTATAGCTGAGTCCAGGTTTCTTGCTAGTGGCAGCGAGTCAAACTATTTCTTCAACCCAAATGGCTGTCTGGGTATTTTTTATTTTTGTTTGTTTTGTATCTGATGGTGGCTCTTATACCAAGGACTGTAATTCTAGTGGCTTGAATCTGTAAAAACTGCCTTTGTTTGGTCCAATAAACCTTTGAATAGTTTATTCGGTCTGTGCTTGTTCTCCCTGCCTTTAGCAGCTTGTGATTGCTTCCCCAAGAGGTTTGTGTTGACAATCTGGACTCTAGGTTAGAGGTACATTTTGCTCTCATTTCCCTTTTACCCTGTAAGTGATTTCACATCCTTAAGAGCAGAGTCAGGCCAGCAGTGAAAGCCAGGTTTTATGGGCTGGGTTGTTTTTCCCTTCACTGTTGCAGCAGGACCCCTGTCTTGTGTGACAGAGAGGAAGTTAGAAGAATACCCAGATGTGGAACGTCTGATGAGGGTTTTAGCTGCTGAGAACGCGGACACTCAGCAGTTCCTGAAATGCAGATCTTCTTTAATCTACCTATGAATAACTGCCCCARACCGCCAGTTAATTGTAGAAGTTTTGAGCTGAAATGTCTAAAGAAGCCTAAGGGAGCTAAGCAGACAAGTGCCATTGTCTATCAACAAGAATTAGGCTGCTTTTAAAATCCCCAATTAATCTATTTTGTCGGCAATAAGTAAAATCCTATTTGACCGCTTGAATCCAAGTTATTTTGGGAACAGCACTTATGGGAAGAGAGCATCATTTTACTTGTGAATGGGGTAGGTTTGATCTGAAACCATTAAGAAAAGGAAACCCAGAGCAGCAAAAGTTATTTTACAAGGTCACCTTTGATAGGAGAAGCTCCTTTTTGAAATCAGCGTCATGTTTTTGAGATTGTACTCTCACTTCCCAGGCTCATTTCTCCATTTATCTTTGTTTTCTCTCTCCCTCTTGTAGATTATGTAGTACAGAGAAATACTTAAGACCAGTAGCAGCTCTTTTCTGTTTGTGCTTTTTAAACACGCAGACATGATATTTAATGTCGCTTCTGTCAAGGGGCAGCCAAATTGCACTGATGTTGGCTTAAAGGAGAATCAGAGTCAACACTCCCTGGGATCTTGATTTTGAAGGTGGGGTGTGAAGGAAGCCCTGGAGATTTCTGAAGTGCTAATGTCTGTAAAAAACCAAGGCAGGGATGTGGAGCTGTGTGGAGCGTTCCCAGATGGGAAGGGTTTCAGCTGTGCATATTGAATTTCTCCATACCAGACAAGAAAGGTGCCCTCTGGTGTCCAGCGATGGTTTAAAATAAAATACTGATCGATAATGACTGTGCTTCCCTTCCTCTGGTCTGGAAAGGGCAGGCCGATGAGTGAAAATAAACAGTACAGAAGAGACAAACCCAGGTAGCTGACAGCCTGTGGTCAGAGCTTTCATTGCCGAAAGATCCTGCAGGATCTTTTCAAGATATGCTTGGSCTTATGACAATTGCATTTAATTGTAATAGAAAATAATTGGCAAAACAGCTTGCTTTTCCCCACAACTGCTTGCTTACTGTGATGGGGCTGAAAATACCAATTGCTGCTGCTCCTGCTGGGGCTGAGCCAAGGAGTGGGGAAAATGCAAAGCCCCTCCAGGGTGGAGCTCAGCACATGAAGGCTCCTCGGCTCGTTCCTCACTCTCTCCTATCCTGATTTTCCTGGCATGGGTGATTTTGATGTATTGATGCTATGCTCCCTTCTTTCAAACAAAGATTATGCTCTGGTTTTGCTCGTCTRCTGATATTTCTACTGTTCCCTGTTACGTTAACAGCGAATAGCTTGTCCGCACAGGACTCACAGGGATGCTACTCCAAGTTAACTATTGGTGTGCTTTTAAATGGATTAATTACATTGTRTTAAAGCCCTATGCAGGGAGTTGGCTGTGAAGGGGAGAGGGACTCTTGGGTGAATGCAGAAGTAAAAGCCAGAGTGTGAATTTTCAGCCCAGGGAAGAATCATCCTGAGGCCAGAGATGCTAAAGCAGCAGAAGGAGCCAGGACTGCTGCAGATCTGTGTTTAGGGTTGCTGGACTGTTGCAGTAGAGACCCCAAAAAAGAGAGCCATCAAAGTAACTGAAACTCCCCCTTCCTTATTACTGGCAAAGAGTTCCACAGTCTCATTAATTCCTTTAATCTCCCACAGGACAGTTGATCATGAAGTGTGGTAGGGTATGCCACAATATATTCTCAATCATATGGATGTCCTATAGTGAAAACCTTCCAGCCCATAATCAGACCGGACTGAAACCAAAGTGCACCTTCATTTAACTTCAAAATTGCTGCATCATTTCATGAGCTAAGGACAAGTCAGTATTTCAGAATGAAGGACATTCCTGTGTTGCCCACCTTTCTGTGTCCCGGGGCAGGGGTCAGTTGACATGTGAACGGTATAAGCTCTCCAATAAAGCCTTGTGACAGGTACTTTGTGCTGCAGGACATACAAAAATGGTTCACTGCTTCAAGTTCAGGAAAAGAAATGCATTGGCTGGGCATAACATCTGTTATGAGGGAGAAAGGAAAGGTTAATCACCAGGTAAAGCCTAAAAATCTCAGTTAGAAGGTCCACCGGACAAGGTGGCCCCCACATCCATCACCCCATTGCTTGCCCGGCTGCATGAGCACGTCTCACCATTTGACATTGAGAAGAATCCTTGAATCAAAACAGTTTTCTCTAYAGGAGTTTATCTTCCAGTAGTTGATTTAAAGGCATGTCTACACTGGAAGGGAGTCCAGTCTCCAGTTTTCAGGAAAAGTATACTTTTAAAATGTCCTAACTGTTTCTGAATCACTCTGTATGACACAATCTTGTTCCAGAATGAAGATACTCTGGGCTGCTGAACCTTATTCTAGTTTTGCTACATTTGCTACATTTGCTACATTTGGACATGCTAGTCTTAAAAAATTCCATGTGTGGAGCTATCCTGAAACCCGGAGCACAGACAAGCCCTATGAAACTGTAAAGCTGCTGTTAAAGTAGCTCCATAGCTGCTCAAAGCAGCTCAGTTTATCTCCATATTAAAAGCAATGTAGAGACAAGCAGAGGATGACTGGARAGATAGAGGAGCGTAGATGAAGAACCTGAGGCTCTTTTTCTCCTCTCACATGAGCAGATTTCCTGCAGTCGCCAGGCCTTGTAAAATGACGCTCTTTGGCTTCATGTTTCACTTGACCACAGTGTTCTTGSTCAAAGTGCCTTCTGGGGACTGGCTACTCCTACTTCTCCTTTTCTTCTTGACAGGGTTCAGAGAGAGCAGCTGGCTGCCATCTTCAGGCTCATGAAGGAAAAAAGTGACACATTTGGAGAGATGTCTGAAGGAGACATGAAGGAACAGCTTAGACTCTATGATATATAAGCTTGCAGCCAGTGCTGACTACGCCCAGAAGTCATCCTGGCCATTTGCAGGACAGTGTAGTGCTAGAAATGTATTTAATTAGTTATTTTGCTATTCAGGGTATTTTGCAGATGCGTCCAGGTCCTTGATACATATTTCTAAAGACTCATAATTTCTCTCCCTTTCTATCAATTTTCCTTGAAAAGCTACTTTCATCTCATGAAGAGATTTTTACCTGTCTGGATCATGTGTCTCAGTCATGCAGAATTGCCTTTTTTTTTTCCCTTCGCCAGGCTTTGTGAAAAATAAACTTTCTAACCTTAGTCATTCATCAATTTGATATCTGAAGAAAGCCAAAGACCGATAAAACAGCAGATACAAAATGGATGAAATAACAGAGTCACAGAGCAGCTGAGGTCAGAAGGGACCTAAGAAGGTCTCTAGCCAACCTTCTGCTCAAGCAGGGTCAGTTAGGAGATCAGATCAAGTGACTCAGGGCTTTATCCCATCAGGACCCGAAAACCTTCCAGGACAGAGATTGCTCAACCCCCTGGGCAGAGAAGCGGCCAATCCTTCAGTGAGAAAATGAATAGCTGAAGCCAATGCATTAGTGCTCAGATTAGAGGTGAGCTGCAGTTTTTGTCTCCTTGAAAGGGATTCTTCATCCTCCTTCAAAGTGGCTTTCTGAAACTAATCCAGGACCGTTCCAGCCGACCTCACCGAGCTCATCCTCATGCCTGAGGAAACAGCAGGAGACTCCAGCCTGGAAACAGAGGCATCACTTTGCCTTTCAACACTGGTAAAAACACTGGAGAAACACGGTTGACCTGTTTACAACGATGATTATGTCCAGCTCGGAGCCGGTTCCCCAAATATAACATTTCTGCAGTAAACTATGTACTTGAGAAAGCGCTGTGAATTTACCAAGTAATTTGAACKGTTTTGACATGCTCTTGGCAGCTTGGTACAGTAAATCAGCAAGCATTCCTAATTTTAATTGAATGTCTTCTGGTGCATTTCTCTTTCCTATGAAATCCTCTTAAATGCTTTAGTATCGAGGAGGATTTTCCTGGTTTATATCACTGCTGACAAAGGAAGGTAAAGTTTTCTGMCCCAAATTCAGGGAACGAGCTCTTAAAAGATTAGGTTTTCTTTACGTCGTGCAGTTCTTTTCAGTTTGCGAAACCAAGTATCTCATTACATGGTCACAGTTTCCCATTACGGTATATTTGGTAGCACTGTGCTGTTTGATTTAAAAAYGTCATTTACCTTCTAATCACTTGCACACGAGTGAAAACACATCTCACAAGCGATGCCGCCAGCTTCACTGCCAAATCTTGCGTTAATCTAAATTTAATGCCTGAAAATACCTCTTCTTATTTAACATCTCTTGGTATGAAAAACCCAGCAGAGCAACAGCTTGCTGGTGCACAGGCCACAAGTTTCTTTGTCAAACTACTTGTGCAAGTGGGAAGAATGCGGGTGGGAGCTCTCCCTGCGTCCAGCCTGCGGGCAGGCTCCTTTCCCAAGCCCTGGGGCAGGCACAGGCCACCTGACTGTGGCTGAGTTTTAGCCTGGGTCTTGCAGACTTTACAGGTTGTTTTTGAAGCATTTTTCCCTTCTATTGCACCAGGGCCTTTGCTAAAGAGCGTTTCTGGAGGAATTCTCCTCCCTCCCTCCCTCCCTCCCTCCCACCTCAGGCCACGTCCGCAGTGATAACCCGGGTTCGGGAGCGCAGCTGGCCTTTACCTTCTCCTTTACCTTCTCCTTTCCATGCCCTGCTCCGGAGCGACCAGTGTGGAGATGCTGCTCACGGATGACAAGTGGCCACCGTCATTCACAGAGCCTGCCTTTAAGGAAGAAACAACGCTAGGTAGCAAAGGCCAGCAAGAGGGCACACCACCTTGGCCAACCAGCTTCYCCTTTCCTCCCCACTCCAGCCTCATCAATATTTATAGAGGAAATTTCAGCAGCTGCCACAGCTGCAGCCCCCCTCCCGGGCCTGTCCTCTCCTTGACACCGGCAGCTCCTCTTCGGATGCTGGCAGCACAAACACGGCCGCGTGGCAATGCTGGGGTGACGCATTGGGGAGAGACGAGGCCCAAGGCTCAGGAACGGCGGTTGGGAGGGGAGAGGCCACGAGGGCGGAAGGGCCCCGGGACTCGGCGCCCGGCGCTGCAGGCCGCAGTTGGGGGAGGGGACGCTGCCATGGCAACGGGACGAGGCTCCCTCGAGCGGCTTTCGGGAAAGCTTGTCCCCGCCCAGCACCCGTACTGAGATGCGAACTTGGAAGGAGTTGTCCTTAGTCGGCCCTCGTACGCGGGGCAGCCGGGCAAGCGGCGTGCTTCGCTGAGGGAGTGCGCATGCGCCGCCGCGTGGCGCCTCCCTGCGGGCTCCTGGGGGGGGGCGCGCATGCGCGTGGCCTCAACATGGCGGCGGGCGCGGGGGCGGTGGGGCCGTGCAGGAGGCCGTGCAGGAGGCCGAGGCCGACCCCAGGATCCCACCCCAGGATCCCATTGGCCTTGGCCACGAGGGCACACTGCTGCCTCACGGTCACCTTGTCGTCCACCATGACGCCCAGGTCCCTCTCTGCGGGGCTGCTCKCCAGGAGGTCGGTCCCCAGCCTGTAGGCATGTCTRGGGTTATTCCTSCCCAGGTGCAGGACCCTRCACKTGCCCTTGYTGAACKTCATGAGGTTACTCGCCGCCCAGCTGTCCAGTGTGTCCAGGTCCCTCTGGATGGCAGACACGTTGTCAAATGTGTCTGCTAGCAAAGAGATGGATTTCCCCATCATTTCCTTCAGGTGGGATCAGAGCAACTGTAGATAGGAAGAGCACAGGCACTTTYTGTTGTCTGTACCCCCGTACACCTCTGGTCCTGCGCTGTTGTGTTCTGGGGTTTTTTTTCCCTTTTGTGCTGTTCAGGGTAGTTCTGTGGTCTCTGCAAACTATTTCAAATATTTTGAATAAATTCCTGTGGGACATTTCTCAGAATGAATCAAAGGTAAAAGTTGTCAGTATCCAGCAGAGCAGAACAAGGCCAGCTTACACACCAGCCTGGGAGTTATCTTAATACTAAAAATAGTCCTTTCCTCCCCCTCTGACAGGGAATTAAATCCCAAGTCTCTATGGACTTACCATAGTCTGATTTTATTCCCGTGAGGATGGTGGGTACAAAGTTCCAAAATCTTTTTGCAGATAATGTCATTTTAGGGAATGTCACTTTATCTGAAGAGTGAAATAGCCATTTCTGACACTTGCCGTGACTGCACGTGTGGCAGAAGTGTTGCCAGTTTTAAGAAGGCAGCTTTGCCCTTCTTACCCCTCCGCTTTTGTTCTTGAATCACAGACTGCTACGACAGGAGGACTGTGTCTATATAAACCCCTTATTTTTGCAACTTTTTCTTCATGCATTTCTGAAGAGTTGTAGGAAAGACATACACTTAGAGGTGGTGGGAAGCRTCCAGTGGTGTGTATTACCCTGTGTTTGTGGTGTGTGAACAGTGCTGTGTTTTACCGTCCTCTTGCATAATGTGACTAAAGCTTTTGTCATTARCTGAGATTTTAGAGGCATTTTAACGTGTCCCAGGAATGTGAACTTTCTTTTCCTGAGTTCTCTCTGAATATCAAATGAAAAAGCCAAGATACTGATCTGGGAGTGCATGTCCAGACTGTGGGTTATGGAGCAGCATGAGATGGGAAGAGTTCCTCAAGGTAAGCTCATAGTATAAAAAATGGAACACTAATATCCTGTATTTGAATTTGGCTTCCTATTTGGGCAGGAACAGAGCAAAACATGGAAGTCTTTGCTTTTAAACTTTGAATATATCTACTTCATCTCAAATCCGTGCAATTGGTAGATTCCAGCCAGAAACTCCATGAGGCTCCTATTCTGAATGGAACAATCTCCTGTCTTTGGTGCTTTCTAATTCCCAAAGTAGGTCAGGAATGTGGTCACAGATATTTGTGTGAAGTGAGTCATGGTACGATCAGCTGTTGAGAATGCTATATAGTGCTCACACTTGTTAACTCTTAAATTGTATGGAGACCAATAAATAACAAAGATTAAGCATTGCATAGTTCGTTTCATCTTTATTTACCTTGAAGAAGGCACCTAAGGAAGAGAGTGTCTTCATACTGAATGGGGATCATGACTGTTGTACGTGTTTGGCCACTGCCCTAGAGATGCTGCTACAGAATGAGGGGAAATGGTCAACRAGCATCTTCCCCAGGAATCTGAAGTGGATTCCACACATCTCCAGAACTGGTGATAGGAGCCGGAGCTGTTTCTTACCTCCATTCTGAAGTAATTCTCTCACCTTTTCTTACCCAAACTTTTTACATTAGCAAAAGCAACCCCTGGACTCAGAGAAAATTTATATCCTCCTGCTTTTTTTTTTTTTTTTTTTTTTTTTTTTTTGTTTGTGAATGGAAGTAACTGAGGCGATGGGAGAGGAAGGGCTTCTTTTTGCTTGGTTATATATCCAAGTCTCTAATATGCGCTGCTTGAAATTCTGCTCTTGTGGCATTGCCTGTTGACTTGCATTCGATTAACAACTGGGCTGGTGCTGCTACTTTAATGAGACCTGTGCCTGGGAAGACAAATGACTTTAAAGTTGAATTCTGACACTTGGAGCGGTGCTGTGAGAAATGAGTGGGTAGTAGGGAGAAATGAATGAGGATTTAAACTTCCCAAGTTTAAGCAGCAAGTACAAATACCAGTTCRCAGCTGCATTTGTGGGTAGCTGCATTAGAGCTTCTCCACACGGGATCTGGACGGCTGCTGCAAATGTGTATCATGCCAGCGCGTGGGGGTGGGATGTCTCCTTCTGCTGTATCCCGTTGTAGCTCTGTTACCTTCTGAATTTGAGCTCTCCTGTCCCAGCACTGTCCCAGCCAGAGGAATCACCGAAGCACAGCACCCCCGAGTCCTCTGGATGGTGCTCTTGTTCTGCAYGAGCAGCACCAAGGCCCTGCGTGGCCCCAGACGAACACTTCAAATGCTTTTTGGCTTCAGGGAGCATTAAGRAGGATGTGCACAATCTTTTTTCTCCTTAGCAGATTTATCACRAATCCCATATCTTGTGATCTGCCTATTAGCCAGCATGCCTGAGCCTGGATGGATTTAGGTGATTACTGCAGATGGGAAAACTCTGACTTTTACCAGCTTCAGCCTTGCCCCTCTCATGGCTGAGTGATTTCCGGATCAGAATCAGATTTTCCTCATTTCAAACCTCCCCCAGTCCCCCAAGAGTAAGTTTTGCTTCATTTGTGGAGCCCGTACTGGCTTTATAAGGTGCAGCCGAGTTAGCTAAGAATCACTGGGAGAAAAGCTTATTTTCAAAATCAGTGATTATACTTTGTCATGACAGGAAGGGGGATGCATTCCTCAAAAACCCCATCTCTCCAGAGGGCAGAGCCTGGGTTTGGGTTTTGTTTGCCTAGCATAGCACCACATAAGATGTGAAGGAGACATTTGCAATTTGTTTGACTTTGTTCTACTATAGCATCTTGCTCTTATGCTGTTTTATTAACTCTCAGACACGTTGCAGTCCTTATAATGGAGAAAGCCTCAAGGTTGAAGTCTGGGTGGCTGCCTCTGTGCAAAACCTCAATCTTGCCGTCAGTGTAAGAACCTTTCACTGGAAAAGAACCACAGACTTGTAGTCCACGCACTGTGAGCCATCGCTTTGCAAGCTCTGCCCGTGACTCAGCGTTGGTATTCAGATGCTGATAATTGATGGAAGCAGAAATTACTCCAGAGGCTGGTTTTAAGGGAAAGGAAGGGTGGGAAAGGAAGTGGTGGAAGCATTTGGTTTGTAGCAAATGAAGTTATTCACGTCAGTTCAGGAACTGTTCCTAATATACTTGCAATTGCTGGTGTCTTCCAGTATCACACAACAGGAGTGACTCTTGGCTTCTGCCTGTTTCCACGTCCCTCGGAATCCAGTAGCTGGGAAGACCCTGAGCCRTCCAGCAGCAGATGTGTTCCGAAGGCTCCCGCCGCTCCGCCGGGTGCGGAGTGAGGAGCGCAGGGCGGTGGCAGTGATGCAGTGCCGAGCAGCCGTCAAGGCTGCTGTTGGTACCCGTGCTGCTCCTCACAGCCGTCGTGTCTGAGCTGATCGAGATGCCCTGGGATGGGTGCAGGCTTGCAGCTCACCTACAGTGAGACCTTGGCTGCTGCCAGCATGGGAAGAAAGCGGAACTTTGAGCAGAGAATATCTTACTTTGAGGATATGAGTGACTTAAGGTGAATAGCAACCTCAGATTTATGCCTCAGTTTGTCACCTGGTCAGCTATTTGGGCTCAGGGTAGGAATTCCCTGTTAAACCACAATACCCTTTTCAAATCCCTTTTATTGTCCTGAATTCCATGCAGCTGACATGTCGTTGTGCAGAGTGTGTCCTTTAATGTCAGCAAGGACCATTTGCAAATCGAGCTTTTTCTCTTTGGAGGAGAAAGAGCCGAGCAACTAATGGAGATGACTGGACCTTTGGAGGGGATAAGGACATGCTGAAAATGTGACTGATAGGTAAAACAGCACTGCTGGGAAACAGATCTGCAGGAGGGTGGAATGATTGACTGTCTAGATTGGTCCCCAAATCTAACTTCTGCCCTACAAATCACAGTCATATCATTGCAAAATGGGAGAGTTAAAGAGTTTCTGGTTATTTGTAAAATGTAATCTGTGTGGGGTTCGATTGGTGAGAAGGGGGGCTCTGGGAAACCCGCTGATCTGTGAACTTGTATCTTCTTTTTGCTTAAATGATCTTCTGCTTGCATGTTTATGCACCTGCCTTTTGATCAGGTGGAGTTGTTGACTGCTAGTCTTTTATGGTCTTTGTTTGAACTGCATAATACGGAGCTGTTAAATGAATTACACAGAGTATTACATTGTGTATTGGCAACAGAAAGACAGGTGGAAATCAGAGGGAGAAATATGAAACCCAGTTTTTCTGCGTACTGAYGGTGATGAAATATTTGCCCATACTTTAATCATCATCTTAGAGGTGAAGTTTGATATCTGGCATGAACAAAAGGGCTTCTATTCCAAATAGTGCTAGATGAAAATAGCAGGTCATTGTCAGTTCAGCCTCATTCGGGCAGTCCTTCGTGCTGCCTCTGAAAGCCTCAAGGCACTCCAGTTTCTTTTCTCCCCTCTATTGATCCTCATAGGTGAGCATCCACAGCAGAGAGTAATCCAGACGAGGAAATCCGACGTTACGCGAGCTGCAAGCCTTAACTAATTTTGACATAGAGGGATTTGTGTGAAGTCGTGGAAATAAAGAACAAAAAGGTTGGCTCTTGAACCTGCCCTCTGGACCTTGGGGAGCCACCCCTTGGGAATGTGCCAGTGGTGAAATGTTCCACCTGGGACACGGTACTGTCACATACTGCTAAGATCTGCTAACTCTGGGATTAGCAGATGATTTCCTGTTTTGAAGACCAGGTTCTAGGTTCTTGTGGGGACACGATTCACGGTGGTTTCCAACCTCTTGTACTTTGCTCCTTTTAGCGGGGACCCCGGATCCCTGTGAGTTCCACAGGCAGAGAAGATGATAAATCAGCATCTGGCATCTTATTAATGGTTTTCCAGCAAAGCACGCCCTTGGGAAGCCCCCCTGATCCCAGACTCCATCATGGCAAAGGTATTCTGGAGCGGAGCCACGCTGCCGATCTGGGTCCGTTCCCGGGGAGTGGTGGGAGTGTCACCCGCTCGCTGGTGCTGGCTCCAGCCACCCTTTTTCTACATCCCTTTGTGGCGAATGATTTCTTAGGGTGAGTCCTTGTTTGCCCAGGGATGTTCTGCACCCTAAAATGGTCTGTCTTGTGCATGACAGTTGTTGTGTTTGTGTGTGTGCTGAAAGGTGTGCTTAGGTGGTGCTGTTGTCCTGCTTGCCTTTCTGCATGGGGCAAAACCCTCTTGCTAATTGTGTCGAAATTCCTTGGGCTTTACCCTCTACAGCAATAGCACTGCTTATCCCCGTGCGAGCGGAAGTGACAGTTCCAATGTCACTTACATAGTGACATACAAAGGAGACATACATATAAAAAGGCCTGGGGTTAGGATCTGGGTGCTCAAGACCGACCCGAAGGTGAGTGATGCTGCCTGTGGCAGCGTGCTGTCCCTCAGCACGTGGCCGGAGAGCAGAGCTGTGACCTGAGGCCCTTTATCCCATCTCTTTTCCCAAACAAATCTACGAGACGTGCGGCTGGTGTGTGTTACATCTCTCTCTCATGTCCTTGGAGTGTTTCCGTCTTTGTGAGAATTGCAAAATATCCATGGGCTTGTACAGAGTTTCCTATTTAGGAAATTTAGAGAAAGAAGTGACATAGGTGGAACTGAAAGCAAGCTCCTGAGATCACGTTGCCTGCAGTACTGACAGGAACGCCRTGTTTCAGTGCACAGAGGAAGGGATCCGTGCGCTTCTTACCCGAGAACCTGCCCCGAGTTGAACCGGGTTCATGGAGTTGGTGCCCAGGTTGCTACAGCAAAGGGCATCGCTGGCGTTGGTGCAGCTCCCCAGACGGGGCCGAAGGAACAGCTTGTTGGTGCTGGTGATTGCCAAGCCTGGCTTGATGCTGGCATTTCAAGTGGGTTAGCAGAGCTGGAAGATCGAATAAATATCCTTGACTGAATGTATCTGGCCTGGAGTCCATGGCAGCCCTGAGATACCATTTTTATTGACTTTCCAGGCCTCTGATGCRATTTTGAAAGTTTGCAGCAGATAAACTTGGACCACGGATATCTGCAGTGGAAGGTCTATTTTTAATAGGGCATTCCCCGCAGAAGCAGAGCTGGAGTGTTCAGGTTGCCTCAAAGCCGTGCGGGCGGACCTTGTCGTGCACTGGCCCTGGCTGCATGCAGCGCCCATCAGAGAGCGGTGACCTGCTGAAGTAAAGGGCCTTCAAGGCAAACCACAGATCACCTGAATTAATTGGCGTAGGCCACAAGTAGATTTTCAGGACAGCAGAGTCCAAAGAATAACCCCATGATGAGGCAGGGAATAGTTTTTCCTGAACTGATTAGATAGTAAATAGTATGAAAATGCAGCAATGAAATGCTGCCCATGGGTCTTTAAAGATAAAGAAGAGTTTGACCAAAGGATGGTGCATATTTTCTCACATGTAAGTTACCAATGAGAAAAACTAACTCTGAAATGAAGTCGTCTTTTGGACCGGACCTAAACTTTGATCCATGGAAGAGTGTAGCTACTTAATATGTTTGTGGAGACTTATCATATCTGAATGTGAACATCAGCAAAACACTTTGCACTTTGGAAGCAGCAGAACAACCCAACTGAGGTACAAAAGCTGCTGGAGCCTTGCCGGGTTTTTTCTTTCCTTTCCTGTTCCCTCTGTTGATTCCAGAGATCTTCTTGCCCAGAATAGACTTGTCTGGTGCTTTAGCCTGGTCAATAATATTCCTCCCATGGTTGTGTTTCGGTATTAAGCCAAGGAAATAAATAGGGTGATTTGTAAGTGCTTTAGGGTAAATTACCTAAAAAAACTAATTACCTGGTGCTTATTGTGCACACTTGCAGTTAGAGAATAGCACAGCTAGTTAAAAGGACATCAGTGTTATTTTCCCAAGCCCTTGTTTTCTTAAGGAGTTTCAGTGCCCTCTTGATCTTGATTATTTTATGTATTTACTTGATGGAGATAAGTTTTTTAAGCTAACTGGGCTGGTGTTTACCCAAGGTTACAATACCATGAGGTAAATGTGAATGCAAACGCCGACAGAGTGGGAGGGCTACGTGGAACCAGGAGGGTGTCGTGCAAGTGAGCCTGGGAAATGGGAAGCAGTGCAATGGATTGCCCGGGAAGAGAAGGAAATGTTGAGCACAGAGCAGGCCTGGACAACGTGCTTGGGGCCGCGGGGATGGTTAGCTGTCGCTGCAGCTGGATGCACGGTGCCATTGCACGGTGTCACTGCACAGCGTTATCATCAGAAGCAGCCTGGCCGGGGGCCTTGGCCCTCGCTGGGACTGCGGGGCTCGAGTGCCAGCGAGCCGGGCGGATGCTGAGGAGCGCCCAGGGAGCCGGCGGGCGGCTGCGATTCCCGACCGCCCGGGTCTCGCTTGTGCACTGCATTAGCCCGGCGCGCCGCGCGCCTCCCAGCACTGCTTTGCCTGGGATTTTCTCCGTGGGAGACAGGTAGCTGTGGTGTGACCAGGGCGATGAACAGGCAAAAACCCCTGCCAAGAGGATGGGGATAACTAACACAGGAGCCTCTGGGTGTCCAAACAGAACCGGAGAAGAGGCTGGCGAAAGAGGGGAGGTGGAAGCGAAGCGCGCGCTTTCCAGCACTACACCCGTCCTGCTGCTCCCAGGACCCAGGGGCTGCCCTTCTGCCACGAAGCTCTCGGCTGAGGACCGAGGGAGAGGGGCTGTGAGCCGGGTGTGAGGCCGAGACGCGGCGGAGGGGCGCTGATTTACACCGCTGAAGGGACGGGTTCTGTSTTGCGTTTCTGGAGCGCTGCTCGCCTGCAAAGGTGCCCGATGGCATAGCGGTCCTGCGAACAGCGCGCCGAGTGGTCTTCGATGCTGGCTCGGTTTGAAGGGGATGAGGAAGACCTTTAGCAAGAAGATTTCCACATCCGTGCAGGGTTTGCTTTTCACTGCCAGCTGGGAAATGCTGTGAAACAGGCAGTGTGTCTGCGCTCCTTGCTGGGCTTTGGGGGGGGGATTGGGACTTTGTGCTCCTTGTGAGTCTCTCCCCAGGGTGCTGGAGCTGATCCTTTGCCTCCCTCCCAGTTTTACCTTGATTCTCGTGTCATCAAGCATTGCTATCAACAGGGCTTGACTCTCCTCCTTTCCTTAGCAGCTTCTGTATAATAACCCAGGCCAGTCAATGGCTAGTTCTGGTCTGATATGGACGTTACTGAAACTCAGATTTGTCCTGAGCTTCATCAGTTCCTGGGATAGTTCCGCTCTTGCAGCACATCTTGGCATTTTTCCTTCCGGGGCCACGCCAAGGAGACAGAAAGAGCAGGGCCGATGCGAGTGAATAGCATTTGATGCTCAATCCTTTGAAGAACGTGGGCGCCTGTCAAATGCTGCCATAGCTTGAACCATACCCMCACACACAGTGTAAGACCTAGTGGTGATAAGGTTTGTTTATTCAACAATTAGAGTATTGAATTTGCATATAATCTGCCTAGGCTCTGACTAAGGCTCTAGATAAGTGGGTTTGGAAATCAAACAGAGCACTGGAGAGGTATAATTGCTAGCAGATAACCATCTTCCTGGGATATTCCCGGGTGGAACTTCCGACCAGCTTCTCGCGTGCAGAGYGCTGAAGGGCGGAAGCGTTTCTGGCGTGAGCAGCAGCGCTGGTGCCGGCCCYGCTGCGCGTGCTGGGCAGGGAGCCTCGCGCCACGGGAAGCAGCATCTCCTGGGGCTGCCCCTAGGGCGGCTCGAGAAGCCTTCCCAGCCTCTCCTTTGGGAAAGGAGGCCGGATTCTGGCCTGTGGCCCTCAGGGCTCGCTGCTCCCTGTGCAAGGGTCAGTCCTTGCTGATGATCTCCCCGTCTGCAGGGCTGGATGGCAGGAGCTTTCTGTGGGTCGGGAGGCTTCTCTGTGCCCGGGATCACCCCTCCGCAAGGGGTGTGCGAGGGGGGCAGCGGTGCGGTCCTCGGGCTGCTGCTGTGCCCGGGTCTCACCACGCTCGCCCCCAGCTTTGCTYGGCGCGTGGCAGCGTGGGCCCGCTTCCCGTGACCAACCCCGGTGTCTGCCCCAGCTCCCTGCTCTCAGCTGCGCCCGGGGACTGAGCAAACACCGCAAGGGACGGCGGGTGGCACGTGCAGCTCGCTGAGCCACAAGGCRGTGGAGCCTGGAAGGGGCCCCTAGGGCTCGTCTCGGCCGCTCGGGTTTTGTCCTCTCGCACTCGTGCACCAGGGTGAGAAGCTGTGTGTCTTGCATAGCAAGCTTGCTTTCAGMTCATGTTGCGTGCTGGAGGTCTGTATAATACCACATAGTTTCTGTGTATTATTCAAATTATCCTGATTTAGAGAATTCCTGTGTAAGGGAAGAAAAAGTTGGGGAGCTGTAGGGCCCAAGTGCTGCTTTCCTGCTGCACTCCCGGTCTGCAGCCTGTGTATCCAGCTCCGCCGGGAGCTCCAGGGGGCTGAGCAGGAGCCCAGCAGGACCAGGGCCAGGCCCTCTCAGCACCTTCAGTTGTTCAGTTGGTCTTGATCCCAGGCTCAGGCTGCAGAGGAGTAAGGTGTAGATGGAAACAGGGTTATCTCCTGGCTAGCAGCCTTCCCGTGGGTTTCTTCAAGGACTTTTCGTATCCGTGGGATTGATTTGCTTTTCTTCTGCTCCCTCTGCTGCCTGCAGTCTTACCCTTAAATCTGGAGGCAGGAACTTGTTAGGAGCCCCGGGGAATATCCACGATTCCTGGCACGAGGAATGCCTGCAGGTGGGCTTTGCTCCGGTGCGTGGCTCGGTGCAAGGTGCCTGTGAAACCCACGGCCGTGTTTGCTGTGACAGAGCAAGTGGCTTAAACCCCGTGTGTTCGGTAGCTGGGGCTTGTGCTGCTGGCCACAAAGGCCTTTTTGTGACTGAGCCTCGTTGCTGATAACTTCCCTCGAGCTGTTGGGGTTAATGTTTAACTGTTTGCCGTGGGTTAAARTAGCCCCCTGGTAGAGTGCGTGAAAGGGGGAGGCAGAGCCGAGCGGGCTGTGCTGTTGGAGTCTCTGAATGTTCCCCCTGCTGGTGGCGAGCTGAATATCCATCCCTGGACAGCGGCTGGTTTTGGAAAAGGATGGGTTTGGTTGTTATTGCCACGGCGGGAAGAGGTGCCCGTTTTGCAGCGAGGGCTGAGGAGGGAGAWGGGCTACGGATCGAGGAGAAGGCAGCGCAGTGCGTGTCCGAGCGAGCCGAGGACTCCGACCCCTCCGGGGCGCCGGCAGCGCCTGGAGCGGCCCCCCGCGCGGCCCGTCGGTAAAGCCTTGCTTTGGCTCCACTTGATTTTGAGAAAAGCAGCTTTCCTTCGCTCGGGAACCCACCAGGTTTCAGGTGGCAGCACTGGGAACGGGGCGTCTCCAAGGTGATGCTGATGTCTTGAATTCTGCCGCTGGCCCTGGTCTCAAATCCATCCGTGCTCCATTTCAGTGGCAAATTAGCGTCACTGCTGCTCCGTGGCCTCCGGACGATGCCTGTGAGGCGGCGGGGCAGGAGTCCAGCAGCCCGCACGGGCCCGGGGACCTGGCCCGAGGGCGCGGGGGAAGAGCGGTCGCAGGGCGYGCACGCCGGGTTACGCTGTCAGGAACCGGCATCCTCCAGGCAAGAAACTGCTGCACGGAAGGTCTTCCAGCTGCCCCAGGGGCAGGTCTGCTTTGCTGCAAGCCTGTCCTGTGATGCGTCACCCAAATCCTAGCCTGCTTTAGAAGCAAAAATTCCTCCGGTCCTACGTGGATTTGCAGGGAGTCTTACTTGTCCCAAAGAAATCTCTGGGTTGAATGGATGTGTATCCAGCCATCAGCTGGTGAGGACAGGGATAGCTCTGGGATTTGGTCTATGAGCAATTACTACAAGCAGAAGAAAATAAAAATATATTTTAGGATAGACTGTGTTCTGGAATTTGATTTGTTTGACTGTGGTGATGGCTATTCCCATAATTCACACAGATCTTCCCAGTGATGCCTGCGACAGGTTGGATCGGTAAAGGGCTTTTTTTCCTCTTATACCGGACTGACCTCATTGAAGACGATAAAGGGAACCTCCCGGTTAGCAGAAAGAGGAGTTTCTTTCCCCACCCCTCGCTGCAGTGAGCGTAGGCAGGTAGAGGGGCACAGGGCAGCACTCGGGCCCTTTCCTCTGAGCCTGGATCCGGATGCAGAGTGCCTGGGAGCGTGAGGAGGGGTGTGTCCGTGCCGCCGGCCGGGCAGTGCAGGGAAGACCAGCCCACTCTCCTGGCACACCTTTGGAAGCCGTGCGAGCCCGCGCCTCCGGCGGCGGAGCGGGGCTGCCGTCCCTGCCCAGCACCTCGCCATGGGGCTTTGCAGGAGACTCCCTAAGGTCCCCAAGGTCATCTCTTGGCTCCTGGTTTTGACGCTCCTTCTTCTCGCCATCGCTAATTCCGACTCCATGCTTCGCTTATCGAAGAGAATAGTTCTCGGGTAAGAGAGCCGCGTGCTCGGAGGGTACCGTGTGCTCGTGCTCTCCCTCGTTGAACCTCCACACTTGTACGGCTGCTCCGAGTGAGGTGGTCACTGCGCTTTAGCAGACCGGGCTCCAGCCGCAGCACAGTCCTGGAAGGTTGTAGTCCAAGACTTGCTTCTGTCAGCKGCTTTCCAGCGTTTCCTGATGCAGCTCTGTAAAAACCAGCTTTTCCTTTTCTCCTACTACCAGTTTTCAGGTTTTGTCCCTGCAAAGGATTTCTCTTTACCTGCTGGGTCACCCAAGGGTGTTGTTCAGCCCTGGTCATGGCTGCACTGCTGGAAGCTGAACTTGGTGGGGTGTGCTCAGGTTTATAGAGGCCTGCGTTTGATTTCTAACATGTGTGTGAAAACTGGTCATGTTCCTATGAGGCGATCAGCGTGCACTGTGTTTGACATAAATTATTAAGCTGCAAGGATGAGTGTGGAGGGAACCCCAGCGTAGGGTTGGATTTCAGCTTTGCAAGGGCTGGTGCTGTGGGAGCAGGCTGGGAATGCCTGTCCTGGGTATGTGGTGTGAGTATAAGGCGTAAGAAAGGTAAGGAGCTCTCGGGAATGAGCCCTGCTGGCCATTTGGCTGCATTTTAGAAGTTGGTGGTCTGGAAAGCAGGACCTGGGCAAGCGCCTCCCGTGTGGGTCTGGCTGCAGWAGGTATGAAGGGCCCTTCGTTTTACACGTTGGTCTTTGTGTGTTTGCCTCAGTGTTCGGAAGGAGAATGTTATCGGGCTGGGGTGGAATCTATTCCTGCTGAAAGGACACAGGAAAAATCTGGTGTCTGCCATGGCTTGGCATGCTGTCCTGCCGCTGCTGTGCTCTGCCTTTTAATCTCGAAACACCCTTGAACAGCACAACRGGAAAGCATGCAGGTATTTAAGCTCTAAGAAGCTCGCTTAGAGCAAAATAAAAATTTTCCCTTTATTTGCCAGTATCCAGCAACACAAATTTATACACGACATGACAGAAAGCAGCTAATGATGAGGGGAGGTAGAGAAAGAGCTGTTAATCATTTACTCAAAAGTCTTTTCCTTAGAAACAGTGTTGGGAAGGTCTTGTATTTATCCGTTACCAAATGATAATTTAAAAGCCTTTCTGTGGTGATAAGTTTCCAATTGGTCTAATGAAGGAGGAAACTGTGAAGCTTCAGTCGCACTCGCGCCGCGATCGGCAGCCTGCAAGCTGCAGAGGTGCTGCTTTAACCCCTTTGTCACGTCACAAGCAATCCATAGCTCTGTAAAACAAATCGCTCATAAAATGGGCAAACGGGAGCGTGGAATTGGGCTGCCGCAGCTACACCAGGTTGTCAGGAAAAGCTTTCCGGCAAATAAGGGCTCAGCGGCAGAAATTTTGCAACTTCCTTTCTCTGCTTCGCCCTCCAACCATTTGCAGATAAGCTCAAGTGGTTCAGGAGAAAAAATCGATGCTTTTGCCCTGATACTTTGCTGGGTTTCAGCCCAGCCCACTTGCTGCGGGTGGCTTTTCTGGTGTTTGCAGCTGTATCCCCTTACGAGATCCGTGTACCTGGCTGCACCTCTAAGTCAGGCAGCTGTCCTAYTGGAGGCAATTACTGAAAATACAGGCATTTTACTCTCTCTTTCAGCTTAAAAGTGCATTTTAATAGCTTTGAAGTGCCTATGCACCTGCGTCTGGCCAATGCTTTTGAACTACCTGGCTGCCCTGGGGCCCCAGATACTTGAGATCTGGGTGGCTGGATTCAGTCCCCAGTTCCAGTCCAGCCTTGAGTGATGAAATGGGGCCTCACGCGGTCTCTCTGTGCCTGTTTCGCATCGGAGATCAACGCTTCTGTCTTCTCTCTGCAGGGCTAAATGCTTCCGTGGGCAGGAGCTGTGCCGGTGCTGGGCGCTGGGTGCTGGGGCGCTTGCAGATGGCCGGGCGCTCCCTTGGAAGGGCTCTCCTGGCCAGGACCTGCTCATGGAGCTTGCTGTCGGGCGGCRCCGGCTCCTGGCGAGCGCTGTGACRGGGGCACGGCGCGGGTGCCCGGGGCCCCAGGAGCTCCCCTTTCCTGTGCTCCCTTGTGCTGGGCCCTGCGTGCTCGGGCGCGGGGGAAGCTGCTCTGTGCAGTTACTGACAGTGCGGATATTGCGAGAGCCAAATCTGGAGGTGAGTGTGGGACACCTGGGATTTCCTTGTGGGGCAGATCCAGACGGAAGAATAGGGGAAGCTGAAGCCTTTTGGTGGCAAAATTCTCACCAGAACCCTGTCCAGCAGTGCCGTTGAGCAAGGCGCCGGGTTGCTCTCCTGCCGCAGCTYGGGAGCAGTTAGCAGAGCGAAGCCTCCGTGCGCGGGCGCTGCGGGAGCTGCGCTCCGAAGCACGGAGCGGGCTCAGGAGCRCGCAGAACGGCCTGGGGGGAGCCTAGTGCTGGGTGGAAGGTGTCTGTGACGTGTCTGCTTTTCCTTTGGTTGCACTCAGGAAGCTCGACTTTCTCCACCCTGCCCCAAGGGTTGTGCAAGTGGACACTCCCAAGAAAAAGGTTTGGGGCTATTCTGCTGCTGGGAACTTGACATTTTTGAAGGTGGCCTTGGGAAAAGATGCCACAAGACTTGAACACGGTATGGATAAGGGGGCTCCAAGCTGGGAAGCTGAAGAGGAGCGGAAGACAGCGAAACTAGTCCCTGAGGAGACAGAGGGAGCCAAGAAAGAGATGATGGCAAAACCTGCCCCTCAGGTGAAGGGAGCTAAGGAGAAGACGATGGCAACACCAGCCTCTGGAGTGGAGAGGGCCAGAGAGCAGAAGGTGGTGAGGGCAGCCTCGGAAGCAGAAGGGGGCAAGGAGAAGTCAGTGGCAAGAGCAGCCTCTGTGGTGGAGGAGGCCCAAAAAAACGCAACGTTGAGAGCAGGSATGAAGGGAGCTCATGAAAGCAGCACATCCAAAGACAAAGCGAAGCCAAAAGAGTCTTCTGCATCAGCAAAACCCCATGGCTTAAGACCTGTGACTGAGGCTGCTGCAGTGACAGAAAAGAAAAGACTGAAAGCTGCTGATTTCAAATCTGAGCCCCAGTGGGACTTTGAGGACCAATACGTTCTGGACAGCTCGTCTCCACCGTCGGTGAGTGTGCTGGCCATGTGTATGTGTCTTTGTGAGCATCTCCCTGTGGATTCCCTGAGCTGCTGCCCGCAGCACGAGCAGGTCCCTTGATGTGCAGGATCATCCCCGGGCTGGGGGGCCAACCCCAGCCCTCGTAAGCCGTGTTACCAGGGTCCGCAGAGGCAGAGTTGCATCAGTAGAGCTCATGTGGCCTGGGCAGCTCTCTGCCATGTGCCAGGATGAGGAATAGTTGTAATTACAGCCATTCCTGTGGATTTCTTTCTTCAAACATCGTCTGGAACTGCCCTTTCCGGAGTTCAGATGCTTGAGGAGCTGGGTAAAACATCAATTCTGCCCGGTGTGCCAAGTCAAACCAATGTCAAGGAAAAGGGTTAGCTGGTGATGAGTAGATGTTAGCTGGTGATCAGTAGCCTGCCTGCTTTGGAGGCATGCTAGATGTTCCCATCTGTGAAATGTGAGATCTGGATTGACAGATCTGGCTAAATCTCAGGTACTTGTGGGTGTGCTTTATGAGGGAAAAGGTCAGCTAACCCAGCAGAGAGTATCTTTATTACTGCTCTTGTGGTTTATCATAAACAAAATAACGAGAGACTTTGGCAGGTGCTGCTGAATCACCTTTTCCCACCCAGTGTAGACACTCCTAATGGGCAGGCAGATYTTTTACCCCTTTGGAGTTCCCCAAATTAGGATGGTCCCGCATTGTGGGGTTGCTGTCAAGGATTTTCTCGCTAGGTACCAACCCGTCAGCAGAGCAGATCCTTCAGACAACAGAGCAGTCTTTGCTCCTGATCCTTAAACAGGAACGGCTGAAGACCTGCTCAGCACAGGACAGGTGTTTTGGCATAGGTGAAGTTGGGCATTTCAGATGACGTGGTCAGACCTGTCAAAGCAGTAGCCTTGCACAGCCACAGCCTTAAAGGTTTCTTGTGTAGGTAGTTGCGTTGGTTGTAGTGACGGTCTCTGGGTGAGCAGGACACCAGGTCTGCCCTCCATCCGCTCACACGGGCTGCTCCAAGGCCACGCTGCTCACGAGAGCAAACAGGCTCGGCTTCCCATCCCAGCTGCACGTCTCCCTGTTTTCCCTTTGACCTTGCGCAAGTTGTTGGAATGCTTTCCCTTATCTTTAAGGACAATGGTAACAGTCACCCGATCCCGCACATTCCTTGCTGTGCTTTCCCATGTGCTCAGCTCTCTGAGGCCGAGACCTTGGCAGGTGCGTTGCTGGCCGGCAACGCTGGCCTTGGGTGCTGTGTTTGAGTGAGGTTGATCACAGGTATCGAGATGCCTCAAATAATGAGGCCCAACGCCGGTRAAAGTGATTTGGTGTGAGCATCACAGGCCTGTTGTCCTGGAAAAAATAGTCCTTAGGAACCTGGAATCACCCTGACTTCCTCGTGGATGCTTTTTTGTGGCCCATTTGTTGATGTGGTTCTGAGCTCGTGCTTCCCGTTCRTGGTGATGGTGGCGCTGAGGAGGACTGAGGTGTGACCAGAGTTTCTCCCTCCTGTATCCTCGTACACTGGCCCTCGGTCGAATTTGGCAGCCTGCTGCTAACCAGCCCTTATCACTTCCTCTTGTGCTCCAAGACCTGCTCTGAGTCAGTGAGGGCCAAAGCTGCCAAATCTGCCTGGCTGCGAGATCTCTTCCTGCCCAACATCACGATCTTCACGGACAGGAGATACTTCAGTGACAGCGAGTGGAACCGCCTGGAGCATTTTGCACCTCCGTATGGCTTCATGGAGCTGAATTACTCCTGTGAGTACCTCGGGGCATATTGACGTGGGGCAACCTGGGGGCAAGTAGCTGGAGGTTTGCAGCATCTCCCAGCTGGAGATGGAAACTTAAATGGATCCCGTGGTGGTGGCTGTAGTTTCCCATGCCTGTTTCCAGGCTCTTGATGCTGACTCTTGTCTGTGTTTGCTTTGCAGTGGTGAAGGACGTCATGTCCTTGCTGCCTCCAAACCCTCACCAGCAGCTTCTCCTGGCCAACAGCAGCAGCAGCCTGCCGAGCTGCATCAGCTGTGCCGTGGTGGGCAACGGGGGAATCCTGAATAACTCGGGGATGGGCCAGGAGATTGACTCCCATGACTACGTCTTCCGGTAGGACAGACTCTTTACTGCTTTCACTCCTGCAAGATACCCAGCTAGCAGGATAATTGTGGCTGAATAACGTTGTCCCTCCTAGTATTGCATTGCCTCCCAAGTGTCAAAACGACAGGAGAAGGCAAATGCCTCACCAAAGCGGTATTGGGAGATGCCTGAACAGCAAAGAGGAGTCTGGCTGCGTTTGGAGATGAGCCGTGAAACGCCTCCCTCAGGCAGAGGGAAGCGGCTCTTCCGCAGATGACAAGAGTTGCTCAAAATGGGTCTCATCTGCCTTTTTTTTTTTTTTTTTCTCTCCAGACTGACGCTAGCTTGTCTTTTTATAAATGTGGATATCAGGGTTTAGCCTGATCATCTCTTAACTCCACCCCTCTGTTTGATCTCCTCTCTCAGGGTGAGCGGGGCCGTAATCAAGGGTTACGAAAAAGATGTAGGAACAAAAACCTCCTTCTATGGATTCACAGCCTATTCCCTGGTCTCCTCTCTCCTGGTCTTGAATCACAGGGGATTCAACAAGATTCCAAGGGGAAAAGTAAGTGCAGTCCGTGCTGTACATTTGACAGGATGCTGGTTGCAGTGCTGGGTTCTGAGCTGCCCTAGATGAGGAGCCCTGGGGCCGATGTGACCCCTTGGCACTGCCCCTTCTGAAGGAACCTCCATCAGTTCAGCTTGAGAGTGAGCAAGTGGACTCAAGCCCTGCCCCAGCCCTTTGCTCTATAAAGTAGCCACATACCAAACATTAGCTCCATTCTGCTTATATACAACAGTTAAAAGCTGAGGACTCTAGGTCTGTGTCCAGGGCATTCGGTGAGTGTAGTTATGTGCTTGCTTTTTGTTTTTTAGAGATGTTTTGCTTTTTACTGTTCATTAACCCTTGCATGTTTTCCTAGCACGTCAGATACATTCACTTCCTAGAGGGTGCTAGAGACTACGAGTGGCTAAAGGCTCTTCTGCTCAACAGAGAAACCAAGAAGGGAGTCTTGAATTCCTACGGGTAAMACAAATAGGGCCCATCTCTGTGCCCTTGATTGCAGAGCATTCCCCTGTCCTTTCCTCCAGCCACAAAGTAATATCCAGCCTTGCTGAGATGTAAGGCAGGGTAAAGCGAGGTTAAATCCTCCTTCACTTGCAGATCTGTTTTGTTCCCCAGCTCTGAGCACTGCCTTGACCAACACACGACCTTCCCAGAAGTGGCTGCTTTCAGCGGTGTGAGCAGCAGCCTCTGCTTGGAGAAACCTGTGTCCTCGGGGAGGAACATGTGCTGCTGTTTGGTCTGGTGTCTGTGCCTGGTGCACATGCTCTGCTGTTCCTCTGCTCTTCTCCCTCTTTCCTCAGCTCTTGCCCTGCAATGCACATAGGGTTTTGTCATCACTTGGGAAATGCTGCAGAATAACTTCGCACCATTTGTGTTTCTTTTCTCACCACCAAGTGAATTGGGGATGATGCTTTCCAGCCATGATGAAACATAGGAGCTTGTCCTGAGTATTCCCATTCCTGTTCTTAGGCAAAGGCCCCGAGAGAGATTTGATGAAGATTTCAGCCTGGACAAATACCTGGTGATACACCCTGATTTTCTCAGATACATGAAAAACAGGTGAGCAGGGAGTTATCTGCTCTAAGGAGCTTTTTTTTTCCTGGCCAGCACTTTCTCTCTATGTSTCTGGGCTTTATCTTCCCAGCTTGCTCCCTTAAAACTGCAATTTTCCTACAGCAAGAGTTTGCGGGTGAAACCCACCTGTGTTCAGTCAATGAAGATGTTCTGTGGTGCTGAAGGGGGGTGTCAGCAATGCACAGACCTCTGCCTGAGCTGGGTATTGCCCTCTGGCACCTGTGAGATACAGAAGCAGCAGCTCCAAGTTTGTTTTTCTGCACATGAAGATGTCCTGGGCATGTGGTAGCTCTGGAGGGGCAGTGATGCCAATGTGCCAGCACAGCTGATCTATGTCAAGAGCAACCATTTGTGCTTTCCRTAGCTCAGTACCTTGGAGTACCTCTGTAACACCCTCCTCTTCCCACATTGCTCAAGTCAAGCTGTTTGTGCCCTTAAGCATGAGAACAGCCCCGTCTTCGCTGTCCCACTGCCTTGCTCTGGCTGCTCCTCTTTGCGTCCCTAGTCCTTTTCACAAGCCTCTAGACACTGTCCCTGAGAGAGCTGGCGAGTGGGGCCGCCGGTGGTGGAGCTGCAGCAGGAAGAGCTCCTGCCGTGCGCTGCTTTGGCTGCCTTTCCTCCTGTCTCCTTGAGGGCCAAGTTATGTTTTTCTCTGAGAGGAGGCAAATGCAGCGCCAGATGGCTCGTTCTGCCATCTCCTCTCTGGCTTTGGTCATTTCCCAGGCAAAGAGGGCTCCTTTTTCTTATCTATCTATTTATTTATTTATTTATTCACTCCTGGTTTGGAATTCTACCTTTCTAACAACCACTGGTGCAAAACCTCACAGTTCCTAATGATCATCTTTTGYTCCTACTCTACACCTTCCTACACTATCTTTTTTTTTTGTTATTTCTCTGCATATTGGGTAGTGATAAGGATACACCAAGGGGCTCCAAAACCACTCCTATACTGCAAGGCATGGAGAGATGTGGGAACAGGTTTAATGCGATAGATCCTGTAATCCACCACCTCTTTACGCTATTGCTGGATGACCTACCACTTCCACAGGGCTTAGGCTTGCAGGTTGCAGCGTGGCTGATGGTCTTGTGCTTTCCTGAGCCTGCCCCACACCCTTGTGTCTCCGTGGGTGTTTGTCACCCTGTCCTCAGCGCACGAGAGGTGGCTCCAGGGCTGCACCTCCTGCCAGACTGCACCGTGACCCTGCAGCATCCTGCACACCGCTGCTGTCYGGAGCTCCATGGATCCGCACGGACCTGTGGATACTCCCTGGGGAGAGAGTTGTGAGCGGGACTGGAGCTTTTGGTGATTCAGGGCGTGGGGCCTGACAAGACRGACAAGAGTGGAAGAATGAGAGAGATGGAGATGTCCCGATGGTCTAGCTCATACCTGGACCGGCCTCAGGGGCAGGATTGCTGCCGGTTGCGTGTCTGAGATGCCCGGCACAGGCACACGCTGCTGCAAGGACAGCGGTGGCCCGCAGACCGCGGCAGGGCAAGTCTTAACCATCGCACCCAGCAACTGCTTCTCGCTTTTTTGCAGGTTTTTGAAATCCCAAAATCTGAAAAAGTCCTACTGGCGGCTCTACAGACCCACRACAGGGGCCTTCCTGCTGCTTACTGCCCTCCACCTCTGTGACAAGGTAGGGCCACAAGGGTTCTTGTGCACAGCACGGTCCAGGAGAGGGGATAGAATAATAGGGTAGAGCGTGGGCAGCACCGGCCTCAGGCACCCTCTGCCTTGAGGACAGAGAGGTTCTTGCAGGCATGAATTGAGGAGTGAATTGAGGGCAAGAGAAATGACCCCCCGGATCAACCACAGAAACTCGTGGGGCCTCCTGCGGCTTCAGAGCTGCCTTTGCTCCAAGGAGGTAGTTTGAGGGGAGATGAACCCTTCTGGAGCCATCGTTTGCAGTCTGGTCTATGGGACCCCCAGGTAGAGTCCCTGGGAGGCAGCCCTGCCGTATGTSCCTCCCAACGGGGAGCTGTGTTCTGTGTTATCCTAAATGCCTTCCATCCTTCGTACCTCTCCAAACTGAGCCCTCTGTCTTTCCCAGGTGAGCGCCTACGGCTTCATCACGGAGGGTCACCAGAAGTACTCGGATCACTATTATGATAAGGATTGGAAACGCCTGATCTTCTACATCAACCATGACTTCAAYCTGGAAAAGGAGGTGTGGAAAAAGCTCCATGATGAGAGTATCATGAGACTCTACCAGAGATCCTGATTGTGTCTCAAGTGCCGTTGTTTGGGAATATCTCAGCAACACTTCAGGGCACAAGGAGGAGGATTTCCAGAACCAGGCTTAGCTCTGGACTGCAAGGCACAGTTTCATCTGTACAAAGATACTTTGGATACCTGTCTAGTGATATTTCCACAAATGTGGAAATGTTGCTGGTTGGCAGAAGAACCACCAGCAAACGCAGTAGGCCAGCAAGGACGTCCCCATCCCAGCACATTGCAAGACCCGCTGCGGATGCTTGTAGGCTCTGGTTGGGGATGGAGGAACTCGGCATGGATCCGAGTAGCAGCTGGTGCAGTGTCCTGCATCCGCATGCAAGGTTACCCTCTCTTTAACGAGATGCTCCTCTGCTCAGTCTGAGACCAGCTCGTTTGTTCTGGGCTCCTCTCCCTTAGCAGCGCCCGTCTCAGGGCTGGATGTCCCGCCTAAACAAACTCCCTCCTTGGCACAGAGGTGCGTGTTACAGACCCTGTCCCGAGGGGAGGCCTGGGCTGAGGTGCTCCCCTGCCTCTGCTGCCTTCCTGTAAGAGGGATCTGGACGCTTCAGATGCCGATAGGACAGGATGAACCTTCCTCTGCCTCCCGCGGAGCTGTTTCCGTGGTGCTGCCGCAGGAGCTGTGATRGCTGGGGCTGCTCTGCTGCCCCGAGCCCAGCTCGCCGTCAGTAGAAGGGAAGGCAGCAGCTCTCTGTGCTGCAAAGGGCTCCTCGGGCTGCCCCAGGGCCGCAGGACCCGGCAGCGCTGCCTGCCCTCCCAGAGGGCCGAGTCCCGGTGGCCCTTGGCTCGCTCGGCTCCCCCCTTTCCCTGGGAGACCCGCGAGCTCTCCAAGGCCGGCRATGGATGCCGTGTCCTCGCTGCGGGCCGGGGCGCCCGGCCTTGTCACGCAGAGCACGAGAGGCCTGATTGCAGCCGGCAGGTCTGCAAACCAAACACACAACACTGCTTGGGCCGCGCTGATATTCACGGCAGCCCCGTGGGCTGTGGGTATTTAGTCTATGCCCAAAGATGCCGCTGCTCAGGGCRATGCAGTGGAGAAAGGGAGGGAGAGGAAGGAGCAGCTTGAGGGGGTGGTGAAAATGCCTCCTGGCACTCTGAGCTTGTGGATACAGCGGGGATGGCTCGAGTTGTCCACCTGGCTGGGGCAGGAAGGGGTCACATCTCACCCTCACTGAGAGAGCGGGTAAATACCCGGCCCTCCCGTCCTTGTCCTGCTGTCCCGGCCTGTCGGATGCTGGAGGCGCCTGCCAAGGGCTGGGTGTTTCTCCAGGACACTCCAGTGTCCAGGTGAGCCCTGAGTCCCAGATGGGGTTTGACAGGTACCGAGCTGGGGCCAAACCGCCCCTCAACCGGCTCCCCCCCGTGGGCTGCCAGGGCTTCTCCTTCACCCTGTCTGGTGGCAGCAGCGTCCCCAAGGGGCCACCAGGCTCTTGTCACACCCCAGGGCTGGCCCAGGACRAGGCGCCGGCGCCGCCGGGGCTCTGGGCGCCCACCGGCCCTGCCTTCCTCGTGTTCCTGCCCGCAGCCCCGCCAGCCCCATTGCCACCAGCTGCGGGCAGGGCCCCCGCTCTGCTCGTCCCCCCTCGACGGGGCTTCTCCCTTCCCCAGAAGCTGCAGGAAGTTCCTCTTCGCCCCTTCCTCTTTAGTGTCCTTGTCCTCCGGGAGGAGGGACGGGCYGAGCAGGGCGGGAGCGCAGCCGGGTGCAGGGGCTGGTGCTCCTGAGCCTGCCCTTTCCCCCAGCCATTCCCTAGGGCCGAAGCTCCCCAGGGTCCTGGGGCAGGAAACCTCCTTCAGAGGGTTGATGATTTCAGCCCCTGGGACAGGAGGGGTGTAGAGGGAGCTCCCCAGGCCCCCGGCACCTCGCAGAGCAGAGTCGGGAGCGGCGGTGCGGATTAGGGGTGAATCCGCTGCCCGCGTGGGCTCCGTGGGAGCGGCCGCGCGGGGGAGGGGCACGCGGCTGGCAGCGGGTCCCGGGGCCGCCAGGTGGCAGCTCCCGTCCGGGCGCTGCCGCTGGGTCCGTCCGTGCAGGCCCGGCTCCTCGCGCGGCCCCGCACGGCGGGGACGGCAGCGACGCGGTGGGGCCCCGGCGCGGGGGGACGGGCTCGYGTCGCACCAAGGGCCACGCGCGGGACGGGGCGCGCGGCGGCGGCGCCTCCCTCATCCCGGGAGCTCTCAGGGACGCAGCCGCTCCAAGCAGAGCCCCCGGGGCTGCATCCTCCATCACCTCCTTTCCTCCATCGCCAGCCGGGAGCCCCAGGACCCCGCTGGGGCTGGTGAACCTTCCTCTGGGACCCTCTGCGTTGGCGTCCCCAGATGCTGCTGATCTCTGTCCTGGTGAGAGCTCTGCCCCTGGGGTTGCTCCTGGGGAGCGCCCTGGTCGCTGCTGCGGCTCTGCCTCCTTCTCCCCCGCATCCCCAGTGCCGCGTAGCCCACGCGGAAGGGCTGGTTGGGCTCGGGGATGGGGACACGGGGCCCCGGGGGCTGCGCTCCTCACCCATCCTGTGGCCAGCGTCCCCACGCACCTCTCGGGGACACGTCTGCAGCCCCGGGTCCCTCTGGGTGCTGCAGGGGGTGCTGGCCAGCCAGGTCCCGCTTGTCGCTGCTGTTCCCCTCCCCAGGCAGGGAACCAAGGCCCGGAGCAGCAAGGCGACCAAGACCGGGCTGGGAATCGCAGCCAGCCGCCCTGCGCTCGCCGGCCCGGGGCTGAGGGGGCTTTGGACCCGGTTCGGGGTGCTCGGGGGCGCTGGGGAAAGGTGCCCTCGTGCCTCTGCCGTGTGGGTCGGAGCTGCTCCCTGTGCAAGGGGATGCGGCAGCAGCGCAAGGCGGGCAGGGCAGAGACACAACTGAGAGCGGGAGGAGAAGGTGGCGAGGGCTGCGGGTGCCCGCGGGTGCGGCGGGGCCGGGGCCGTGTCCTCCTGCCGCGCGCACGCCGCGCGCCTGGGCGCTGCTGCCCGGGAGGCTCCGGAGCCCCGTGCGGGGGCGGCAGTGACGGGGACCCCGCTCAGCCGTGCCCTGCGCCGCYCGGGACACCGCGCCGAGGGGCGGCCCCACTGGACAGCAGCTCCCGGCCCTCCCGCCGCGGGTCGTGGGGCCACGCGCCGAGTGCGGGGACCATCCCGAGGCTCCGTCCTTGCTGCGGGGTTTGTCACGGTGCCCCACAGGCCCCTCCGCGTGCGCCGCATCCCGCCCAGGTTTCCGGCACATCCTCGAATGCCCCCCGGCTTCTGCTGGCCGAGCCGGGCTGTGTAAATCCTCACGGAGCCCTTCGGAAAGGGGCAGACCTCTCGGCAGGGAAACCCCTTTCCGAAGGGCTCCGTGAGGATTTACACAGCGGTGAAGCCCGTGGCCGAGAGCCGAGTGCTGCAAAATGTGCTTATTTTCCTCTCGTTTCTCTAGCACTGTGGACGTCTTGTGATTGGTTTCCCAAAAGAAATTAGGGGAATGAAAAGCCCAGGCGAAAAAGGATGCTTGTTGGTTTTCCTTACGATTTCTGTGTGTTCTTTTYCCCCGGTCTTTATTTGGCAGCTGTTGTTTTAAAAGGTTTTCACACTTACTTAACTCCCTAAATAAGTACCGCCTAATTTGGAGGCATGGGCCAAAACGCATCCTAGCATAAAATAAGCAAAGCAGATGCAGAACTGTGTGTCCCAGTGTGAAACACGAGCAAAAAACACGGACGTGGTGGAAACGGAGAGACGGGAGGCAGGTCAAGCAACCAGCCCCTCCGTCCCGCTGGCAAGGGGAGCGAGGCGGCCTCGCACCGGCGTTTGCATCRTCATGGGACATGAAGGGGTCCCCGAGGGCGACGCTCACACCTTCGCTGGGCCTCGTAGCCCCTGGGGGCAGGGACAGGCCCCTCCTCGTCCCCCTGCCCGGTGCTGCTGGRCGTGCAATGTCCCCATATCCCTCCGGGCTCCGGCGGCTGGATCGCAGCCCTGGGAGCCCGCAGGAGCTTCCAGTTCGTCTCTGGTTCATTGGTCTGATACCGATTCTGAGAGTGAAATGAGAGACTTTGGGCAAGGAGAGCATTTGGAGGGGAAAAAACGTGGTGAAATGGGCACGGAACTTGCCTGTAATTGCTCCCGTTTGTCGGTGTGTCCCTGAACTGGCAGCACTGGTGAAAGCCGAGCGGCGCGGTAGGGATGGAAGCCCTGAGGCGTGTGGGGAGGTGAGGGCCAAGAAGAGCGTTTGGGGAAGCCCCGGGGCCCCCTGGGCAGCCTCTCGTCTCGGGGGACACAAACACCCCCCCCCCCAGCCGCATGCTGCGGATCCGGGGATGTCCGGGACTCGGGATGGCCCCRGGGGCTGTTGGCATCCGTGTTTTGGGGCTCCCTTTGCCCTGATGTCAAATCCCTTTGGGTTTCGCGGTCCCTCCGCTTCGGTGGGGTGCTTTTSTGCTAGATAAGTTGCAACTAAATCCGTCACGAGGCACCGTTTGGAGGCAAGACAYGGAACCGCTCCCGCTTGGGGCACGTGGGAAGGAAGCGCAGGGACCTCCYTGCACCCCTAGGGCCGCTTTGCCCCGTTGGGTGACCCCGGCAGAGGCTGCGACTGCCGGGGCAGGGGCCGGGGCACCCCCGGCTCCCCTTCCCGCGCGGCCGCGCTCGGGGCCGCCCAACGCCGGGCGCTGCTCGGGGCTGGGGCGGCAGCGGCCCCGTCAAGGGCGGCGGTTCAAAGAGACCGTCCCGGGCAGCGCGGGGCGGGACCGCGGGCGGCCGGCGCTGGAGGAGCCGGAGCGCCGCTCCCCGCGGCCGCGAGCGCGCCTTTACCCCCGGCGGGCGCCGACAACAAAGGGGAAAGGGCGGAGGAGCAGCCCCGAAGCGCCCTGGGGCTCGGGCCGGAGCCGCCTCCCCGGCGCTGCCCGCCCGCCCCGCGGGAACATCCCGGCGCCGCCGGCGGGAGCCGCTCGGGACCTTCCGGCGCCACCATGGGGTCCCCTCGCCGGAGCCGCCTCTGCCTCCTGCTCCTGGCCGCCCTCGCGTCCTCCCTGCTCCTCTACGGCCACCGCCACGCGGGCGCGGAGGCCCCCGCCGGGCAGCGGCTCCTGGCCAGGTGAGGGGGACGCGCGGAGGGGGGTCCGGGGCCAAGCGACCCTGCGCCGGCGGGGAGGGGGCCGGGGGCCCCACGGCGCCTCCCCGCGAGCTGCCCGGGCTCCTGCCGCGCTGCAGGGGCCAAGGACGCGGGCGCTGCCCCCCCAGGGTGTTCCCGTCCCCAGGGAGCCCCGGCGGGACCGGGGGCTGCAGGGTCCCACACGAGGGCCCCGAGAGCATCCCCGGGGCAGGCAGGGCTGGGGGTGCTCARCACCCGGCAGGATGGGCCCCCTGCCCAAGGGGAGCCTCGGCAAGAGCAGCGGGTCCCTGTGAGGCTGCTCCTGCACCCAGGGGGGCTGATCACCCTGGGGGTCCCCTGGGGTCACCCCGGTGTAGCAGCACCGGTTACAGCAGCAGCGCAGCAGGGCCAGGCTGGGCCCCATCCCTCCCCACCRACCTGTGCGTTTTGTCTTCCGGGCGCTTCCAAAATCCCCAGGGCTTCAGGGTGTCCCAGGCCCCAGCACTTGGCACCTCCTCCCCTGCCGTCCCTGCCGCCCTCGCAACCTTCCACGCTCTGCTCCACGTCCCCACGCTCCGCGTCCCCAAGCATCACTCCACGTCCCCACGCTCCGTGTCCCCACGCTCCGCTCCACGTCCCCACGCTCCGCTCCGTGTCCCTGCGCTGCCACTGGAGCAGCTCCCGGCTGTGGGCACTGAGCCTGGCTCCCCATGCTCCTGGCCCAGGGGCTGCAGGTCATTACTGGAATGGGAGCGGGTCCTGCAGGGCCGCACCGGCACAGGGGGGATACCCGGGTATGGGGGGTAGACGCTGCCTTTGCCCACCGGGGAAGTCTCTGCCTGCTCCATGTGGTGCAGAGAGCCCCGGTCTCGCACCCGGGACGGTGGGAGCGGAAGCTGCAGCGCAGGGAGCAGGGSGCCACTTTGGCCGCCCCGGCTGGGGTTGCAGCGGTGCTGGCGGCAGCAGCAGTGCCGTTAGCTGCTCTGTGCGGTGCTGGGGGGCAGAGCGGAGCTGGGGGGGGATCCAAAGCCCAGCTCCTGCCCCTGCTCCGGCCCCACGGCTCTCCTGAGCCGCAGGGATGCTGCTCCCTGCCAACCTGCAGCAGGAAGGGGTCAGGAGGGCCCCATCCCGGAGYGGGGCGGCAGTGAGACCCGGGAGCCCCGAGTCACAGAACCCCAGAACGGCTGAGGTTGGAAGGGACCTCTGGAGATCAGCCCAACGCCCTGCTCCAGCAGGGASCCCCGGAGCACAGGGGGCAGCCGGGCGGGTTTGAGGCTCTCCGGAGCAGGAGCCTTCCCAGCCTCTCGGGCAGCCTGGGCCAGGGCGCTGAGTCCTTGGGACGTTTCTCTGCTAACTCTAACCCAACCCCGACTTGCTCTCCCTCCCGCCTTGCTGCCGCACGCGAACGCGTCTGCCTGTTGTTCCTGCCTGTGTCTCCASCTGGGGATCGGTCTGTATCTGCCCTGGCCGCTGACAGGGGCTGAATCTGCAGGGCCGCTTGGCGTGTTCAGCACTTCCCGCAGACAAAACATCCCCCTGCTYGGGCTGCTGCTCCCTCAAGGGGTGGGTCCTCGTGGCCGGGTCTCACTCACGGGCTGGGAGGGCTGCACGGGGTGCCCCATGGCCACGGGGAGGGCTGGTGAGCGGGGGTACCTGGGCCGGGGCAGCGGGCGCCGGGCCCGGCACTGTTTGTGTGAGATAGCGCGCGGTGCGCGCTCGCAAACAGCCCTATCTGCAGGAAGCGGGGCCGGCCGCGTGCTGCCCACGTCACGGCGCCGCTGCCTCCCGCCCGGAACGCGCCCGGGCCCCGCGGCGGCCGCCCCGCCACCCCGGCCGCTCCTTCCCTCGGGACGCTGAGGCTGGTGGTGGTGGCACCGGCCACGCGGTGCGGGGACATGGGGTGGCTGCTGGCACCGTCCCACGCTCCCCCACGGCACCCTGTGGCCCCTGCCCGGGCGGATATTGGCTGGGCTTTATCAGCCGAAATCCTGCGCCCGGGCGCCTGCCAGAGCAAACTATGAGCAAGCGGCGGGCACGGGGACGGCCGGCCAACGTCAGCGCCGCCGGCGCCCRGCGCTGCGCGCAGAGCCCCTGGCTTGTCCCCCGCAGCCGCCCCACGTCACCGCCGGCGCTCGGGACGCCGCGTGGGCCCCGCTGCTCCCAGCGCGTGGGCTCTGTAGGGTGGAGCTGTCCTGCTCCACCGGGGCCGTTTCCGCCGCTCGGCCCTGCTCTCGCGTGGCCACAAAGGAGCCTCGCGGGCGCTCGGCAGGGAAGGAGCCCAGCGGGCAGYTCAGCTGCCAGAGGGCCCCTCTCGGGCTCTTTTCCACCAAAGCCTCCTTGCTGCCAGGAGCACCATGTACCCG
>PTEX01000239.1:346690-358948 GCA_003342815.1 Eudromia elegans | reverse complement strand
TTGTTGCTGAGCCGCTCTCCATCATCTTGGAGAGGTCGTGGAGAGCAGGGGAGGTGCCGGAGGACTGGAAGAAACCGACTTCACTGCGGTCTTCCAAAAGGGCAAGAGGGAGGAGCCGGGAAACTAGAGACCCGTCAGCCTCACCTCCATCCCTGGAAAGGTGATGGAGCAGCTCGTCCTAGAGACCCTCTCCAGGCATATCAAGGAGGAGAAGGTGAGCAGGAGCAGTCAGCAGGGATTCACCAGGGGGAAGTCATGTTTGACGAACTCGGTAGCCTTCTACGATGGGGTGACTGGATGGATGGATGGATGGATGGATGGATGGATGGATGGATGGATGGATGGATGAAGGGATAGCCATTGATGTGTCTACCTCGACTTCAGCAAGGCTCTCGGCACCGTCTCCCATAACATCCTCCTAGGAAAGCCCCARCAGTGTGGATTGGAYGTGAGGACAGTGGGGTGGATCGAGGACTGGCTGGATGGCAAAGCCCAGAGGGTCGTGATAACCGGGGTCAAGTCTAGTTGGAGGCCTGYGGCCAGTGGTGTCCCCAGGGTCAGTGCTGGGCCCAGGGCTGTTCAACTTGTTCATCAGYGACTTGGACGAGGGCACAGAGCGCGCCCTGAGCAAGTTCCCTGATGACACCAGACTGGGTGGAGTGACCGACACTCCAGAGCGCTGCGCTGCCATCCAGAGGGACCTGGACAGGGTGGAGAGCTGGGCAGAGGAGGAACCTCATGAGGTTCAGCAAGGACAAGTGCAGGGTCCTGCCCCTGGGCAGGAATAACCCCAGGCACCAGCACAGAYGTGGGGCTGCCCTGCTGGGAAGCAGCTCCGTGGAGAGGGATTTGGGAGTCCTGGTGACACCAGGTTCCTCACAAGGCAGCAATGGGGCCTCGTGGCCAAGGAGGCCGATGGGCTCCTGGCTGCACCAGGAGGAGTGTTGGCAGCAGGACCAGGGAGGGGGTCCTGCCCCTCTGCCCAGCTCTAGGGAGGCCAAACCTGGAGTACTGGGGGCAGCTCTGGGCTCCCCAGGACAGGAGGGACGTGGAGCTGCTAGAGAGGGGCCAGCGCAGRGCMACAAAGATGATGAAGGGACTGGAGCACCTACCGTAGGAGGAGAGACTGAGCGAGCGGGGCCTGTTTAGCCTGGAGAAGAGAAGGCTGAGAGGAAATCTTATCGATATGGACAAATACCTGAGGAATGATTATAGGGAGGAGGGGGCCAAACTCTTCTCGGTAGTGGCCAGAGACAGGACAAGGGGTAATGGGCACAAGTTGAAACCCAGGAGGTTCCACGTCCACGTGAGGAAGAAATTCCTTCCTGTGAGCGTGCCGGAGCCCCGGACCAGGCTGCCCGCAGAGGCTGCGGAGGCTCCTGCTCTGGAGACCTTCAAACCCGCCCGGCTGCCCCCCTGCGCCCCGTGCTCTGGGTGTCCCTGCTGGAGCAGGGGGTGGCACTGGATGATCTCTGGAGGTCCCTTCCAGCCCTAAAGATTCTGTGATTCTGTGAATCAAAAAATGAAACATAAAAARGGGCAGAGAGGGAGGCAACTCCCCGCTGTGGGGCTCGCTGCTGTGGGGCAGGGTGGCAGCACGYGGCCCTGGCTGGGGCTGCTGCCAGAGCTGGATACCGGCCCCCGGAGCACCATCCCCTTCCCAGAGCCCCTTCCCCGGAGCTGCAGGGAGACTCGGGCACTCTCTGCTCCCCCCCCGCCCGTGCCCCGTCCCCTGTCCGTTGTCCCCTGCACAGCGCGAGCGCCCGAGGCACCGGCCGCTGCTCCCAGGGCTCCGTGCGGGGTGAGCCAAGGGCAGCCCCTCGCCCGCCCGTCCTCCCCGCAGGCCCCTCCCCGAGGTGCCGCTGGGCTGGGAGAGCCGCAGAGCGCCCGGCGCTGGGGAGGGACATCGGAAAATTCCCTGGAGTTGTCCAAGCCCCTTCTGCTCTCTTGGGCAAAGAGGCTTTTTCAGCACCGAGTCATCTGGAGGGTCTGGCTCCATGTCTGCAGGTGGAAAGAGGCCTCTGAGCAGTGTGAAGTCACTGGTGGGAGACATGGATGTGTGCCCGGCAGCCCCGGGACGCGGGACAGCCCCGTCCCCGCAGGAGCCCACGTTTCTCTTCCTCTCTGCCGTGGCTGGGCCCCAYGTCCAGCTCGGACTCCTCGCCTCGTGCTCCTGCCTCCTGCACGGCAGGATGTGTTCCAGGAACCTTGCAGATGCCTGGAGCTCCGTGGGAGCGGCCCTGTGGTTGTTCCTGCCCCATTCCGCTACGAAGAAAACATTGCCTCGCTTTGCAGTGTGACGGAACCCGGGCTCCCGGCACTGACGGCTGGTGCTCTGTGCCTGGAGGAATCTCCAGCAGTTCTCAATTTCCAACTGCTTTTCCAAAAAAAAAGCAACTAAATGCGGCCTCCTGGGCTTCCCAGGCTGCCCCAGGCACGTCTCCCTGTCGGGTTAGGGAAGAGAATGAGATTTTCTCAGCGCTTTGGTGCCAGCCCTCTGGCTCTCCCAGGGCCTCCCGCGGGGCTGGCAGCAGTTTTGCAGCAGGCAGGGTCCGTGCAGCGGCGGGGGGCTCCTGGAAGCGGGAACCCCTAGGGAGCTCCGGAAGCGGAGCCAGGGGAGGCGCAGGGCTCCGCTCAGCCGCCGCCGCCCTCTCGTTGCAGCCTGCTGCAGCCGGAGCCGCTGCTCCCCGCTCCCGCCGGGGCGCCCGGCCACGCGCGGAGCCGCGCCTGGATCCAGGAGCGCAGCCCGGAGAGGTGAGCGGGGCACGAGGAGCTGCTCGGCCCCCGCGGCAGCGGGGCGCAGGGGGTCTGACCTGCCACCTTCGGGGTGACGCCCAGGCACGGGTCCCCCCCAGATTGCCGCCTCTGTCCTGTGTGTTTTCCTCCCACTTCTAGAGGGAAGTCCTTGGAATCTGCCCCCGAGCTGCCGAAGCCCAAGCGCGCCCAAGGCCAGGTAACAGTCGGCAGAACGCTGCGAGCGCCCGGCCGCTGCCCCGCGGGCTCCGCTCGGCTCAGGGGCCGCCCGGCCTCGCTGCGCCGCCCGCCGCGGCTCAGCCCGGCCCGGCTCCGCGCGGCTCCTCATGGCGCGGCTTGCCGGGGCGGCGGCTCCGGCTGCGCCTCGCAGTGCTCCGAGGAAAACACGAGCGAGCCGGCGCGAAGCCAGGCGGAACGCGGGTCCGGGAGGTGGCAAGGACCCGCGGAGACRTTAACCCCGTCGGGGGCCCCTTAGCGTGCGCAGGGCCCTGGGGGCAGCGCCAGCTCTGCTCCTGTGCAAAGTGGTTCGTGCTCTGCAAGCCCGAGCCTGGCAGGGGCACCCACGGTGTTGTGCRGCTGGGGAAACCAAGGCACGAGGGAGTGACCTCGCGGGCAGCGGGATGGAGCGGGAGCGTCTCCACCCCTCCTGCTCCTCTCCTCCTTGCCTCCCTTCCTTCCAGGCCAGTGCTTGTCCCCATTCCGTGGCAGCCCGAGTGAAGGCGGATCCCAAGTTTGGGGAGCTCTTCCGCTTCGACATCCCGGTGCTGATGTGGGACCAGCACTTCAGCACGCGCACCTGGGACCGCCTGAAGACGCGACGCGTCCCGTACGGCTGGCAAGGCCTGTCCCCCACAGGTACAGGAGCCACCAGYGCAGGGGCAAGGACGGTGACAGGGCAGGGCCGCAGGGCGATGGGGGAGCCCAGGGGAAGGGACTGAAACTACAGGGCGGGTGGAAAAATCCCAGAGAGAAAGTGGGGACCTTGTTCTCCTGCCATCGCCTGGCCGGGAGCAGCACGGAGCGGGTGACCTTGCGGCGCCGCTCGCCGCGTCTTGTGACATTTCCCTGCATAAAGGGCTCAGTGTCCGCACGATTATGAACTGGGGCCCGCAGGACCCGGGACAACCCACTCCATTGTCACCGGCGAGATCGTTTCCCTTCCTACCGCAAACCTACTCCGCACGGCCCCGGCGGCCGCCGGCTTCGCTCCCTGGTCCGAGAGGGGTGCAGGGAAGCACGGGGGGAGCTGGGGGCAGCAGCGGCTGCGAGGGGCCGTTGTCAGGAGGGAGCAGGCGGCAGTGCCCGCGGGGCCGGGCCGGAGCGCTCCGCACGCTCCGCACGGAGCGCTCCGCCCCGCAGCGTGCTGACGGAGGGAGCCGGCCAGGGGAGGCGGCTGCGAGGGGCCAGTGCGAGACCGGGGTGCAGGAGGGTCCTGCCCGCCGCCGCTCGTGCCCCGCACCCGCCGCGCTCACCCGCCTCTCCCCTCCCGCCTCTGCTCGCCGGCTCCGTCCCGCTCCGTGGCAGCCATCGGCAGCGCCCTGCGCCTCCTCAACGCCTCCTCCAACAGGCGCCTCTTCGACAGAGCCGCCGTGCCCCGGGGCTGCGTGCGCTGCGCCGTGGTGGGCAACGGCGGCATCCTCAACGGCTCGCGCCAGGGCCGCCACATCGACGCCCACCACCTGGTCTTCAGGTAGGGCCGCTGCTCGGGGCCCACGTCCGGGCACCACGAGCCTGGGAGCCACCCCAAGGGCAAAGGGATGCTCTCCTCCTGGCCTTGCAGCAGTGACCGTCATTGCTGGGCTCCAGGCTTGAGTTAATGGGTGCCGGACCCTCCCGTCGGCAACACGCCCATMGCGTGATGGCGTAACCAGGATGAGCTCCAGTCACCCGGGAGCGTCCTGCCCACGGGGCCGGTGTGGGCACAGCCTTGGACGCCTGGGATTCTCCCACAGGCTCAACGGCGCCGTGATCAAAGGCTTCGAGGAAGATGTTGGCACCAAGACCTCCTTCTACGGCTTCACGGTGAACACCATGAAGAACTCCCTCCTCGCCTACGAGGAGTACGGCTTTACCCGCGTACCCCAGGCCAAGGTGGGATGCCCCCGTGGTTTGTGAGCGGTCCAGGGGTTGTCCCAAAGCCCCCCAAGTCTTGGGACACGCCGGCCCTGCCAACGCGCCTGCTCCTGTGTCCCCGCTGCAGGAGCTGAGATACATCTTCATCCCCTCGGACGCGCGCGACTACGTCATGCTGAAGTCCGCCATTGAGGGCAGCCCGGTCCCCGAGGGCTCGGACAAGGGTGACGAGTGAGTGTCTCCCGAGCGTCCCTGCACCCTCCTTTGGGCCTTGAGGCTGGCGTCGCTCCGTGCGCCCTGGGGGTCCATGGGGATCCCCTGCGGGATGGGGCGCTCCTCCTATCCCTGCGCGCTCCCAGGGCACTGCAGGAGTGGGACTCGACTGCCATTGCCCAGGAAGCCGGGATGCACCCCGGGAGCAAGGACAGGACAACRTCGCTTTTCCGCCTCTTCTTCCCTCTCAGAAACACTGGGTGCCCAACGCAGCCCCCCAGAACGAGTCCTAGGAACCGAAGGGCCTTGTTTGGGGTGTCCAGCAGCGGCTGAGCTGTTGCTGTGCAAACCAAAGCTCCGAGTGGAGTGTGTTGAGTCACACTCRGTGCTCTCGTGCTGCTTGGCTCCCTCAGCTGACACGCCTGGTGGCCCTGAGGGACAYAGCCCGGGTGGCCGCAGGATTCCTGGGATGTGAATGCAGTTCTCTTCCTTTTCCGTCCCCCTCTGCAGGCCACAGAAATATTTTGGACCAGAGGCATCTGCAAAGAAGTTCAAGCTGCTGCATCCAGATTTCCTGCACTATGTCACGACACGGTGAGGAAAGCGAGGCCTGCGGGCTCCTCTCGAGACCCTGCCAGGCTCTGCTCCCCGCTCGGGCCCTTGTCACCAGCTATAGTCAGGGCTCTTGATTCCCAGCCCTTCTCTTTTCTGTGTGATCATGATGCTGTCCCCCACCACCGAAACACTCCCAGTCCATCCTGGTGACTGGAACTGCCCTGTTCTCGGTGGCAAAAGCCACAAGATTCTCCCCTGCGTCACTGCAATTCCGCATCGTTGCTGCTTCCTCCTAACTCTTGCCTCTGCTGCCCCCAAATTAGCTGGCCAATGTTGACCTAGTCTAACAGGAGCACGGGTAGGGACCAACAGGATTGTCTTTTTCTGTGTTTCATGAAAATATGTGCCTGGGTGAGGGTTCCTGAGAGCAGTGGGGAGGTGCCCTTCTAGCGTCCTGCAGAGGAGAGCTGAGCCTTAGGAGGAGGCATTGGAGAGGCCACAAGACTGTCACCAGTGCCACAAGAGGCTGCATTTCAGTGGCTGCTCCTACACCAGGGACGCTGGGCGGGCAAGGGCTTTGCTGCTGTAGAGCCTGGGGACCTTGTGTTGGCTGCGGTGGTCCCTAACCTGCTGCCTTTGCTCCCAGGTTCTTGAGGTCCGAAATCATGGACACCCCGTACAGCTACCTCTACATGCCCAGCACCGGGGCGCTCATGCTGCTGACTGCGCTCCACACCTGTGACCAGGTAAGAGGCCATGGGGAACCTTCCCCCAGCACCCGGCCCTTCTGCTGTGGGGCAGAGCTTGGTGTGGGTTACCCTGCCCTTCGGGGGCTTCTGATGGGGATGAGCACAGCCTGGTGCAGCTCACTGGTTGCCGTCCTACATGGTTAGCACCCCTAAGAGCCTRTTCCCCTCCCACGCCCATCTGTTTCATCACCCTCCCCGCAGGTCAGTGCCTATGGGTTCATCACTGACAACTACGAGGAGTTCTCCGACCACTACTATGAGCTGGAGAAGAAACCGCTCATGTTTTATGCCAACCACGACATGATGCTGGAGGCAGAGCTGTGGAAGAGCTTGCATCAAGCAGGGATCATGAAGCTCTACCAGCGGTGAGGCAGAGCAGCAGCCCGCGGGACTCCAGTTGTGTCACGACACGGCTCTTCCCTTTCCTGAAGGGCCCCTTCTCTTTCCTAAGGCCCTCAGGACTCTAGGAGCGGCTCTTCTACACTTCCGCTGCTGGCAGCTGCTCATGCATGTAGTGGTGGCGGTGAGGGACAGGCCMACGGGGTTAGGAAAGCGCTGCAACATCTCCTCCGGGCTCTGCAGGAACTCGTTTTGTGGCTTCGCGCAGCGGGACCGTGGCCTGGGTGGCACCAAGAAGCACCRCGGAGTGTGGCCGTGGCCGTGCCGGGCCGGGGGCACCTCGCGAGGCAGCAGCAGCCCCCGGGGGGAACTGAGCTCGGCTGCCGGAGGGGCAGGATGCCGGTGGAAGAGGACAGCGGAGAAGCAGGGCTGTGACACCCCCCTTCCTTTCCTTTGTTTGGCCTCTCCTGGAGGTTTACAACCTGTTTTCTATGAGTGTGAAGCCTCTGGCCGGAGAACCCCCAGCTGGCCCTCTCGCTTTCTATCGTACTCCAGCATCCAGCAGCCCAAATGCTCCTCACCAGAGCAAGATCACCACGGGCACAAACCTCAAAACTGTCCAACTGACCAGAACAGGGCTCTGGGAGGACCTCTCTCTCGGACCACGTGAAGCTGCTGCAAGCCTCTGGATTGCTGTGCATGTCTTTCCAGAAGGATCTTCCTGCCTCCATCACCACAAGAGAGCAGAGGTTTTGTTTTTGTGACAATTGYAAGAGTCTAGTTCTGCAGCTCCCTTTCTTTTCTCTTTTTATTTTTATATGGTGGTGTTGGTCAAGACAATTAAGGGTCTTTAAAACCCAGAAAATATCCGTGAAGTAAGACTAGACTTATTGCAACTKCAGCTTCAGAGCAGGGGATGGGCTGAGGCCCCCTCAGTTTTTGCACTGGGATCATGCAGGGCCCTCCACATGCTTCAAGAAGGCACCTCTCCCGGCAGCAGACGGGCTAGGGARGCAGCAGTTCATGGGGCCAGTCTAAGCTGCCCTCAGTCTCTTAAAAAAGAAAAAAAAAAAGCAGTCCTTGGGGAGGAGGTCTGGARAGGCTCAGCGCTCTGCCGCAAGCCAGCGCAGCCTCAGCCGCGGGCGGCGAGGGAGCGCCGCCCTCGCAAACGTTTCCCCTCCTGCGGCAATGCCATAAAGGTTGAAGGACTGGTTTCCTTGTGCTGGTTTCTGTTTTGGCGAATGGGGGACGGCGCTTCTCCCTCAGGCAGGGCCGTAGCACCCAGGAGTGCRGCTCGGACCTGGGGGCAGCCCCGCGAGGGCGGTTGCAGGACGGGAGCGGGGCTAAACGCGCAGCCCCTCCCCGGCCTCACGCGCCCAGCAGTTTGTCACAGCTGACGAACGAGCCCCAAGCCCCAAGGCAGAGGACCCCTGTGACAACTCGCCTGGGCTGGTTTCAGCACTGTATTTCTCACTCTGGATGCTAGTCGCTGGTAGCTGGGGRAAAAGCAGGTAACTGCTGAGATGGTAACGATAAGAGCCTGGCTATTAACCAAAAAACTCCCTCAAGCTTCACTCTTTCAGGCAGCAGGCTGAATTCAGCCACTTTTAAAGTGTGTCTAAAAGCCTTTTGGGTGTCATCTCTAACATGGAGACCATCTTGCGGTCTCAGGTGAGTCCCAAATTAACCTTTGCTCCTCTCAGAGACATTTTACAATAGCAAGGAGGCTGCCGATTCGGCCTGTTTTCACACAGAAACACCTCGGCAGCCACGGCCTCTTCCACAAGAACGAGCCACATTCTCACTTCACCTGACGATGACGGCATCACAACCTCCCCAAACCAGCTCTGCCGAATGCCAGCGCGGCCCCCACGGGTGGCTTTGTCAGCCGCAGCACAACGGGTGCAGCACAGCCCTGCTTTTGTAGATGTCGTCACTGCATTGCAGCCTGCCAGGAACCCAGCCCAGGCCCACCTGGCGAGGCGCTGAGCTGCAGAATGGGAAGCTTTTCCACTCCCAGACCCACCTTTCCTATTTTAAACAAAGAGGTTTTCCAGCCAGTGCAGCAGCCTGGCACAGGAGCTAAGCACCTCTATTTTTAATCAACAGATAAGGACCCTGCTGGCTGTACTACTGCCTCCCATTTTTCCCTTATCTGGGCTTGCAGGCACTCCACAAGACACACTTTTCATCAGCCCTAAGCTTAGTCATACCTCACTTTGTCGATGTAAACGCACCTTCTTATACCACTACCGTGAACTGCGTTTAACTCTGAGCTCGATGCCCTCCGAAGGCACTGAAGCCTGCAGGCTCTTTAGCCGTCTCGGAGAAGGCTGCGTGATGAAGGATGAGCTTCCAGGCGCCTGAATTCCAGTAACCATTTCAAACTGAAATCCTTTCTGACTGCTCCAAACCATTTTTGTTTTGAGTAGACATTCTTAACAAGAAATTTCAACTCCCGAGATGTTTCAATAATTTATTTTATTCTGGAACAGAATACAATAGGGAACAGCTCTTTCCTCCAGGCAGCTGTAGCCCAGGTCCTAGAAGAAGAGACAGCGTCAGAGCAAAGGCAAGAGACAGCTGAAAAGCTCCTCCTCCTATGTATTATTTAATCAAGAGGTCTCAGAAGACTGAGAAGCTTAAGAGATGTTGGGACCAACTGGCAGAAGATCTCGCGCTGAACATTAAGAGTTTGCTCTTCCGCACATTGTGCCTCACTAGTGCCAGCAGTCAAAGCTCTTACTGTCCTCTTTACACCATGGTGTTTCTTCCCTTCAGTGCCCCCTCTCTTGCTCCCTGGAAGCTGAGAGCACCAACCAGCTCTTCCCACTAACTGGTCTTACTTGGAACAAATCCATGCTGACAGCAATGACCACAAGTGCTTCGGAATCATCCTCTCCCCTTTTACACACCAGCCTTGATTTCCCAAGAAGGTCCCTTGTTGTCACATCTGCAGTTTGGGTCATCGGTGCACGTCACCRGCCTTCAGCAAACAAATGCAAATCCTGTAGAACGAAAGAAGAGTTGAGCTCAGAGGGATCAGCGTGTCACCACCTGCAGCTACAGTGCTCCTGCATGTGTGTAGCAACTACAAACCCAGGTTGCGTTTCCTACCTACCCTCCAAGGTGTCACTGTACAAACCGAGGACAAGCAAGCAAAAATGAATCTCTGAGGACCTAGAACTAAAACCACGCTCTGAAAATTGTACTCTCTACACTGAGCCTTGCTATATAGGAAAGAAATTGCTGAAGCCTCAGTATAGTTATTTGTCTCTCACAGCTGAGCTGTCAGACAGGGATAACAGCACATCACTGGCTCACTTTCTCCCCTGCCACCTAAACTCCTCACGTTCTACAGAGTTTCAAGTTCTACAGAGTTAAATAAAGTCAGTGACTAGGATTTTTCCCCAGAAATGTCCGAAGATAAGCTGCTGGTGAGCAACAGATGAGTCAAGCCTAGAGCTCTGGCATACAACAGATTGAAAGCGAGCAGCTCGCTATACTCAAGAATTCCCTCACCAGTYTGCAGGTTACCTCAGCAGCTACTTGCTCTTTGGGAGAAGATACGAGGCAGAAAATTTAAAGGATGCTGGTCTCTGGGATGCAAGTTATATTAGATACTACTACAGCACTCCTTCAAGTAAAGTTTGTCCATCTGCTCTGAAAAAAACAGCACTGAGCCACAAAGCAAGAAAGGAAGGTGGATACTCCTCTAATCCTCACTTAGAAAAAAAAAAAAGCATCAGCTTTGGGATTTTAGTGGTTTAGATCCTTTTTAGCTGTTCCAAGCAGACAACATTCCTAGGCATCATCAATCTGCAGCATTACACCACCTTACAGCCAATAATTCACTTGTGTGGGATGTAAATTAGCTAAGGTTTACTTGGAGAAGTGCATTTGAGCACACTCAGCAGACACATACCCCTCAGGTAGGGTTCCTTGGTGGGTGTCCTCTCTAGGATCCCCATKCAGTGAACGTGAGCTGCACCTCCCCAGCTCCAGCAACCTGATGCAAATTTAAAATTGTCCCAGCAAGGTGAACCCACACACCAATTATTCTTTCACTAGACCTATTTCCATGACAAGAACACTTCTGAAATGAGCTGTGTCAAGTGTCCCCATAACGGGGTGTCATCCAATCCTCCCTCCCTCTAATCCCTTCTGCTTTTTCCTCATCTTTGACTGTGCTGACAACCAGGTGCTCTAGTGGGCAGGAGCTACATTAGAATTCCCATTCATTCTATGCTGTCTTTCAACTTGGGCTTCGTGACAGCAAAGGGATAAACACTCAGGTGGCAGCTGCAACAAAGCTACAGCCTTGACTGGCTTAATTACATTAATCAAGTCACTGGGCTTTTATATCTGCTCCCAGTATCTCTAGGGACTGGGAGGATATCATTTAACAGAGCAGAACAAATTCTGCTTCCAAAGGCCAGCAGCAGGGACAAACACACGGCTGATACCCAGCAGATCGTGGTGTTTCTCACCATTGTGCAGCTGGCGAGGCTGATGTTAGTCCAGTGAAGTCATCAGCCCAGCTCAGGTTCCCAGGAAGGGGAGTGCCAGAAACTCCTTTGGCCTCGCTTGTCCACGTGCTGCGCTCTGAAACAGAGGAAGGGGATGGAGTTAACTCACGCCCCAAGCTGCTCTTTTACCTTGGCGTGCTTGGTGCTGAGCCTCAGACTCGTGCTTCCGCAGGGGACAGTTTGGTCTCGGACAGGGATAACGCATCATCACTTGCTCAGCTTGCCGGCGCGGCAGGAGCCTGGGCCCCCAGCACCATCCTGCACCCMCAAAGCGCGGCCAAGGCCTCCAAGCTGAGACCGGGGCCCCTTCCTGGCAGCGCTGCCGCCATCGAGGCCTTCACGGCAGGGAGGGACGGCTACATTTCGTCCTCGCAGGGCAGCATCGAGGCGTCACCGCTCGCCCAGAGCCGGTCGTGACGATGAGGAAGAAGTCCTCGCCCGCGCCTCCGCTGCCCCCGCACCCCGCGGGGCCGCCACGGCGGCGGATGGCGGCAGATATCACCGCGCGCACTCACCGCCGCCGCCGCCATGCCGTCCCGCGGCGGGCGCCAGGGGCAGCCTGCAGCTGCGCGCGCGCAGTCTCAGCGCGGCTCTCGCGAGAGAGCGCGGGGGCTCCTGGGAATCGTAGTCCCGTTTCCTTGGTGAGCAGACGGACATGGCGGCGGGGGCGGGGCGCGGGGGCCGTAACCGCCCGTCCTGCCGCAGGCTCCGCGCCGCGGCCGGGGGCAGAGGGAGGGGCGCCGGTGGAAGCGCCGTGGCCTGGTGGGCCTGGCCCCGCTGTGCGCCCCCCTGCCCTCCAGAGCAGCCCCGCTAGTTATTACCGATTCAGAATAATGCAAACAAAAAGAAGGGAAAAAAAGGCCTTAACTTATTTATTTGTTTTCCTGAAGGTCCCGTGAAGTCGGCAGGCAGGCCGTGCTGCAGCCGGGGGCGCCGGCGCGGCGGCCGACATCGCGTGGCCGTCACCGCGGCGGCCTCGCCCTGGCAGGACGCGGTTTGGAGCGGAGCCCGCCGCCGCCGCCGCGCCGGCACAGGCCCGTCGGGCG
>PTEX01000239.1:320425-346421 GCA_003342815.1 Eudromia elegans | reverse complement strand
GGCGCCGGCGGGCTCGCCATGGCGGGCGGGCCGCGCCGCGAGCCCCCCGCAGCAGCGTTGCCTCCTGCCCGGGCTGAGGCGCGGGCAAGGCGGCCCCCGGGCCGCCCTCGCTCCCGAAGCTGTCCCAGCAGTGCGGTAAGAACCAGCAGTCGTTACCTCAGAGGAGTCTGGACTCTGCTGCGGAGCGTTTGGCAGGTAACAGGAGAAGGGACAGAAGAGGCAAAGGAGGACAGAAAAACAAGCACAAGTCAAGGACAGAGATCACTAACATCGATGGGGCTGTGATCCTGTGCTCCAGTGTGGGGACAAGGTCTCCTTCCAGCATCCTGCCCTTTTCCSCTCGTTGATTCCTGCAGGTCTCTGCAGCGGAGAAACGCTGTGCTCGCTGAGCGCTCCTGGACTGCCGCAGCCGCTCAGCCTGTCCCGAGGCCGCCGGGCGGCGGCGAAGGAGCATCCTGCGCATCGGAGCTGCCCCACCGCGCTTACCAGCCCCGCCATATGGCYGGGGCGAGCCGCCAGGGCCCCCGGGTGCGCGGCGAGGCCGGAGCCCGTCGCTAGCCGTGCCTGGCAGGCTGCAGCCCCCTGCGCCGCCTGGATGCCTGAAGCAGCAGGAGAAGCCACGATGCAGGAGGGAGCGCGTCGATGCTCGCCCGCTCCGCCGCGCCGCGCGCACAGCAGGGCACAAACAACACCCCCCGCTGCAGTTCTTGCTGCTGTTTTAGGTGCCAGACTTCTAAGAGAAAAGATCTGTAGTGCTAAGGAAAGCCCTGCCGTGAGGTCCCGAATCGCAGCGTCTGCTGCTTCAAATCAATCCCAGGCAGTACAAGAAAGGCCCCTTGAGCTCAGCAGCAGACAGAAACGACATCTTCCCACGCAGGAGCAGGCATGCTGAAAACAGCACTTCCTTCCCTCCCCCAGTGACAAACCCCTTACACCTCTATTTCATGTAAAATACATACTTAAATCTATGGCTTTTTAGTGTGTCCTGTGTGCTTAAATTGAACTTTGAGCAGCTTCAGAAATGCTTGGCTCAAACAGCACTTATTTAAAGGCAGACATTTGTTCACTGCATGGCAGGAGCTTCAGTTTTGCAGTATAGCCGGGCAAACACGGGCTGCCCTTCCTGGGCGCGCGCGGGTGTGTGCAGCCAGGGCTGCCGTGTGCTCCTGCAGGTGGAGAAAGGAGAAGGTTCTCCTTCCTCCTCCTCGTCACCGCTGGACAGCCAGACAGCTTCCCCCTGCCTCCCCCGACCCTCACTTAGCTGCTTCTCCCTCTTCTTCCCCCTCCCCTTGGCTGTGTTTTGGGTCTGGCACCACAGAACCTGCTGTCCACAGAGTTCCTGTGGAGGGGAATTCAGCTGAGGAACTCGCGTCAGGGCAGTGGAGGTGACTGACCRGCTGCAAAGCGTCTGATCTGGTGTCCCAGCTCATCAACGAGACCCGCTCTCCAAAACGAGCCTGGCCGCCTGCGCGGCGCCCGTCTTTGGAGGAGCTGGTGGAGCAGAGACCGCACGGCAACTGGTTCCCCTMGCAGCTCGGGCGCGGATAGGGCGCGGACCAGACATCCCTGCTTGTTGATCAGCAGCAGTAGGAATCCAGCTTCTTCATGGATGGATACGTTTAGTTAAAATACCTGCCCTCAGAGCATCCCCAGGGATTGAAGGGAGATGCACAGCCATGCAAGCACAAAGATGTCAGGAAGAACGTCAACACCGGGAAGCTAATGAAGCTGTGAACAAGATTTTCATTGCAAAAGGTCTGTCGGGCTAGGGCTGTATTTGCAGCTGTCAGGAGGGAAGAGCTGACCTTGCTTTGGGCAAAGAGATGGATCCTCTCCATTTTCTGTCAACGTGAGAGATTAAAGGCACAGTAAGCAGAAAAGGAGTGAACTGGTATAAAAATAGCTAGGCAGAATTAACGAGGAACTTCTCAGGTCTTCTTTTCATCACAAACAGTATTTCTGTTTTCCTGGATTACTTGGCCAACCAGCCGTTGATTCATTCAACCCCATCTGCACTGTCATATTAGCAATATTTCATTTATCCAGCTTAGATACAAGAAATACGCCAGGCGTGCATGGAGCAAACAAGCATATTCCTGCAAGCAATTAGCATAAGCTGCACAGAGGTCAAGCAGTTGTATCAGAGAACAATATAAATTGCCAACATTTCTGCTAACTGGAGACTGAAAATGGAGAACTGCAAATGCCATATTCCTGACTCACCTCTTGTGTCTCCCATCGTTTGTGCCAGACCGAGGTACTGGAGGTGCTTTTAAGAACTGCGTCTCTGCTAGTTGTGTTGCTTATTGCGAAAGAACGTGTTTGGACAATGAAAAGGCACGTTATTTCAGGTTCTGCTGGGTCATTTTTCTTGCCCTCATGCAGGAGAAAGAGGCCAAGTGCCTAATTTTCGGAAATCCCGAGTGGTAAACCGAGGTCTGACGGGGTTTCAGAGAACAGTTGCTTAAGGGCTGCTGYTTCTCCTCTTGCGCTGTCTGTAACCAGAGCTCTTGAGAGCAACCTCCAGGTCACATCCCTGAGGGTCACAGCCCTGGGGTGGGATGGAGGGGAGGGAATTTCTCCATTTTGGCCTGATGAGGAAATTTGAACACTCTTATTTGGTTTTGATGTCGTGCAATGCCTCATCTGTGACCTAGATCCCCATAATGGTGCTGCAGCCCAAGCTCCAGCTGGGCAAGTGTCTCGTCCCTGAGAACTGCCCAGAAAGATGCCTAGGAAAGAGAGCAACAGGGGGATCATATGGATTTATTCCAGCATCCTCCCAATCTTCAACCATTTGAGGAGTCGATTCTGTGAGATTTCTCTAGAATGGGGTCCCATTTCTTTTCCTGGCCTCCCTGTGGTCCCGTGAAACCCGTTCTGGTGTCAAGGACGTGCACAGGGCAGCCCATGCTCGGAGAGAATCCAGCATTTCCTTGTGATCGCTTTGCATCTGGCTCCTGTTAGTTTAGTTTGGCCCCAGGTTCTCATACTGCATGGGATCATGAGAGGTCCTTCCCACCCATCCTTTTGCCATGCAGAACGTAGGGATCTACTTCTCCTCCCATTCATGTCAGCCTCCCAATTCCGAGCTCTTCAGAACGGATCAAAGAATGTGGATTGCATTGTTTTAAACCGACGGTTTCCTACAGAATGTGATGAATCCACTTACAGATGGTTTTTGTGGTCTCTAAAGCATCTCATGGATTAGCCCACAATTGGCTGTATAAACATTTTCTCCATCCCACATCCTGCTTCCATAATGCATCTCATACTCACTTCTCTGCCCTTTCGCTCAATCCAAACATCCTGGAAAAGCCTCTAGCTCTCCTAGAAAACCTTCCTCACTCCCTTTCCCCGGACCTGCCAGGTGCAAATAAAAATCAATCAGCCCAGCACAGCCCCAGATTGTTGGAGACCTGCCCGCCGGGGAGAGGTCCATGTGCACGTCTTCCCGTTCCAGCACCGGACACGTGTGCTGCAGCTTTGCTGTTCACCTGGTGCTTCTGCTGTTGCATAAAGGTTGGTCTGTCCTCAGCTGTGAATCCTCCTGCACATTCCAAGCGCTCTCCCTGCTCCCCTGAGCTGTCAGCTCCGCTGCTGGCGGAGGTGGGCGGGCGATGGCAGAGCTGGGAGAGCTCAGCCGCGCCATCCTCCTCCTCCAGCTCCCCTTGGCACCGCAGGGGGAGAAATCCGCGCCGGCTCGAGGGAGGTAAACTGAGGCCGGGGGCTGGGGAGCCACGTGTAAAGCCACAGGTTTACCAGGGCCTGCGAAGTGCTGCCMATTTAGAGATGCTGGCAAAAAAGTAAATGCAGCTCCCTCTCATCCCCCTGGAAGGAATCATCATTTAAACAGTCTGAGGTTCTCTGTAAATGTTTAAAACAACAGGGTTGGGAGGGGAAGAGGAAAGACAAACAAGTTTGCTGTTTCAGCTTCGCAGCAACAGATCTTGCTTTCTTGGCAGTGTTTTATGTATCTGGAGGATCCAGCTGCCAACACGTTTTGGAAGGATCCAAATTAATAATCTCTTCCCTATTATCTTCCTCCAAGAGGCTGTTGCTTGGCGTGGGCGCTGCCTTTGATGTCTGGCTCCGGCCAGCACTGCAGGATCCCGGTTCACGGTGGGGGCACCTCTGCTGGCCTCCRTGTCCGCTGGTGCTCCCGTGCTCCTTTTGTGTCCCAGACATCAGGTTCAGACTGCTCGTAACTCGGGAGGAGCCGGGAAGCTCCAGACCTTGGTCCGGGAGGAAGAGCCCTGGGGGGACAAAACGATCTCGCTGGGAGCAGAGGGCTGCGATCCTGAGCGGCGACGTGGGGTCTCGGCTGGTCGCTGGATCGGGGCGCTCCTTGCTGCCCATTCCCACGCACTCCCGACCAAGCCGGGGAAAGGACCTGTCCTCCTGCCCCATCTTGTGGTTGCCACCACCTCCCACTGGCGCAGTCCTGCTTGGCCCACACCACACTGCAAGGCGTGGGTGTGCGGCGGTGTATAGCAGTATATGTATATGTATATATATGCATACATTTCAGCTCAGCACCGCTTGGTGGGGGAGGCTTTTGCTGCCCCGAGCAGCCCGCGTGGCTGCAGAGCGCTGCTCTGGGCGGCTGTGCTTGCTCTGCAGCGCGCAGGGTCCTGCTCCCGCTCCAGCTGCTCCGTCTGTTCGCAGGGATTCGCTGAGCCTGGAGGATGCTCTCCCTGGAGCCGCTCGAACGCCGGCGGGCTGCGCCGGGACGCTGCCCCTGCYGCTCCTGAGCCTGTCGCCGCGGAGCCTCGGCGTGCACGCGCGAGTGCGGGTGTGTGGGGGCCTTGGACAGCCGTCCAACCGTCGTAGCTGTTGCTGGAGTGTCATGGTTTGGGGCAGAAAGGCTGAGCTCAGCGGAGCCTGCCCAGCTCCGGAGCAGGACAGTCTTCCTCCTGCTACCTGTTGGTTGCTTCTGAGGCTGGGGGCTGCTTGTGATGTGGAGGAGCCCTGATCCTCCCTCCAGCAAAGCCTGGGCGGTGACTGTGGAGACCTGACCTGCGTGGTTGATGTCCCGTCTCCCTGAAGTCCAGCCCCAGCAAGGTGGTCGCTGCCGCCTCAGGTGGCACCAGGGAAAGGGGTTGTCCAACTGGCTCCCRTGCAGAACCTACATCGAGATGAAAACCAGATGGATGCAGCATGAGACCTTCCTCCTCTTCAGCAGATGATGTTTGTGACAACGGACTTCGTGTTTTTATTAAAAAACCAACCTTGTTTAGCCAAGAAATGGAAAGGGAAGCTGTGGCTTAGTCTTGCTGAGACCATCTAGCTCAAACCTCATCTGGAATCCTGGCTTACAAATGGATGTTCTTTTTCSTCCCAGGCTCGGGCCTGCCTGACACCTCTAACTTGACAAGCTAAAGTGCTGTCATGACTTGCTGGCAGCCAGTAATTCAGGCGCTGAGCAGTATTCTTGTGAGGCTCCCGGGACTCTTAGTGTCCGAGGACGTGCTGTGTGAGATCTGGGATGCGTTCAGGCTTTTGCTGAGGGGAGCGTGAAGCCCACGTCGCATCTCAGCTGTGGTTAACCTGGTGTCACTGCCTTAGGGTTTAGGAGGTCATCGGTCCGGGTGCCTTGAGTGCTACGCACCTCGTGCCCGAAACATCGTTGTGTTTGGGGGGAGCAGGGCCCCCGAGCAGAGCAGGGCCCTGCTGCGGAGCCGGGAGGCGCCGCCCGAGCCGTGCCAGCACGCGCCACTAAAATGCTGCCCGGAGAGGGGAAGCTGAATCTCCGTCAGGCCTGGTCCTGCCCCAGGGCTCGGGCTGAGCCTGYGCATCGGCTGCAAACGGTACTTCAAGAGAAACAGCCTCGGTCAGAGCGCAAAMGGGAAAGCCTCCAGCCTTGATGCCGCCTTCCACACTCACCAAGGTGAAACAGGGAAAACTAGGCTTTGCCTGGGATAAATCCCCCAAGAAACCAAGTTATTGAYGGTGCAGACTTGCTGTGTCCATCCACTCTAAGCCTGGAGCAAATCCATGCTGTGCCTGATGTGTTGCTTCCAGAAACAGGCTGCGGTTCCCGGGCACCCTCCTCCCGGAGGGGCCCTGGCTCCGGCGGCTGCAGGAGACACGCTCTCCTCCAGGCACCTTCTGCGCAGGCAGCCGGGGCGGCTCCGCGCGCCTCCGGGCTCCACGCAGAGCTGCCCGCCGTGAGGCGAAGCGGGGGCTCTGCCTGCGCGGGGGCTCTGCCTGCGCCCTGCCAGGCGCTCTGCGCTCCTCCTGCCCCGTTCCCAGGCGAAGCAGGAAGCCGGGAGCGCAGCCGAGACGCTGCTGCGGGCTCTGCTCTCTGCRGGCTCTGCAGGGCACAGGCACCTTCTGCCTGGCACTTCCAGCCCGGTCCTGCTGGGTGCAAGAGGCCGGGCAGGCAGCAAGAGGCTGGCTGTACTTTGCCTTGGGTGCTGGGGCCGAGGGAGGGGGCCGCAGGGTGCCGCTCCCGCAGCGCCCGGCTGCCCGCAGCGCCCGGCTCCCCGCAGCCGGGCCGGCCGTCCCGCCGCCCCCCTCTCCCGCAGGGGGTGGCGGTGCCGTGCGGGCTCTGCCGCCGCTCTCGTGGGAGCCCCTCGTCCCGCGGCGGGCCCAGCGGCAGAGGGGCTGCGGCAGGAGGGCCGTGCTGGAGCTGGGCGCTGGTGATTCCTCCCCCGGGCCTTCCAGAAGTTCTGTTCTGCCCCGGAGAAGGGCCGGCCTCACGGGGAGATTCGTGTCCTGGCGGCCGCTTCCCGTTTTGCTCTGGAGAGCAGGTGCTGCGCTAGGGAGGCACCGGCACTGAAATCCCTCCGCGCTGCTCGGGTCAAGCGGCAGGAGGGGACGGGGGCGAGGGCGGCGCCGTGCTCAGGGCCCCTCCTGCACCCGCAGCCGATGCCCTCGGGAGCGGCGGCCGCCCCCGCCCCGCGTCTTGGGGAGCCCTTCGGAGGGCTCTGCAGACCGCGGGTTCGAACGAGGGCCGTGGCGGCTGCTGACAGCTCGGGAAAAACAAGCCGAGAAGGGTCGTGATACTGTCGGAGAMGGTGACAGGCAGGTGCACGGCCCCGCAGGCCTCTGGCGCCTTGTTTTCCATCGCCGGGCGGGGGAAGCAATCCCGTGCGGTGACAGGGATGCGGGCCCTGACCCCGTCACAGGAGGGGCAGAGCCGGAGATATGGAGATCAAAGGGGCAGGAGGGCCGGGCTGGGGAGGGAGCGGGCAGCCCGCGGGGACGGGGACCGGGCGCCGCGTGCTTGGGAGGAGGGTGCTGCGAGGCCTCCGCGACTGAGCGCCCTGGATGCTGCAAGACCCTCCCGGGTGCCTCCTCCTGACGCTCCCGGACGGATGGTGAGGGCCCCCAGGCCAGCGTGGGCACCACGGACCGRGCCCTGCGTGTCCCGCAAGCCCAGGGCGCCCGGCGGGGTGGAAGGTGCCGCGCGGACGCGGTCCTCGCGCTGCAGCCTCTCGACGCCGTTGTGAAACGGTCACCCCTCGAAACAGCCCCTGCCTTGTTCCCCGGCAGGACGGAAGGGGTTGTGGGGCTAAAGAAAACCCTGCAGCTGCTCCTTCTGATCTCCCACCAGTGTCCGCATGAGCTGTCAAGACAGTCACTTCCTTGATGCCAGGCAATTTTTTTCTGCGCACGCATCCAGCTAATCAATTAAGTTTCTCAGCAGCTTCCTGCAGCATTCAGGCTTGGAGAGTGRAAGGAATTTGTTATTCTAGGCACTGGTGGAAAGGCATGAACTGTACTGAAAGCAAATTGGTTGCGCTTCCCGAGCTGCCGTCCCTCCCTCCCCGCAGAGCTGGGCTCTCTGCCCCTCCTCCCTCGCTTCTCCTGCTGCCCCCGGCACCCCTGGGTGCGGCGCTCGTCCAGCGTGACCTGCGGCCTGTCTGGTCCACGCTCTGTTGTCTGCTATGGGACCAGCTGCTGGGGATGCCCCTTGTCCTGGGAGGAAGGGCTGAGGTCTTCCCTGGGTTGGGATCTTCTAAGATCATGGGCTCTTCTAAGGATCATGGGATCAGCTGGGCTCAGCTGGGCTCTACTGAGGCTCCAGTCTCCACCGGCCCTCTGCTAGTGCAGATGGGAATGTGTTTTATCTGCGTTGAGCCATGCAAAGCCCGTCACAAGGAAGCAGCAGGACTGCTGGAGCCGGAGGGCTGCGGAGATGTGTTAGGAGCTCGGCCAGCTGTGCAAGAGTCTCCTCGCTCCCTGCATCCCTCCCGGCCAAGGAAAACTTGGCCAGGSAGAGCAGAGCTGCTGCTGGCTGAGGGGGACTCTGGGAATGTGCCGGGAGAGGGGACCTGCCCCTCGCCACGTGTCACGGCCACAGCCCGAGTGGCCACRAACACGATCCCTTCCTTTAGGTGCTGCCGGCAGCTCTGGTGGTGCATCCCCTGAGGCTTGTCACTCCAAAGGCTCATCCTGATAGGAATTCTCATCAGAGAGCGTGAGGAGAAACCCGGTGGAGAGGATGATCCGTGTTCCAGAGGGTTATCTTTACAGGCAGGTGACATCAGCCAGGTGACAAGCCAGCGCTGGTGGCATTTCTGCGAGGTAAAGCCCGTGGCTTTTCTGCTCGGGAAGTGATGTGCTGAACCAGGAAAGGGGACCCGCAGCGCCTGCTGCCAGCCGTCTCTGCGAGCTCTTACACAATCCTCCTGCGGGGTTAAGAAACTGAAACATCTGGGAGTAATCGAGGCTGTTCAGGCTCTGGGAACGCACGGTTGGAGAAAGTTCGGAGGAAGCAGCTTGAAAGATCAGCGCTGTGAAAAACAGTCTGCAAGCCCTAGAAAATAAACTAGGGTAACATCGACAAAGCGTGAGCAAGTATCAAGAAAAGCATCTAACGTCCTCCAAGGAATACAAAGGAGCCAGGGTGAATTATAATTCTTCAGGCTGTATTAAGCCACAGGGCGTTAAAAATTGCTTTGGAACAAACCGATGTTCCTTCCCCGCGGTTTGTGCTGACAAGGGAGCAGAGGGAAGGACCGGGGGTCRGGGCTGAACTCAGCCCGGGGAGTGGAAGTGAAGCGTCAGGAGGGCAAGAGCGGCTGGGACGGCAGCGCCGTGCCGGAGGGGCAGCCCCGGGCTGCGCGCTCGCTCGCTCGCGCGCTCGCGGGGCGCCCCGCGCTCCAGCGGGGCCGCGGGGCCGCCCGCCGCCGGGGCTGCTGGTCCCTGCTCCCCGCGGGCCGCCCGGCCGGCCTTGGCACTGTCCTCCGCGGGAAGGGTGGGATTTTCCCGGCCTGACCCCACCGCGCTGGCAGGAACCGTGCGGGTCTGAGCCCCGCGGGGACTCGGAGAGGCTCCGGGGCCAGCGCTCGTCTGTGTGAGCCCGGATGGAAATTTCCTGCTCTGTGACCACCCGAGAGGCGAGTCTGCTGGGAAATCTCCCTGTAGGATCTGCAGGAGCTCGAATCTGCAGGATCCAAGATCTGCAGAAGGTTGAAGGGCCTGTCTGGGGGTTTTCTGGTCCCTTCTCCCCACCTCCTTTACCTCTGCGCCTGGGAGAAAACCTCCAGGAGGCCCCAAGACAGGCAGGGTGCGAAAGCAGGAGCCTGGGGGCACCGGAGGAAGGGCARCAGGGAAAGCAGCCGCTGCAGGAGCCCTGGAAACGGTTAAAGATCAGGGGAGTCCGGATCTGCCGCATCCCTGTGGCAATCTGGCCTCCCCAGCGCCCTCGTAAATGAGAAACCGCATCAGCCTCACGCTCTATTACAGCTACGGAGCATTAGAGTCTCTCATTTAGGATAAACATTCTCATCTCCAGCAGAGCATGAATAACATTAAATGAGATAGTTAAAATGGTGAGGCCAATTATAGCCCCGGTGTAACTTCAGCAGAGTTGCACCAAGGATTAATTTGATCCGGAGGGCTCTGCCGCCTGCTCTGAACTGGGGTCCGGTGTGGGTAATTACATCCTGCCTCCCTGCACTTCCCCTGGAGTTTTAATTGGGTTGAATGGAGCAAATCTGCAGCAAGTGTAAATCAGTGTAATTGAGCTACCTCTAGAGAGGAGCCCGGCTGGTTTCCACGCTGAGATCTGGGCCAGCTCTTTGCTCTTCCCTCTCGGAAGGGCTCTGGGTGAGGTGAGGGAGGCGTTCCAGGACGGTGCTTGGAAACCGCCTTGGGAAGAGTATCAGCAGAGAGGAGGTATCCTGGATTTGGGTGGGTTTGGGGTTCCTTTTGGGTGTCTCTGAGCACTGCGAGCGCTCCTGGAGCCCAGGTGCCCTGGAGCTGCACAAGGGAGGTCTCTGTTCCCTGCCTTTCTTCCGATGGAYACCAGGTTCCCAAGGCGCTCTCCGGAGGCCGGCCGAGCTCTGCCCTGCGTCACTGCTGCGCTAGCACAGGGCAGGGCCGCCCGCTGCCCGCGGCCACCCGCACCCCCGTCCCCGCTGCCGGCAAAGCCCGAGCCCCCGTGCCGTCCCGTCCCGTCCCGTCCCGTCCCGGGGCCGCGCCTCAGCCCAGGCCTGCAGCCCCGGCCGCCCGCGCGCGGACACGGGCAGCTGGAGCGTCTCCCTCTCCCGCTTCCCAGCCCTCCTAGTAAATCAGCGTTAATGAGGGACATTTGACCCTCTCTTTCCCTGGACGGCCCTAAGAAGCATTTTTGTTCTGTGAGATAGTTAAGGAACTTGTAGCAATTTCCTCCCCCTCTTTCTGCTCTAGAGTTGTGGTTTTTTCCTTCTCCTCYCTTTGAGAAAACGGCCTCTCTGAGGCTGCCAGAGCCCCCCAGGCCGCGCCAGGGAGCGGAGGGAGGCGGCAGCGTTGGGAACGCACTGGGGTTGACCCGCGCGGCGTTACCTCCCTGCGCCGGCGCCGCCTCCTCCGGCAGGGTGCTGGGAACAGCCTCCCACGCCGCTGTCCAGGGCCTCTGCTGCGGGGCGGCCCCTTCCCTCCTCCCAGAGAGAACCCCAAGGTTGGATGAGCCACGGGGAGCCAGCGAGACCCGGAGCGTCATCGCCCTCCTCTAGGTGYGCGTGCGGAGCCCGTCCCCTCCAGCAGCTCCCACCTCCGCCGGGACCCAAGTTCACGCTTGGCCTCTTGGCTCTTGAACTTCCCTTTTGGGTATTTCCAAAACACGATTGTTCGTGAGGATGAAGACGGAAAGAAGAGGAGAAATGTCCCGTTCCCTCCTTCCTCCCCAAGCGGGCCGTGGCTCCGTGTCCGTGGGCTTTCCTGCAGCATCCCGCCTCCGCGCCTCGGAGAGCCGCTGTGTCTGGCTCCCCAGGGCTCTCCGTTCTGCTTTGYTTGTAGAAACGACCGTGGCTTTGGCCAGCAGCGATGATGGAGTTAATGAGGTTAAAGGAATTTCCACTCCCACCCGCCGAGGGCCTTCCCGGACCACCACAAATCCTTGCGGCCGCGAACGCCCCATCCCGGTCCAGGACCCCCTTGTGCAGCYGCTCGCTTGACACAGACTCCCCCGCTCTGAGCTCAGCCTCTGGCTGCAGCCGACTGAGTAAAYAGAGAGCATTTCTCATGAAATCCTCCGCCTTGCACGTCCCCGGGCAGCGGGCTGGCCTTTCCGCTGCTCGAGAAGCCTTTACCCCCGAATCTGCAGCTCCCCACGCAGCCGCTTGAGCAAATGTTTGCACACGCAGCTCGGCAGGGCAGCCACCCTCTGCCTGGCTGGCAGCACCCGGACGTTTCCAGGCTCCTTTCTGCTGTCCCTGCCATCTCCAGATGTCCCCAGGTTGTCCTTCTGGAGATCTGCCCTGCTAGCCTGGATGGGGAGAAAGATCAGAGCTGCTGATGTTGGGATCCGTGTTGGAATATGGGCTTCCCCCACGCTGGGAATGGCTGCACCCCGACCAGCGGCTGCACCAGCCTCTGCCCTCGTCTTTGGGGCTGCCTTAGCTCCTGTCTTTGCATTCCTCTTGGCTCCCTGTTATCCCTGGATACCCTTGCTCGTGTGCATCCCTGGACATTGTTGCTCGTGTGCATCCCTGGACACCCTTGCTCGTGTGCATCCCTGGACACCCTTGCTCATGTGCATCCTTCTTGCTCGCCGTGGAGGACCTGCTTTGGCTGCTGAGGTTCTTCTGGAGCTCGAGAGCCTCAGTCCCGGTACCGGCAGTGCAGCTAAGCCCCGACCTTTATTTTCCCTAAAATCAACACACGAAGCCCGCGCTTCAGCAGCAGAGGCATTTCAAGGGAATCCAGCTGATTTACCTCATCCGAGGAGCTGGTTCTGCCTCTGAGGCTTCACTCCAGGTCTGCTTTTGCCTTTCCAGCCCCCGCTCTCTTCTGCGCCGTCTTCAGAGCCTGTAGTCCTATTCGCTCCTGACCCCCTTCCCGCTGTTATCACCTCTCTCGTTACCTTAACCTGGTGCAAAATGAAGGCAGCTCCAGGTTAAAGCGCAGTCCCTTAGGGGAGCTCTGGGGCGTTTGCGAGGCGCTGGGCGGCGGCACGGCGGCGCTGGAGCTCCCGGCGGCGCGCTCGGCCTGCCGGGCACGGGGACACGCCGCGCGGCACGCCAGCGCCCACCCGTCCAGCGGTCCTGGTGGCCGGTCCACACCCGCTCATGGGCTTTCCCCGTCAGGACACGTGTTTTCCCTGGCGGCTTCTCAAGCACTCGTTGCACAGCGCCGTCTGCCTCCGCTTGGCTTTCCATCGGCAAACGGAAAACGAGGATGTTTTTCTTTATTCTAAAACCAAATTTTTGTGGCAAACTGGAGCCAAAAATACATCTCCCCGTGCCAATTCTCGCCGGCACGAGACGTCCTCGAGCGCCGCGAGCGGCTGTGCCGCGCCGCAGGGAGGAGACGCCCAGCACGGGAGCGGAGCTTGCAGAGCGGATGCGCCCTCATCGCTGCCGTCCGGAGCAGGCAGCGCCCGCAGACTGCCCTTCTATTAGCGTGTCTGTGCAGAGCGGGAAGCTGCAGCGGGGACGCGGCCCCGAGCGCCGGGAGCAGAGTCCGGCATCGCGGGGGTCACGAGCGCGGGGCAGCCCCAGGGGCGCCGACGCCGGGAGGTGGCGGGTGCTGGGTGCAGGAGAGCTGCAAGAAAAGGGTGGTGGGGAGAGCGTCACGGCCGGGCCGGGCCAGGGGCAGCGCGGGGGACATCCCTGCCCCACGGCCCTGCCCCAGCGCAGGGCAGCATCGCTCCCCCGGGCACCCGAGCGTCACCCTACCTGGTGCAGGGGCGCGAATGGATGCACGGACGGACGCACGGACAGATGCACGGATGGACACATGGATGGACACACTGATGGACACGCAGACGGACGCACGGACAGACACACGGACAGACGGACAGCCTGGAGGCGGCTCTCACTCCCTGGGGCTGCTGCGCGAGATAGAGTCACATTAGACCCCCAAAGCGGCCAGGAAGAAAAGGGGGGCTTCCCTTCCAAGCTGCCAGCTTGGGGCTCCGTTATCTCTCTCTAACGCATCTGTCCTGGCCCCGCAAGGACAACCCCCATCCCGGAGCACCGCGGCCTCCAAGCAGGCAGGCCCCCGACGTCCTGCGCTCCCCAAGGCGGCAAGGGAGGCGGCAGAGCGGAAGGGCAGGGAGAAAGCCCCAGCCCAGGCTCCCTGCCCCGTKCTCCCGAAGCCGGCCCTGGCCGCGGCCTCCCGCCCGGCTGCTCCCGCCGCGGCGTTACCTGGTGCCGGCGTCGGAGCCAGCCTCTCGCTYGGCCTCTTCCTCTCCCTCGGGGTGCCTAGAGGACAGCGGGGCCCGGCGTGAGCTGGGGGCACTGCCAGCATCTCCCTTCCCCACGGCCCCCGGCTCTGCAGAGCAGCACGGCCGGGACAGGGTGGCCCAAGCACCTGGGCAGACACCTTGCACCGTTTGGCCTCAAATATACCCCCTTTAGTCAATGGTTCTTTTTCCCCCCCTTTCTTTTTGTTTGCTAAAAAGTGAATAGATCTTGCAGGGCTCTGCATCACCCACTCTTCCCAAGCAGCTGTCTCYGCATGGCAGCCCATCCTTCCCCTGGGCTTTGGAACTGGGTCAGTGAGCGAGACGCAGCAGCGGCCGCTTCCCCCGCAATTCATAGAAAGCGGATTGAGCCCCGGGCGCCGTCTCACGGGGCGCGGGCAGCGACACGGGCACGCCGGGGGCTCGGCCTTCCCGCGGCCCCCMGCGGGGGGCTCCTGCTTTTAGGGAAACCTTCCAGGGAGCCGGGAAACAGGCAGCTCCGGAGCTCGTCGCTGCTCAGGGAACAGGGCTGAAAGCAGCGGGCAGGACCCGTGCCCTCCCCGCACATCCCGCTGCCCTTCCCGGCGCTCGGATTTGGGGTCACTTCCGAGAACTCCCTCAACGCCGAGGGGGGGAAGCCGGAGCCRGCTCTGAGTCACCGGCGTGTTGTTACCAAGGACACTGAGGTTCCCGATTTTGAAGCCGAGGTTGGTTACATCCTGCAACGAGGCGTTTTCCGCGGCGGCTCCCGGTGCTGCCCGCTCCGTGGCGGCGGCTCGCACGGTGGCACATGTAGGAATCCAGCCGTGCTGCCGCTTGGGTTTAATCACCGGGAAGGCGCCTTCCCGGTCAGCTCCTAGCGAGGATTTGTAATATTTATATAGCACTCAGGGCTGGCTTCTGTATTGCTGGAGCTGCTATTCACTCGTCAGCCTCTCATTATGCATGTGCCAGTATTAGCTGCGTTTAGCAATGAGATTCGCAAGGCAAAGCGAGAGCTATTTAGCGCCACATTCAGCCTGGGAGAGAGCAGCCGTTCTGCGTGACGGCTCTCGAGCTGCTCCTGCGCTCTCCAGCCGAAAAGCAGGTGTTGGAGCGCGCTGGGGCCCGAGCCACCGTATCGGCGGTGCCTTTGTGCGTGCCCAGACATTTATGTAACAGGCAGGATAATGACTCCGCAGAAGTGGCACGGAATTGACCCTTGTGGTACCGGATTGAAACACGGCGGGAGAAGGAGCGGCGCTTTGTGCCCGCGGAGGAGCGTGGGCGGCGCGGCGGCCGGCCCCTCTCGGGGACGCCGCCGCGTTCGGGGCTGCCTCGCGGGCTGCAGCGCTTTGGGCTGCGTCTGCGGCCTCACTGGTGCATTCAGGCGCGGTGGGATCCAGCCGACGCTGTTGCCGACACTGTAAGAGGAGGTCTGTCCTGCTTCCCGGGTGGTGCCGAGCCACCCGCTCTGTTTCCTGCAGGTGAAAAGGGGCCGCTCCTGCCTTGCCCTGCATTTCACCTCCCCAGAGACCCTCCCTGCTTCCCACAGCCTGGCCGGTCCGCAGGGAGCCCCGGACAGGGTCCCTCTCCAAGGAGCTCAGTGCAGAGGACGTGTCCTCCTCACAGAGCTGCCTCTTCCAGGTGTCCTCCCGCCCTCGTCACCACATGCCAAGCCAGGGCCAAGCCCCGTCCTGCGCTTTGTGTCACATCTCCCCCTCCGAAACCCCGCGCGTCGCTCGGCGGCAGCCCAGAAACGCAGCCCGATACAGGGGCAAGGGGCTGCGGCGGGGAGGAGCACGAGGAAGGCGAGCAGAGCGGCAGCCGGCGCCGAACCCAGCGCGTTCGGCACTGCCCGGCGAGGGGTGCAAGCGCCGCCCGCGCACCGCCACYGCGAGGGCAGCCCTGGCGCGGGACGCTGCCGGGGCCAAGCGGAGGGGACCCTGGGGGCCTCTCCTTTCCAGCCACAGGTRTGTGGGGTCCAGCGTGGACCCCCCGGACTCAAGGACCAAGGGCACCCCGGCCTGAAGGGACCTGTCCCCGGCGGCCCCAAGGCGTATAAATAGAAGACAGGACGTGAAGGAGGTCAAGCGAGCGGGGGATTTCACATAATCCCATCTTGCCCCTGCTGCTCATTTGTGCCCGAGCGTGTCCTCTGCCCGGGACGCACGTCCGGCTCCGCACGCGAGGACGTCACAGCGAGAGGGACCTTCCTGCACCGCGGCAGCTCCGTCCCGGGGAACACGTGGGCTCCTTCCTTCCTCTGCGCTGGGGTTCGAGCAGAGACCCCTCTAATCCAGGGATCTAGCCTGGTATGGCCGCCAAATGCAGACGTGTTGGAAACCTTGCACGTAGCGCTGCTTAGGATCCAAAGGGACCATCTCCTCTCCACCGTGTCCCTCCGAAGCCTCCRTTCCTTCTTCCCCTGCTTGCTCCTCACCCTTCCCGCAAGCCCTGATTGACATCCCTTCCTTCTCTCCCGCCTATCACTTACATTTTCTGGAGTTTAAAAGGCTGGAGATGATTCCTCTCCTAGTACAAACCTGTCAGCGGAACGCGCTGATTTGTGTCAGCTCAGAGCGAGGTGGGTAGACGGGCGTCCAAAATAGCACAGGCAGAAAACCCGCTGCCTCTCCCACRGAGCTGGGGCTGCTCTGGGCCACCAGGAGCTGCAGAAGCAGCGGGGAGGTGCCCAGGTGGCCACGGTCCTTTGGTGGCCATGATGTTCAATGGTGAGAGCAGTCAATCACCCAAGGAGCTAATGAAGCCACGCAGAGCTTCTCCATGGCTCCCTGGGGGTCCCGGCGCGAGCAGGACGCAGCCGGCTGGGCCCTGTGTCCCACCACCCCCAGCTCCCTCTCCAGGCTCCATCCTACCTCCCCGTGCGGTTTTTCCTGCTTCCCCCTCCCCGCTCCATCACTGCGGCTCGCGGGCTGGCTCCGTGTCTGCCGCACGGGCAGGACCTCATCCCGCCGCTCCCAGGGTGGAGCGGCCCGCGGGCCTGCCCTGCTCCCCATCTCCCTTCCCTGCTCCGCCGGGAGCGCCCCGTGCTCGGACGGCTCCAGTCTCCGCTGCTAAGCGGATATCCCGTCTGCAGCGGGACCCTGCRGAGCGGAGGCCGCGTGCGGAGGGGCCGCAGGCTCTGCTGGCCCGAGCTGGAGCTGGAGGGAGGCTCCAGCCCTCGGCACACGATGCTCCTTCCACCCAGCACAAGGCAGCACTGCCGACGTCTCCAGAGGAGCTATACTAGGGGGAATCCGAGCATTTCCGAGCATGGATCCTCAGAGAGCGCGATCCTCCCCCGGGGTCTGCCCCAGCCCCCGCGGCGGCCCCGGGGTCCCCGGGGAGGGGGAGGGCGGGACGTACGGCTCGACTCTGTTGGAGAAGCGGCGCCGCAGCATCACGACGAGCGTGCCGATGAGCAGGGCCGTGGTGCACATGGCGCCGGCTCCATCCCCGCGCCGCTCACATCCCGCCCGGCGCCCGCGCGGATCTCCGGCCCGGAGGAGTTCACGAGGAATTAGAGCAGGATCAGATGTAATTAACAGGCAGCAAATGAGGGCGCTTCTCTCTGACCTTCAGGTGGGAGGGAGCAGAGCACTGGCCCAGGAAGCCTTGAGCRCTTAAGTGGTTTTGGCTCCCCGGGTGCCCTTCCCGCTTGCCCACTGACCCATTGGCCCCAGCTGGGATGGCCCCGGGGGGGGTTCCTAGCGGGTTGAGCCCGTCCTGCCCGCCCCAGACTCCCGTCGTCCTGCCCTCCTCCGGCTCCCAGCGCTGGGCTCTGCTCTCGGCTCCCGGTGCCTCCCTGCCCTGTCATCCTGCCTCCATCTCCCCGCTCCCCTGCACTCCCTTTCTCCCGCTTTCCCTCCTCCCCCGCAGCCCGCGCCCCCCTTCCCCGTCTCCGCTAATCTGACAGGCTCAGGCCTGCGGGTAATTCCCCACGGATGCGTCTCAGCCAGCTGATCCCGAGACCTCGTCTGCATCCGCCGCTCGCTGCAGCCTCCTCCTCCTCCTCCCTGGTCCTGCCCCAGGGCAGCACGGACAGCTCTGCCCTCTGCCCCCGCAGCCCCTTCCCGCACCCCGGAGCTGCTGTTCCAAGTCCAGCCTCGTTTTCCACTGGGCTTCCTGCTGCTTCTGGCCATGGGCAKGGAGGAGCTTCAGCCCCTTCTGATGCCAAATGCATCTGGGGGAGCCCAGTGGCTTTGGGGCTTTAGGTTAAAAAAGAGCAACCAGGACACACACCTCGGTAAGAGGAAACCCCGAACCCACCCTTCAAACCCAGCACCAAATCCAAGCACCCCAGGTCAGCCCGGTTCGATAACGGGTCCCRTCGGCAGAGCCTGGCTCCGGATGCGTGTCCAGCGCCCAGCCCAGCTCGGTGACGTGTCCCCATGCAGGGGCGACAGCGGCTCGAGTGCTCCGAGTCTGGAGRACAGGGGCCACCAGCAGCCCTTGGAAGGGCAGCAGAACGAAATCCCGCTCAGCCCATCCGGTAAACAGCCCCGTTCCATGAAGCGGGAGGTCAGACGGGGCTCTCGGAGCAGCCTCGGTGCTGGCACCAGCAGAGAGGGAAGCTGGAGCCTTTGGGAGTGCCGTGGAGGAAACATCTCCAACGTCTCTTCCAGCCAGGAACAAGGGTGAATAATTTCTTCCCGAGTGGAACGAAGGGCCGGAGGGCGCAGAGGGAGCCGCGCGTGACGTGCCCAGGGAGCGGCAGCCGTGCCGGCCTCGGCAGGCGCCCGGAGCCACCCCGAGCACTCCCGGGAGCCCCCCCGGCCCTGCCGGGGAGCTGCTGGAGCCCCAACCTGGCAAATGGAGCCTGGCGGGACCTTCCCCTCCGTGACCGCCGTGGGACCCACAAGGACCCTGCTGCCAGAGAGCCCCTCACGCCCACCCGGCTGCGACCCACACCACTATGGGCCCCACTACGGGCCCCTCTTGTGCCCAGAGGCATCCGAGTGCCCGAGGACAAGCAGCACGTGGGGGAGTCACAACATGGACAGTCCTCATCCGTCCACAGTTCGGATGTGCTGCTCCCACAGCAACGATCCGGGAGCCTCTCCGGCATCCGGGCACCTCTCCAGGGGCCAGCAGGAGCTCAGAGAGAGGAGCTCACCTGCGTGGGCCCCGTCTCCAGGTCCTGCTCCTATTTGGCAGCCCATAGAGCGGCCGCGTGGAGCCCGCCCGGTGCTGCCGCGTATCCGCTGCCCGCGCGCCCGGTGGGCACGGAGAGGTGCGCGCTCCGGAGGCGAGGTAATGTGAGCAGATCAGTTAATGCGTCTTGCCCTAGCCCTTGAGAGCAGGGCTGGGACACCCACACTGACTTAATGGCTTTTGAAGGCTTTGCCTTTTAAGATACGAATCAATGAGTCTGTGTGGGGAGCATGGATAATGTGAGCAGAATACGAAGCAGGGTTGTCTTTGAACCTGAGCTAGGTCCCTGATAGTGTTTACTTCATGTCCTGGCGCCCAATGCAAGGTGACAAGAACGCATCAACCCGAGCAGCCCCTGCCACGGCCGGGCTGCCTTCGGAACGGATCAGAGCAGCCGAGTCTGCCTGGAGGCGCCGACCCGTTTCCCCCCGAGCCCGTGGCCCTCGATGACGGCGCCGGGTCCGGCTGCCGGGGCCGCGGCCACGACCCCGGCGTGCGGCTGCGCGGGGGCAGGTTCCCCCGGCCGCAGCCGCCATCCCGTCCCATCCCGTCCCGCTGCCGCAGGGGGTGTCGCGACAGTCCCCAGGGCGCCTCTGCGGTTGGCGCGCCCCGGGTGCTGCCGCTGCTTCCCGAGCAGGTCTCTGCACGCGGCTCTTTTGGTTTCTTTCATTGTGCGGGGCTTTGGCTTCTGCTTTTTGGGAGGAGAAGCGGAGAAGGCCCCGAGGAGGCCCTGGGCAGGCTGCGCTCCCGCCGATCTCGCTCACGGCCCCGCCTGTCCCCAGGGACAGGAGCAGAGCACGGCCCTGAGCTGCCCTCCTTCACCAGCCCCGTCGGCAGCGACGTCCCCCCAGTGTCGCCCGCCGTGTCCCTGCAACGCAGCCCCCCTTGCAAGGGGCATCCTAAGCCAATGTCCCCAGCAGAGCAGACACGGTGCCGGGTGACCCGGGAGCATCCCATGGGAGTGGGGGCGCCCCCTCCTCATCCCAGCAGGTCCCAGGGGGTTTCCCAGCCCTGCCACGTCCCGTCCTCACGCCAGCGGCTGCCGAAAGCCGCGTCCTGAACTCGCGTTGCTCCTTTCCAGGCCAGGGCTCCGCCACTGGCGCAGGGCTCTGCGGGCGGCGCCGTGCGTGGAGGGCGACTCCTGCTCGTGGGGTGACAGCTCCGGTGMCCCCGGCCTTGGAGGGATCCCTGGGGCACATGAAGGATGGGGGAGGAAGGACATCCTGTGAGGTGGGAGGAAAAATGCCAAGAGCCACGTCAGGGTCCCCACCGCCTGCCCCTGAGCCCCAGGGAAAGAGGGGCAGGAGCCGGGGCGGCTCCTCCAAACGCCTTGGGCTGGTCTYGAGGGGTCCCTCCCACCCTCAGCCATCCCGTGACTCCCCACACCGGCGCCTCTGCTCTCGAATCGCAGCRTTGCTCCCGCTCGGGCCGCCCCGTGTCCCGGCCGGCCGGGCTGTCCCCAGCGGAGCGGGCTCGGCTTTGGGGCTCAGGCCGTGGAGGCGGCTCCCGAGGCCGGTGCTGGGGATGAGCCCCGAGGTGCATCCCGCGCGCTCCGAGCTGGCGCCTCCCGTCTTTGCTTCGCCTCCCGCTCGAGGCTCCCGYGTGCCGGGGGCAGCCGGGCTCGACGGGTGCCCCACGCCGGCCGCGGGCCGGGCCTCGCGCGACGCCTGCCACGTGCGAACCAGCCCGCTGCACCCCGAGCATCCCCGCGTGCCGCGGGGCCACCCGCATCCTCCGCTGGCGCCCTGCGGAGCGGGCGCCGCTCTGCCCGCCCGTCCGTGCGCGGGCAGCCTGGCGGCTCTGCCTGCTCACACGCTCCTTCCCAGGCCRCTTCCTTGTCTCCGATCCCCCTCTGGGGGATCCTCCGTTATTGCAGGTCTTGCAATATCTTCTTTCTTGCTGCGCAAATGCTCCGGGCTAGAGCTTTCAGGTGGGTATTTGGTGAACTGGGACCATTGTTTGGGTAAAAACAACCCAAACACACACAGCAATGCACAGAAAACCTGAAGCAGGGACCCTCCTGCATCYCGCGTCCATCCGAGATGCTCTTGGAGATGATGCAGTCCCGGGAGAACAGTCCTTTGGGAGTACCCTGGCTCTCGATCCCTTCGCAATCTGCTCCTGCAACAAGAGCAGGGGGCAACGTCTGCTCACGAAGGAAGTCGCTGCAGGACGGGCAGTCACTTGCTCCACGACCCGGCGGGATCCTGCTCCGCTCAGCCTGGAAACCTGCGGGTTTCTCACAGCGAGCGCCTTGCGAAATGAGGGGGAAAGCGGGAAGACGGGTCGGGCCAAGTCAAACCGCACACTTGGGATCCTGCATTTCCTCCGGGCTGTTTACAAGGGCTGAAAGCAAAGGAAAAACAACCCACCCAACTCGCCGTCATCACCCCCCCTGCACGCCCCGTCCTGATGTTGCCCAGAGCCTGTCCCTGTCTCTGCCTCTCGGGGAGGAAAAAAAAAAGAAGAAGAAGGGAAAGGAGGGGGAGTGAGAGGAGGGGAGAGAAAGTGAGCTCACGTTCGCCCGCGGGGAGAGGCTGGTCTTGCGCTGCCTTTGAATATCCCACTTTTCGGCAGTTTCCCTCAGTCAGTCGGCGGCACCGGAGCGGCGCTGAGCTCGGCACGGCCATGGGCGGCAGCCGGCGGGCGCGCGTCTGATCGCGCCTCCGAGCGCCGGGAGGCTCCCCGCGGTGCCCGGAGCGAGCAGCTCGGCTGCGCCCGCAGGCTCCGCGCCCGCAGCCCTCCTCGTCCCCTCCCGGCTCCCCGGAGCACCCGCCCGGCTGCTTTTCATGGAGAAAGTCCAGGGAGAAATGGAGATTGAGAGATGGGAAAGAAGTGAGGAGATCTCAGAGGCAGAGAAAAAGGTGATTCAGGAGACATGGAGCAGAGTATACGCAAACTGCGAGGACGTCGGGGTCTCCATCCTCATCAGGTATTTAGAGGAGAAGGGAGAGGAAGCGGAGCGGGAAGGAGGGGCTGCACCTCCGCTCGCCGCCGCAGCTCCGGGGAGAGCGGCACGGGCAGAGCGCTGGCTGAGAGCGGGGCCGCCGCTCGGCTCCGCTCCGCTCCGCTCGGCTCCGCTCCGCTCGCTCCCCACGCGCCGGAGCCGCGCGGAGCCCGGCCGCGGCCTCGCCGCCCGCCGCAAAGGTGACCTTAGAGGCGCGTGGGGAGCGCAGGAGGCCGAGGGGGGAGCGGGGCCGGCTCCGCGCGGCGGGCCGGGCGCGGGGCCGGTCCCCCGCCGCCGTGCGGAGCCGCATCCGCGCTGCTGCACGCGCCCGTGCCGGGAGCCGAGCGCGCAGCGGGCAGGTGGGTCCGCAGGGCACGGGCCGGGAGGCTGCGGCGAGGAGGGAGCGAGCGGGGCTGCGGCGCGGGCGGGAATCGCTTTGACAGCCAAAGCCATAGAAACATCCACGATCCGGATTGTTTACCCAGTGCTTTCCCGGTGGTGGCCAAGGCTTTGCCGGGTGCCCCTGGCACTGGCAGCTCCCGCTGCAGGTCGCCCGCTCTCGGGGCTAGCGACGGTGCTGTCAGGCCTGTCCCCATAGGGAACAGGGAACGGCAGGAGAGGGGGATGAGCGGAGGGACATGGGGACCCCCGCGAGGCGCCGGGTGAGGAGGCTGCCGGGGAGGCGCTGGCAGCCCGGCCCCCACCCCGGGATGCAACGGGGGCTGTGCGGGTGGCGTCGCGGGGACGCTGCAGCCGGAGCCGCTCTGCTCGATCGGCCGCCACGGCCCAGCTCTCGTATCCACCAAAACTTTCCCAGCACGAGTTTTTGATCCGTTTCTGTTTTTCCCTTTTTTCTTTCCTTTTCTCCTCCTCTTTTCTGCCACACCAGCAGGACAGCACTGCCCAGCACCGGGATGAACCCGGAGCTGTTCCCAGTTTGCTCCTGCTCCAGTGCATCCCAGTTAGAACCAGCACCCACTCCCTCCACGGGCTCCAGGGTGCTGGCGGGGTTGGAAGGAACGGGGCTCCCCGCGGTGCTCAGCGGTGCTCAGTGCAAGCACCAGCACACGGTGCACGCCGGCGGCGCTGCGGGCATCGCCCCACGGTGACATCTGCACCGAGTCACTTTGGGGCTGCCCCTTCTCACACAGAGASAGCAGAGTGCTGGGAAAGGGCAGGATCAGGGATGGGGATTCGGGAGCGCCTGGACGTGGATGCAAATGGGTTGCTGAGAGCTTTGGAGTGCAGAAGGGCTCCCTGGATATCGGACGTTATTCACAACATTAGGTTAAAATGCCAAAGTGCCTCTGAGACGAGCCTGGTGATGCAAAAAAACCCCGCTATTTTTTCCAGCTGTCGGAATCAAACAGAATTGTTGAATCCTCCAAAAGGGCATTTAAAGAAGTAATTTCCCCACCCCAAGCCAACACAGATTTTGTCCAGATTTTCTTTGACAGAGGGACTGGGTCCAATTTTGGCTGCAAAACGATGCAGTTCAGACCAAAGCCATTGTGACAAATCCCGCTGCCTCCTTCTGATACATTATTTTGGGAAGGGCCCAGGGAAGAGCTCCCGTTCCCGGCAGCACGTCCCCCACCCCATCCGTCACACGCACCTGGATCCCTGTGGTCCATCGGAATACATGTTTTCCAGGAGCAAAGGGCGGGCAGGCAGCGGCTGGACTCGCAGCTCCAGCATTGAGGACACGTGAGAGGAGCCTTCTCCAAGCAAGCCCTGCCCCATCCCACTCCAGCAATGGGAAAAAAGGGGCTTAGGCAGAATGAGGGGGGCTGTGGGTGAGCATGGGAGCTGTGGAAGGAGCCGGGTGATGCTGCTCCGCTGGCCACGGTCAATCCTTGGATCTAAAGGATGCCAGGGCACCCCAGGAGCGGGAATGCACCTTCCCACCGCCGCCGGCCCGTGGGGTGGTGCAGAGCGGCCAGGGAGCGGCGTTGGCGCYGGGCTCCGAGGGGGAGCCGGGATCCCTGCGGATCCCCATGGGACGCGGGGCAGCGACAGCACGAGGAGGCCGCGCGGGGCTCCCGTCCGCCCGGCGCAGGGCTCCGTGTGCTTGGACACGGGGTGGAGCAAGCCCCAGACGTGCAGGGCGAAGCGATGCCCCCCGGGTCCCTCGGGATGCGGGACGCCGAGCGGCAGAGCCCGGTCGCTCTCCTCRTCCCGAATGAGGGCAATGGCTGTAACGGCCCTCCCTGGATTTCTGCATCTCCCCAAACGGAGGCAGGGAAGGCAGGGCCGGGGGGCTCCTGGTGYGGGAGGAGGGGTTGTGGTTGACTCTGGTGGTGTCCCCAGGGCTGTGGCAGGGAAACGGGAGGTCCCGGCTGTCCCTCCGAAGAGGAGCCGCGAGGTGGGCGGCAGGGAGGCACGAGGCTGGCGTCTGGAGCCGGCGCACAGCGAGCGGGGCCGCTCCTCGGGGCTGGGTCCCGTGCTCGCTGCTCTCCCAGGGCTTGTCCCGCACGGCTCTCCAGGCTCTTATTTAATTTCGTTTATTCTTTGTGATATTCATCCCCGCTGCRGCTGCACAGAAAGCAGCCCGGGCCGGGGACACGGCTCAGTGAGGCCAGTGCCTGTGCAGCCGGCAGGCAGCGACAGGCAGCCGGGACCGTGGCCTGGGTCAGGATGCCAGCGGTGGGGACAGGGCCTTGCGAGGCCCGTGGGAAGCCCTTTTGCTCCAAGGCAACCAGAGGTGTTTTTTGGCTCGGAGTCTTGTGGGTGGGATGGGATATTTTTTGTCTAACGGCGAGGGTGGAGTTGGAGGGACTAGARGCAATGAAGTGGCTGGGGTCTGTCCCCAGGGCACCGTGTTGGGACGGGGCCTCTCCTTGCGGCAAAACACCTCGTTGCACTAAGTTGTGCAGGGAACCAGACTTGGCCTCTGTCCACGGACGAGCATCGGGTGCTTTCCTTCCAACCTTTCCGTTCCTGCTCAGGCTGCCGCCGTCATCTCCAGCAGCGTTCGAGCCCTCCGAGAGCCCTCTGCTTCCTGGGGTCCCTTATGGGCGYCTATAGAGGCAGGGGGAGGCTCTTTGGCATGGAGAGACTCTCCTCTTCTGGGTCTAATGACGTTTCTCCCTCTCTGCCTCGCTGGCCGGTGCTTGTGGCCTGGCTGGCACCGCTCCCTCCCGGCCCGGGAGCCGTGACCGCGGCGGCAGCGGCAGCCGCGGTGTGTGCAGCCTGCAGCCGCTCCGGCAGCCTGCGGCCGGCGGGGGGAGCGCAGGGRCGCGCAGGCGAGGCGGTGAGACAGCCCCGAGCAGAATAAATAGCAGCCGCCGCAGCCACCTGCCCACCAGCACCGTCAGCTGYGCCGTGGGCACCGGAGCGGAGAGCAGCCGCGAGGAGCCGCCTGGAAAGGGGCTCGCAGGCTGCTCCGAGCAGAGCGTTTCCCCAGGAAGAGGGTTTAGGAGAGCGAAAATCGGAAGGCAGGAAAAGCAAAGCCTGGGAATGCTGCCTGCACCTCCCAATCCGCCCATGCGAAGGTCTCCCAGCGACACGCAGGGCTCAGCGGCTGCTTCTATGCCACCATAAACAGGGAAAACGAGGARCAGAGGGTGGCACGCGGCTGGATAAGGAAGCAGCGTGTGGGGTCCCGCTCCCAGGCATGGGCCAGGAAGGAGATGCCTGGGCCTGGAGATCCGCGCTGGGTTTGCAGGGCTCGGCAYGGGCCATAGCGCCGCGCGCGGCCGCTCTGCTCTGCCCGCGGTGCTCTGCTCCTTGAGGACTTCCTTTGGCTCTGCTGCTGGCAAGGGTTGTGTCCTTAAGGCTGTTAAAAGKACAGGAGGGGGAGAGGGAAACCAATTCCGACATCCTGTCCATTTGGTCCAGATGTCGCTCACGGAATACAAATTAGCGGGTGCAGAATGGAATCGCTTAAAAAGAAATTTAATGAGATTGGYGTTCAGGCATCTGTTTCCTATCAATCATAATTTTGTGTGATATGCAATGGCAAATATCATCTTTTTAATGACTTGGGTGCAGGGGGGGAAGCCCAGCGCCCGCACGCAACAAAATTCCCCAGCCTGAGGTGCCCAAGCTCTGCAAAAACCTTGTGCAGATGGAAGGGGAGGAACCCAACAACCAGCACCTCTAATTCACTGCTGTTTAAGTTATTTTATTTCTTCCTCCTCCTTTCTTTTCCCCCCTTTCTTCTGGCTATATTTAACCTTTGTGTTAAATTAATCTCCCGTGTTTACTCGCAGCTACCGCTGAGCTGGGCTCATTCCTGTTTTGACAGCTCCAATATTTCCTCCAGGCCCAGGCCGGGCGCTCCCGCTGCG
>PTEX01000239.1:286752-305241 GCA_003342815.1 Eudromia elegans | reverse complement strand
AGTGCTGAGCGTGGGGCCGCGCTGAGCGTGGGGCCCGCGCGCACCGACACCCTTCAGCGCAGGGCCCCCTCGTGGGGTGGGGCCGGGGAGGCAGGGGGCCGTCAAAGCCACCCCAAGGTGCATCTCCCTGCAGGGCTGGCTGGGAGGGATGGAGCCTCCATGGGATCGGGGCTCTTTGCATGGGCTGGTTGGAGGGAGCCTCCTTTCCTCTGCCCAGGGCTGGCGGTGGCTCCAGCCCCTTGGCACCGGAGGGCAGCCTGGCCCCGAGGTTGTGGGCTCTGGCACCTTTCTCACCCCGTGGGCCTGACGCTGCTCCCGGGGATGCTCCGAGGGTGTCTGACGTGGTGCTGCCCTCGCCCGTCCCGCTGGGCGCCGAGGCCCTGGTGGGTGCCGTGCCGAGGTGCTCGAGGCACTTGGGGGTGGATCCAGGCCCTTTGCAGCTCCAGAGGCGCCGCTGGGGTGAAGCTCCCGTCACTGGAGCCACGTGTCGGGTCTGAAAAGCGTTTTCCGATTCCTTGGGGCTGGCGGTGCCAGGAGCGAGACGAGGCTCTGATTGACTGCGTGATCCTAAAGGGCCGGGTCAGGGAGCTCTCCCCGTCTCCTGCTGGGCCTTAGCCTCTCCCATGCGCGGGCCCGCTGCCTTTACCCTGCTTGGGATGTTTGGATGAGGCAGCTGGGAGTTGGGCCTGGAAAGACAAGGGAGCCGAGAAGTAAAATGCTGCCAGACAGGGCGCAAAGTGCTGGTGGCCGTGGACCCCATGGAGCGATTAGAGGAAGGAAATCTCGGCATCCTTCCCAGCGGCAGAGGAAGCGCTTAAAGCCATTCCCTGCCTCCTGGGGTCCCCCAGCACAAAGCCCCACCAACGGCTGATGCTTCTGCCGATACCTTCGGGCTCGGACCCGCTCACGCTGCAGGGTGGGGAGGCAGGGGGTGCAGCGAGGCCGTGGAACGGGCGTTACGGCCGGTCCCCCCTTACCCCGTCCCTGCAGCCTGCCCGCTGCTGCCCGCCCGAGATGTCGGCCGGCGACCGGAACGGGGGCAGCCGCGCCAGCAGCAGCCGCCTGCAGAGCAAGAAGCCTCCCAACCTCTCCATCGTCATCCCGCCCCGGGAGGCGGAGGAGGATGGCAGCCACGAGGAGGTGAGCGGGGTCTCCGGCAGCAGCTCGCTGGGACCCATCTGTTTGGGTGGGTTTGGGAGCCTCCCTGGAGCCGTCCCAAAGGCATGGCGTGAGAAGTGGCATCCATCATCTCTTGGGACGTGCATGTCCAGCCATGGGCTGTGATGTTCTCCCGGTTGTAGCAGCAGTTGATCCCGTTTAGGTTCAGCGCGGCGATGCTGGCAAGTGAGGGGAAGGAGCTCCTTCCTTGGCGCAGAAAATCCTGTGTTCCCTGCTGGGCTTGGGAGCAGCAGGAACAGGGACTCCCCAGTTAGGTGTCCTGTTTTCCAGCCCTCGAAGGTCCCCATCTACCGAAAGAGCAAGAGCCTGCAGGAGGCCMGGTCGAAGAGAGACGAGAGCTGCTCGGAGAAACGTCCCGGCTTCCGACGGCAGACCTCGCTGTCCCAGAGCATCCGCAAGTGAGGGCTCGGGAGGCCCAGCACAGCTCATGGAAGTGCTGGCACTGCTAGGGTGGCAGGAGGGATCCCCACGCTCCAGTCTGGATGTTTTGACTCCAGATATCAACAAGAGGTCTCGGGCTGAGGAGAGACAGTATTTGAAAGGAAAAGCCTGGGAGAGTTCAGCGTGGCTCTGTTTTGACTCGCTGTTGTCTGCCTAAGAAGCATCCCACAGCAGAAGAATTGTTTGGCATTTGCTTAAATGGTTGTTTTGTAGATCACAATGAATTTCTCCCTGTTGTTTGTGCAGGACCTTCCTAAGTGCCTCGAGCTGCAGCACAGGGCTGATACGCTGCTATCTGCTCTGAGCTGGTGTCTCCTGCAAAACAAAGTCCCAGTGTTAGCTCTGCAGAGAGACCCGAGCACCCCGAACCCATAACCCGAGACCCATCGGCAGGTCAAAGCTGTGCCGGGCTAGGCTGAGACACCCCGGCTCAGCCCGGCGGCTCGGGAGGAGGGTGCGAGAGCCCGGCCAGGAGAGCGGTGCCGGCCCCGGGACGCGGGTGGCGCGCGCGGAGGCGGCGCGGCGGGGCCGGTGACGGTGCCCTGCTCCGCGCAGGGGCACCGCGGAATGGTTTGGCGTCAGCGGCGACTGGGAAGGCAAGCGGCAGCAGTGGCAGCGCAAGAGCCTGCAGCACTGCAGCATGAGGTACGGCAGGCTCAAGGCTGCGCCCCGCGACGTGGAGCTGCCCAGCCAGGAGGGACCCTCCTTCCAGGGCACCGAGTCGCCCAAGCCCGCCAAGATGCCCAAGGTAGAGCTTGGGGTGCGGGGACGAGCTCCTGGCGCGGGGCTCTCCTCTCGGGACACCAAGAGGCTTCTCCCTCTTCCCAGATTGTGGATCCGCTGGCCAGGGGCCGTCCCTTCCGCCATCCCGAGGAGACCGATCATCCCCACACGCCCCGCCACGTCCTGCCGCCCGTGACTCCCGGCGTCACCTCCTTGGCCTCCTTCASCAGCGCCCGCTCGGGCCACGGCCACCCGCCGCGCCGCAAGCGGGAGTCCGTCGCACACATGAGCTGCAAGGCGGCCGCCGCGCTTCTCCGCGTGAGTTGAGGGCAGCGCGGTCGCCTTCTGCCCCTCCTGATTCATTTTTCAGTTCTGTCYCTCCCTCGTCTTTTTCTTGTCTGTCCGCTCTGCACAAAGATCACGGCCTCCGGTGCAGGTTTGAGGGGGGAGGATGTTTTTAACCCGAGCTCAGCTCAAAAAAGAGAAGTTGGGGTGGAAATGTGACYGCCGAAGTGGAACTGTCTTGCACGACCTCCCTAGAAAATCCAGCTTTCGGGTTGCGTGGCAGGCRGGTCTGGCGAGCTTCTGTTGCGGGGCCGTTTCTCTGGAGGCCTCCTAGCTCTTGGAGAGTCCTGGGCAAGCCCTGGGGAGGCTTTGTAGGCAGGGCCTGAGAAGGGGATGCCGAGTTCACTTGTGCTGGCTAACGTGGTTGAGATGCCGCTGCGCGTGGCTCTGGAGCTAGAGGTGGGGTCTCCCTGCTGCTCCTGCTGCCTGGGCCGCCTCGCCCGGGGGGATCTGATGGCGGGTCGGTGTTTAGTGCTTGCTGGCACGGCTTTGGGGAGGAATGCTCCAAGAACCCCTCAGCCTTGCCCAAACTGGGGGCTTCCCATTTCTTATCCTTATTTGCTTCCCCTGCGAAAGGGCCGCTCTGCGCTGGAGCCGCTGGCTCCGAAGAGCAACAAGAGGAGCTTCGTGTACCCCAGCTTCCCGGACGAGGACGTGGGGGACGCCACCTGTACCCTGGACTCGTCCTTCTTCAGCGAGGCAAGCGCGGTTCCCYGCCGGCGCTGGAGAGGGGCGGGCAGCGTGCGCGCGCGCGGCCCCGGCCGGGCTCCTCCGCGCCGCCCCTCGAAGGTCGGTCTGCAAGGGGGCTGAGGGCAGAGCAAGGGCTTTCACTGGGGCAAGGACGTCCCCACCAGTGGGCAGCTTGGCCCTCCCATGCTCCTGTCCCCTCTTAGGGTGGTTCTCAGGAGAACGCAGATCTCTCTCTGAGGCCTTTCTGTGCCATCAGAGCTGGTCCAAGGCTGTAACAAGCGCTCGAAGTCCATCACAGTTGGGGAGCAGAGGTGCTCGCACCTACACAGCCCAATGCAGAGCAGGCGATCGCTTACCCGAAGTGCAGGGAGAAGGGCTTTAGCTGCACTCGGGTGCTGGTGTGCTTCGGACCCTGCAGTAGGGAGTTGGTGGGGTGTAAGTGGGGATTATCCTCTCCTGGACCCCACGGCCGGCTCGGGGCTGCCTTGGAGCTGGGAGGCTCCTCGGCCATCGCCCAGGAGCTTCTGCGCTCCTTTCAGATATACACGCGTGGCAAGACGTACTCCATGATCGATGATGTCTTTGAGTCGCCGTCTCCCTCGGCCACGTACCTGTGCATGCAGCCGACGGGGGAGGACGTCGGGGTGTCCCCGGAGGTGGAGCAGCCGGCGCCGTGAGTACCGTCTCCGGGCTGCCCCCAGCGCTGTCTGCACACATCCCCATCCCCACGGAGCGGGGACGCTCCTTGCTGTGTCCCCGTCTTCCCTGGTCCTGGGGCACTTTGGCATCTTCTTAGCACAATCCTTTGAGGATGAATCCAGCAGATACCCCGCGACAGGGGCTCGGGGCGTCCTCTGGGCAGCCCCAGCCCTGGGCTGAAGCTGTGGGGTTGCACACGCGGTGTTTCTTGGCTGGTCTCAATGGGTTCTGCTCTCCCTGCAGAGGGGAAGGTCCTCAGCTCGCCACGGCCTCCGAGAGCCTCGTGCCCAGGAGAGGCCGGCGCATCGCTTCCGAAGTGAAGCACTTCGCCTTCGACCGCAAGAAGCGCTACTAYGGGCTGGGGGTGGTGGGGAAGTGGCTGAACAGGACGTACCGCCGGAGCCTGAGCAGCATCGTGCAGTCCCAGCTGGAGAACACCGACAGCCACCGGTGAGCAGGGCCAGCGGGACGGCTGTGCGGGCTGGGCTGAGCTGCACAGGAGCCGGCCCCTGTCCTCGGAGCTYGCCCACGGCGCACACAGGCCCGTCTCCCCTTCGGAGCTCGGGGCTCGGGAAGGGCTGCTTCCCTGCCGGCTGGCTGCGCGTCACCGTGGTCGGTCACCATGTGTCCTCATGGCTGCTCTGCCTGGGTGGCTGCTGGCCCTGGCCACCTCCTCCCTGCGTCCAGGCACTCTTAGGCTGCTCCGGCCTTGGTCTGTGATGCCAGCCTCCTTTCTGCACAGGCCGTATTTCACCTACTGGGTGACCTTTGTCCACATCCTCATCACCTTGCTGGTCATCGGCACGTACGGCATCGCCCCCATCGGCTTCACCCAGCACGTGACAACACAGTTAGTAAGTTTGAGCTGCCTGGTGGCRTGTCCAGCTCCCCGCCAGCTGCAAAGGGCAACAAGCCTGGCCCCCCGCGGGTGAAGGAGGGGTCATCCCGCTGGGATGCGCCCAGGAATGGCTCCTCCAGGGTGGCCGCTCGGAGCCTGGCGAGCGGCGCCCTGTGCTGCGCTCGCTGGCRGCGCGTCTCCGCTCCGCGCGCGGGCTGTGCCGCTCTGCCTCCGCTCGGCAGGTGCTCAGGAACAAAGGCGTCTACGAAAGCGTCAAGTACATCCAGCAGGAAAACTTCTGGATCGGACCCAGCACGGTAAGGGAGGTGCCCGGCTGCCACGCGAGGCTCTGTCCTCGGGCCACTGCTGCTTGCGCTTCCCGGCACCGCGCATGGGAGCGCGCCAACGTCTCCTTGGGGAGCTCCTCGCCTCCTGGAGGAGAGCTCTGGGCCCTGGGGCCCCGCAGTCACCCTCATCCCTGCCCCACTGCCCTGGGACGTGGGCGCCCCAGTTCCTCTGGGCACTTGCTCCCTACTCCCAGGTGGAGCTGGATGGCAGCCCTTGGGAAGGGGAATGTGTCAGGGAACTGRGGAGGGCAAGGGATGTTTTCCATGCACGGAGAGCATCCCCTGGACTCGTGTCGCCTTCCCAGATCGACCTGATCCACCTGGGAGCCAAGTTCTCCCCCTGCATCCGAAAGGACCGGCAGGTCGAGCGGCTCATTCAGCGCGAGAGGGACCGGGAGCGCGACTCCGGCTGCTGCGTGCAGAACGACAACTCGGGCTGCATCCAGACGCTGCCGCGGGACTGCTCGGTGCGTGCGGCTCGCGGGGACTTCACTGGGTGTTCTGGAGGGAGGGGAGACGCTGCCAGCCCGGTGCAGGTCTGGAGTGCGGGGGACACGGTCGCTGCTCACACCTCGTGTCTCCATCCCCGCAGGAGACACTGGCCACGTTCATCAAGTGGCCGGGTACTAACGCACCGGCGATGGGCTCCGGCCAGAAGCGGGCGTCGGGGGCCGTGTGCCATCAGGACCCCAGGTAGGGGGGAGCTCAGGGGCAGAGGCCACGGTCCGCGGGCTGGAGCTGGCTGTTTGAGCAACTGGCAGCCCTTGCACACCGTAGGACCAGGGTGAGGAAGAGGGAATAGGTAGGGAGTGGGATTGGACTGGGGGAAAGAATGAGCTGGGGAAGACCCTTGTTGACACTCTGCATCCACCTGCTCCTCCCAGGACGTGTGAGGAGCCGGCATCCAACCCCCCCCACGTGTGGCCGGACGATATCACCAAGTGGCCGGTAAGGGCCTGCAGCGGCTGCACACCCTCCTTGCCCCCGGGCTCTCGGGGTGCGTGTCGAGGTCTCCAYGCAGGGGCACCTCGGCAGCCTTGGAGGTGGCAGGAGGGTGGCCCGGGCGCTGGGAAGTGGCTGCGATTTGGTCCCTCGTGCAGCTCGTCGCTCCTTCCTTCCTGCAGATTTGCACCTACGAGACCAAAACCAACCACACGGGCTTGGCGCACATGGACTGCGAGATCAAGGGCAGGCCCTGCTGCATCGGCACCAAGGGCAGGTGAGACGAGAACCCGCGCGGAGCCAGCCCAGGGCAGGCCCAGCGCCCGCCCTGCACCGTGCCAGGCTGTGCCCGGGAGAGAGGGAGGCCGGGGAGCGTCGGCCGAGCGCCGGGACGCGGGAGGAGGCGGGTGGGCCTGCGCCGAGGGGCCCGTCCCTCGGCRGCGGGAGCGGAGTCCTGCCGGGAGTGAGCGCCCGCCTGCCCCGCCAGCTGCGAGATCACCACGCGCGAGTACTGCGAGTTCATGCACGGCTACTTCCACGAGGAGGCGACGCTCTGCGCGCAGGTGAGCGGCCCCGCCGTGGCGGGCGCAGAGGTGTCGCCCTGGGGTTCCGCCGGGGGCAGGTGCTGCCRTGGGAGCCACAAGCCAAGAGCTTTCCTGCCACAGGCAGGAAACCACCTCCCGGTGGCTGCTGGGGATACTTGGCTGRTCCCTTCCAGCCCCAGGGGCAGCGCGGGTGCCCCGGCCGCCCTGGGTCCYCTCTGTGTCCCAGCAGCTGGCAGCGCTGTCCCGGGACGGGCGACCCTGGGGCTGAGCTCCTGCAGCCCCCGAACCCGTGCCGGCCTTGCCAGGTGCACTGCCTGGATGAAGTCTGCGGCCTCCTGCCCTTCCTCAACCCGGAGGTCCCCGACCAGTTCTACCGCCTGTGGCTGTCGCTGTTCCTGCACGCGGGGTGAGCGGCAGCTCCCTGTTCCACTCCGCTCCTCTGCCACCCMGCGCCCTGCACAGGAGACAGCTCCGTGCCCGGGGGGCTCTCTGTCCACTCCTAAACGGTGCGCCCTCGTGGGGTGGGTGAGAAGAGGGGAGAAACACCCTGAGCTCGCGTGATACYGCACGAATGTGCTGTCTCCAGTGGGTGTCTTGTAAGATACCTGCTCTCACACCCTGGGCCGGTGGGTGGGAGCACTGGGCAGGGGTCTGGCAAGGCCAGGGGGATCTATCCCAGTGCCTCTTCCTCCAGGRTCATCCACTGCTTGGTGTCGGTGACCTTCCAGATGACGGTGCTGAGGGACCTGGAGAAGCTGGCGGGCTGGCACCGCATCTCCATCATTTTCATCCTCAGCGGCATCACGGGCAATCTGGCCAGCGCCATCTTCCTGCCCTACAGAGCAGAGGTGAGGGCACTGGGAGCCGGGCCGGGGCTGCCCCGCTGCCCCCCGCACTAGCCCTGCTACGCTCCCAGGCCCCCAGCCGTGCCAGCCTGCAAGGGCAGGTTGTGCCCGGGCAGCGGGGCGCCAGCAGCCGCTCTGCCGCCCGCGGCGGCGCGAGCTCCGCGCCCACGTGCGGGGCCGGCACCTGCCGCCCGGTCACGCGTGGCCGCGTGCCGCCGTGCGTGCGGCCGCCTCGGGCGCGCAGATGGCTAATCTGCCGGGAGCGAAGCCCGCCCRCGCTTTGGCCGCGATCCCGCCGAGCGCCCTAATCCGCGCGGGGCCGCCCGCCCTGCAACGCGGGGCAGCGCCCGTGGCTCGGCCGCGGCCCAGCGCGCCTTGCCAGGGCCGAGATGGTCCCTGCAGGGGTGGCGACCGGGGTGAGGAGCATGGGGACCCAGCACCGTGGGCATCGCCACCCTTGCTGCCCTGGTGCCCTCTCCCTTGCAGGTGGGCCCGGCCGGCTCGCAGTTCGGCTTGCTGGCCTGCCTCTTCGTGGAGCTCTTCCAGAGCTGGCAGGTCCTGGAGAAGCCCTGGAAAGCCTTCCTCAACCTCTTTGGGATCGTCCTCTTCCTCTTCGTGTGCGGCCTCCTGCCGTGGATCGACAACATCGCCCACCTCTTCGGCTTCCTCAGCGGCCTGCTGCTCTCCTTCGCCTTCCTGCCCTACATCACCTTCGGCACCGTGGACAAGTACCGCAAGCGGGCCATGATCATCGTGTCGCTGCTGGTCTTCGTGGGGCTCTTTGCCTCGCTCGTGGTCTGGCTGTACGTCTACCCCGTGAACTGGCGCTGGATCGAGTACCTCACCTGCCTGCCCTTCACCAGCAAGTTCTGCGAGAAGTACGAGCTGTAGCAGGTCCTGCGCTGAGCCCGGCGCGCAGGCGGCCGCGGCGGGGCCGGGCCTTGGACACGGCCCCGGCCTCTGCTTCGGGACTCGCCTGGGTCCTGCAAGTGCCGGGACGTGGAGGAGCGGGGCTGGAGTCCCACTATTTTGCACTGCCTGGGGCCACCTGCCCCGCACCTCTGGAAAGCCATATCAGCCAGGACAGGAGCTGCTGCCCGCGCGGGAAGGGACCCAGCCCGGGGGGCCGCCRCGCTCCGGGGAGCCCGTCTCGCTGCCCTGGCCCAGGGCGCCCTGCTTCCCACRGCTGAGCCAGGCCCAGCGTGACCCCGGCTTGCCTGGAGAGCCCTGCAGCGCCTCCGTGCCGGAGCCGCCGGCTCCTCCGCAGCCCCTTCCTCTCGGTCCCTGGCGCGCGTGCCCAGGCCCTGGCTGGTCCCCGTGGCGCTGCCCCTCACACTGTGAACGCAGCCCCTCTCGCAGGGCGCTCGCTTTCGACGGGGCTCTTCCCAAGCGCCAGCCCAGGCTGCCGTGCGGGTTCCGCCGGCATCCCCGGCTGCCGCGCCCCGGAGCCTCCGCTGCGGCTCTGAGCTGCTCGGGGCCAAGGTTGATGGGGTTTTTTTCAGTCCCCCTCTGCTGTTTCTGTGAGGCCTCCCAAGGAAGCCGTTTCCCGAAGCGGGTTCTTCCCTGGATATGGGGTCGGGCTGCCTTTTCCCTTTCTCCAGCGGAGGCGCCGGTGCTGCGGGGGCACCGCGGGAGCGCTGCCGGGCGGGACGTGCCCCGCGGAGATGCAGGACGCGGCCCAGCGCCGCCCGCCCGGCCCCCTCGGCGCGCCTGCGGCTTGCCCACCGCTGCCCCAGCGGTACCTCTGTCCTCTCTTCGGGAGGCGGGGCAGGGACCGGGAACCCTTCACCCCTCCACTGACCCTGCACGAACCGGGGAGCCCCCAGGTCCTCTGTTTGCTCCTGGTGCACCCAAAGCTTCTCCTCCGTCCTGCCGCCAGCTGCGGCACAAAGACGGGTCCCTGCTGGGCGCCGGGCGGCTCCTGCGGGCCCTGCTGGGGCTGCCGTGTCTGCGCCCGGGCGCGTGGCCCTCCGCAGGGCTCTGCACAGGGTTAGTGGGGGCAGACCCCCAGCGCGGGGCCCTGCTGGGGCTGGGCTCAGGGCAGGGTGGCTGCCGCCTCCCACCCTGTCCCTGCTCAGCCATCCTTGGCCCCGGGGCTCTCCAAGCTGACCAAGGAGCCCCCCAAAGTGCCCGCTGGCCAGTTTTCCCCTCGCCCTCTTTTCTGGTGCTGCTGCAGCCAAAGACAGACAAGACACTTCACCTCATTTGTCTCTTTTTTGATACTTTTTTTAAAAGCTGTGGTTTTTCCYTTAATGAATTTCTACCTGTATTTAAGGAGACGCACAAGACCAGTTGTGTTATTGGGGGCTCAGGGGCTGGGGAGAGAAGGAACGCGGAGCAGACGGGGCTGCTTGAGGAGGGAGGCCCCGTTCCCGCTCTTCCTCGTGCCCTCCTGCTCAGCGCCGCAGGGAGACACGGAGTCCACTTAGAAAACCCCACGGCCGCCTCTTTATTTGCTGTTCCCCACGAGCCAGGGCGGGCGCGGGGACAGTCCTGGGGAGGACACGCAGGGCTGGGGGTGCCCATGAGAGCCCCGCCGGATCTCGTTGCCCCCGGGCGCTGGCTTCGTGCCCCGGGGCGGCTCAGCAGCCGCTGTTGCGGCGCACCAGGGCGTGCCCGCGCACGGCGCACTGCATCTCGGTGAAGGCGAGCGCGCCCACGCTCACCTCGCAGGGGCCGAGCGCCTCGAAGCCGCACTTGGCGTAGAAGGGCACGAGGAAGTCCTCGCACATGAGCAGCGCGCGCCGCACCACGGGCAGGCCGCGCAGGTGCTGCAGGTAGCGCCACAGCAGGATGGAGCCCTTGCCCTGCTGGCGCGAGGCGCGGTGCACGGCGAGCACGTGGATGTGCACGGCCGTGCCGCGCGGGCGGTGCAGCGTCAGCGCGGCCTGCGAGGGAGGCGCCGCGCTAGCCACGGCCCGCCGAGACGGCCCCGCGGTCTGGTGCCCCCCTCGCTGATCCACCCGCCCGCCCTGATCGCTATTTCTTTTTAAAATTCATGCTTTTTCATCGCGGGGGGAGGGGGCGGGTTTTAATAACAGCAGCAGCAGAAATACATAGWGAGGAATTGTGTCTGCGCAAGAGCAGCCCTGGAGCGCCGCGTCCTGCAGAGACCCCTCTCYGGGGCTGGACGAGCTCCGAGGTGCCTGCAGGGCGTGGGAGCTGGGAAGAGCCCAGGCAGCGGCCAGGGGCTGCTTCCCGARGAGAGCCCCGGCCCGCCGGGAGTTTTCCCGGTGCTTCTGCAGGGACGCAGGGGGTGGGACGGTGGGGCAGAGCACGGCTCCGCCGCCCCGGCCGGACCTCTGCATCGCCAGAGGTGTTGGGGACGGGGGCAGCGCTTGGCGCGGTCGGCACGGGCAGGGGTTGTGCCAGGGTTGTGCTCGCTGCAGGGGCGCAGGGTGGCCTGTGGAGATGGGCCGGGATCTCAGCAGGAAACTGGGAGTCTTGGGCTGGGGCTCATCCAGGATGTGGGCAGCAGGATGGGATGTGCCAGGACCAGGCTGGCCCTGTGGAGGAGCAGGGGGGTCCTGCCTCTCACTGTGCCCTCTCCCGTGAGCCCTGCAAGGCCGGGGAGATGGGGCACAGAGACAGGACACAGAATGGCCCAACGCATGCCAAGCTGCCCAGAGAGCAGGGCTGGGGCAGGGCCTGGAGCGGGGGCTCTTGCGCTTACCTGGCTGAGCCTGTCCTCGTCCCAGAGGGAGCCGATGATGAAGGCGACGAGGCGCCCTTCCTCAAACCAGCCGAGGGACAGCTCGGGGCAGAGGCTCAGGAAGTGGCGGATCTCGCGCAGGTGCAGSGGGCAGTCCCCGGACACGGAGATGAAGGCTGCGGGCAGAGCGGTGAGCGGCGCGGCGCGGCCGCGGGCCCGGGGGCCGCCGGGGCCGCGCTCACCTTCCCGCTCGATCTCAAACACGCTCACGGCGTCCTCGGGCCCGAGGCAGCGGAACTCGCTGGCGGGCAGCGTGTGGCGGCGCCGGCGCCCGGGCGAGTCGCGGGGCGGCCGCGCGTGCACGGCCCGCAGGAAGGGCAGCGYGCCCGGCACCGGCATCGCCGCCACTCGACGGCAGCGCGCCCGGCCTCGCCGCACCGTCTCCCGCAGCGAATCTCCGCCGTCGCCCTAAGTACCTGTTGGCAGCACGTGGGATTAGGCTGATGACGCCCTGGCAGCACCCGCCCACGAGGCCCGGCGGCCTCCGCCTCGAGCGGCCACGGGGGTAGGGACAATCCGCTCCCCGGGAGCACGGGGATTCCCTGGAGGACCCCCAAGGAGGGTTGTGGCGCTGCCACAGGCACCAGGGCCACATCCCTGGGCACCTCCGGGCTCACATCAACTCCTGCACTGTTCACACGTGATCCCGGACGCGCATCAACTCCTGCACCCTTCACACACGACCCAACGGGATCGATGGAAGCGGAGGGCGCCGCATCCCGCGCGGCTGATGCTGCCGAGCGCGCCCGGCCCACGGGCAGCAGCTCTGGCGCTCGCAGCTCCGCAAGGACGGAGCCGTTCGTGAGGCAGCCGGGGGGCCTGGGCGCCTCTGATCTCTGCTCGCGAGGCGCCCGCTTCCCTCGCTAATTATAGGCCTGTCACAGCTAATAGGATTTGCAGAAAGCTGGGCCCGGTGTGCAGGGCACGGCCAGAACATGCTGGGAATTTTCCATCCGGAAGCACYGGGTGCTGGAGAGGCCCCTTCCCGCCGGGTAGGCTGTTGCTGGGAGCCGTTTTCCGTGAGCTGCTCGCTGAGCGTCAGCACCTGCGGCAACTCCTCGTGCTGCTAACGGGATTTGGGGCTCATCTGTTCATACAAGCCCCAGAGCAGGCGGGACGGCTCCGGAAACGGAGCAAACACAGGCGTGCTTTGATTCCGGCCGGCACTGCTGGAGCTGGCACGGGGGTCTCCCCAGGATGTGCTGCAGGCACCTGGAGCGGCCCCTCTCCTGCACCAGGAGCAGCTACGGGGCTCCAGCAAGAGCAGCCACCGCCCGGCCGGCCTCTCCACAGCCACGGGAACTGCACAGGGGGGATCTGTTCGCCGCGAGCCCCTGTTTGTTGCCAGTTTTATCACAGACCACGCAGTGGCTGGACGGACTCGGGACTGGCGCAGACGTTCAGCTGTAGATCTGGGATTTTTCCAGACCTCCTGTGTGAGCAGGTGCTCAGTTCACAGGAGAGGCAATGGCAAAGGGGAATCTGCTCCCTCCAGGTGTTTTCAGAAATGGCTTCAGTCCCCAACCAGCAACAGCTGAGAGCAAAAGTCAATAGGAAAAAGGCTGCTCTTTAGTTTGTTTTCCTAAAATATTTCCTTTCTGGCATTTTACTCCCAGCGACCCAGGTTACAAGGCTATAGGATGATGCATGCATTTGTTTTTCTGAAATGATCTTTCTCCCTGTGTAGCTGCAGAGGGGAGGCTGTGTATGAGGAAATRCGTATGCAGAGGAAGAACAGATGTAGTGTGCGAGGCAGGGAGGGCTGCAGAGCGCTGCCCCTCTCCGCGGAGCACCAGAGGGGACCCCGCAGCAGCAGCGAGTGCGATCGTGGGACGCCGCTCACCTGCAGCGGGGAGGGAAGCTCGCTCCGAGTCACAGATCAGCTCAGAGCCAGGGCTAGGAGGAAAATCCCGTCTCCCGGGTTCGGGAGACATCYGCCTTTCCTGCTCCAACACAGTCTGCATGTTGCTCTGTTCACTGACACCCCAGCCTGCGCATGGGGGAGATCTAAGCGTGTTCACGGTCCCTARAGATGCTCCGGGTAAATGAACGGGCAAGTCCTGCACAGCCACTTAAAGGCATCTTTTATTCTGTACAAGTGTCTGCCAGCATTAGGGGCTCGAATTTTGAGCAGCAAGCTGCAAATGGATTTATGCACCTGGTTACGAATCCAAAYGTTCTTTGCAATAGAGACCTAACTCCTCTCACCCTGAACACAGAGGGTTTCCTTGCCAGAACCCGGACTTTAATTGCACGTATTGACAGAGCGGGACAGCATAGGTTGTGATGACAGTCGCCTTCTTACCAGCACGGAAGTCACTTTGCAGGTTAGCTGAGGTTGCTCTGCCCAGTTCCCTCCCGGCTGGGGCAATTCCCCCTTCCTGGGGCTGGCCCTTTCCAGCAGCCTCTGGCCCACACGCTGCCCCCACATCTCTTGGCACCACCGGGACACAACAGAAACGCTGGCGCTTACCGGAGGCGGCGCAGGATGGGGACGCGGAGCTGCTCCTCTGGCCAGGCTCGTCGTGCCGTGCCCTGACGTGGCTGCAAGGAAGCAGAGAAGAGTCCAGMGTGAATTTTGACCTGCCCCCTGCTCTTGTCTGCCCCAACTTCAGGAGCCCTCGCTTATATATTTGTTTTTTATGGAGCACGTGATGATGCTCTAAGGGGTTTATAACCCCGATGAAAGACAGGGAGAGGTGAGAGGCTTTAAGGTGACAGGCCAGCAAGGGGATCCCATCAGGCTTTTCTCCGCTGGCGTGGCTGCCTGTGGAGGGATAAAGCATTTAGCTGATTGCTCCGTGCTGAGCGCCCTGTGCGAGCGGCAGCGAGAGCGGCTGGCTCGGGAACGAGAGCCACCCGCAGCCCTGCCGCGCACGGACGCGCTTTGTGCCTTCCCCAAACGTGTCTGCTGGGGTGAGAAGCACCTGAGTCTGCACCATCTTTAACAAACGTGGGGTTCACTTTCCTGGCTATTAACCCTTCCCTTCCAGTAGGCCGAAGGAACGGCCCTCGCAAAGCCAAAAGTGAGGCCGGGGTGTTTGTCACGAAGTGAGGCCGGGGTGTTTATCACGGAGAGCCTGGGTCTGATCCTGCCTCGAGGAATCGCACAGCTCCGCTGGCACTGAGGATTAGGCAGGAAAGGGTCGGCAAACAGGGAAGAGCCCATGACGCGCTGAGGGGTTTATGGGGAGAACAAAAAGGCCGTGGGCGCCGTCGATGGCCGAGCCACAAGATGTGATGTGTCCCCGTCGTGCGAGCCCCCCGAGCCCCCCGAGCCGGGGTCCTCCCGCGAGCAGCCTGCCCCAAGGACCAAGCGCTTCTCCATGGGACTAACTGTGCAAGGAAGCAGGCAGGCAAAGCCCATGTTGTTTGTCCCCACCGGGACAGTGTAATAAAAGCAGGATTATCCCAGACAGGAGCTCCTAGGAAGGAAATTACCAAGATCAGCAAAAATAGTAATTAAAACCCATTGRCATCTCCATTATGAACCAAAATCAGCTTGGAAAGGACCGTTGAGCAGCCAGGCACACTGTCTCCACTTGGGGAAAGCCTTTAGAAAAGCTGTTTCGGAAGCAACTCCCAACCACTAAGGCTGAGCCCCGGCTGGCAGTAGCTGGCACTTGYGCAGGGAGGCCGGTTTTGGTGCCGCTGCAGGGGGTCCAGAGCCCCACTGGAGGAGCGCCCCGGCAGCGGGCAGAGCTCCGCACGTCTAGCAGCTCCCTCGAGCTCCTCCGTGAGGCGGGAGCTGCGGCGCTGCCGGCGCGCGGTGCCGCTCGCGTGACGGCGATCATCCCCGGGCAGGATTTGCGCGGGGCGCCCCGTGGGAGGCAGATGAGTCACTGCGTTTTTACCCCTCTGCCGGGTTGCGGATGGGGGGAAGCGGCACAATCGGAGCTCCCCAGGGGCACCCAGGCGCTCTGGTGGGTTAAACAGCTTTGGGCAGCAGCCTGAGCAGCCTCTTGCCCTCCGGGATCTGCCGTCCAAAGGGACGCGGGTGACATCAGTGGCCTCCCGTGTGGCACCGGGGTTTCTCTGCCAAGATTGCGCAGTTACTCGGCCTTTCCCGACGCGCCGCGGGATCTGCGCCTGGAGCAGACCCCGCTTTTGTGCCCGCCTCCCCGCACGGCGTGACCTGGCTGGGAGCCCAGCTCTAATTTTGCCTCGCTGCAGGCTCAGCCACGGGCTTACGTTGCTCTCACGTGGCCTCTCCAGCAGCTCTGCCCCGGAGAGCAGCAGAAAACCCGGCAGCTTCCCGGGTCACCCGAGGTCCCAGCGCCCGCCGAGGAAGCCGGCCCCGAGCTGCGGGCCAGCACGGGACCCTGCGGGGCCGCGGACCTGCTCTCCCTCTCACCACAGGCCTGCGAGGGGGGCGTGCGCACAAAGGGCCACGTTTTGCCCATGGCTACTCGAGCCCAGCAGGATGGGGACCGCCCGGGTCCTCTTTGTCCCCTCCCCGGAGCCCTTGCTGGTGTCTGACCTCATTCCCTCCTGTCCGCCGGCCCGCGGGAGCTTGGAACTAGGTCACGGGCGCCCGCGGCGCAATCCCCGTAATGCAGCAGGACGGGGTCCAGCCGGGCTGCGCAGGCTGCCTGGGAGGAAGGGCCCGGCGCCGGCGGCCCCTTCGGTCCCGACGCGCCTTTGGGACACGGCACTTGGGCCGCACTTCACTGGGTGACCCTGCTTTTTTTCTGCTTCTTCAGCCTTGTCCTGGCGCTCTGGGGAGCTGGGGTGACCCAAGGAGATCACTGGGGACCAGGGGAAGCTAGAGAAAAGCCAGAGGCCAAGTCTCAGAGCAAGACTGGGCCTCCGCCAGCCCAGGCAGGCGATTTGCAAGGTCTTGGGCTCAGCAGAGAAGACGAGAAGCACAGACGGAGCAGAAGAGCTGGGCTAGCTCGTGTCCCCGCTGGCACAAAGTCCCGCAGAAGCAAGATGACGCCGGGGCAGCAGAGGAGGGCAGGGCAGGGCTCTTGGGCAGCGGTTCCGTGGGGCACGGGGCACTTCTGCGGCCACCCTCCCCTCCGGCAGGGCAGAGGTGTCCCCTGGCGCTCACCGCCTGCAGCTTTGCCAGGCTGCCCCAAACGCCAGGACGCTGAGGACACCTCTGAGCAAGCGCGTGCCCTACGGGGGCCACCCAGGCTGGCGCCAAGGCACAGCCCAGCGGACTGGCGTCTTCATTTCGGTCTTCCCGTTGAGCCTGCGCACGATGCCAGTCCTGTAGTAAGGAGCATCCGTCCCTCCGGTCTTGCTCTTTGGAACACTGAGAGTGCGATCACTGAAAAAAAAAAAAAAAAAAAAAAAAAAAAGCTCTAAAGTTAATCTGAGATTAAACAGGCGATGGCAAAAGGAGGGAAGGGGTGGGTTGTCCTGGTATTCCGCACTGCAGCTGCTTCAAGCAGAGCAGAGGGGCTGCCCGGGAACATTTCTGCTTCCCAGGAAGCCGAAGCAGCTGCGGGCACCACAGGGAGCGGTGAAGGTCCCTGCCGAGCGCACAGCGCCTGCCTTCGGGCCGAGGAGCTCCAGTGCGGGCCCAAGCAGCGGGCGTGGGGCGCAGCGCAAGGGCCGCGGCCGGTCCTCCCTCCCGYGCGGGCGCCCGCGGCCGAGGAGCCGCAGCCCACGAGATGGCACCAGAGCCTTGGCGAGGCGCCCGCCCGCGCCGAGGGCACCCCGGCTGCCAGGGCCCTCCGGAGCGGCACCCACGAGCGAGGACGGACGAAACACGAGTCTCCTGGCGAGAGGCCCGGCCGGCTCGGAGCGCCACCCCGGCTCCGTTCCGGCAGCCACCGGCACGCGCACGGCGCAGGGGCTGAGCGGCACGCCGCGCTGCAGAGCGCTGCGCGGCCACGGCGGCGACGCGAGGCCCACGCCGCGGCACGAGAGGGCCCCTCCTGCCGCCCGGGGCCGTCCCGGGGGAGCCCCGCGGAGCCGCAGCACCGGGACGTGCCCGGCACYGGGCGGGGGCACCGCGCTGGGGACACGGGCACCGCCGCAGTGCCCGGCGCCGACTCCGTGCCCCCGCACGCAGCGCGCCGAGGTCCCCGCTCCCTCCTGCTTGCGGATGGGGACCTGCGCTGGCTTTTCCCAAAGACGTGCTGCGGTTGTCCCAGCCAGAGAACGTTCCCTTTGAGCTCTGCTCCTTGTCCTTGGGGACAACGCTGAGAAGTGCTCCGGCAGGGAACCGCGTCGGCAAAACAGCCCCGTGTGAACCGAAGCAGGGGCCAAATCCTGATGTGCGGGTCGGGCTGACTGAGGAGCCCGGGGGAAGGAGGGCGCTGGGCGCTGCCTTCCCAAGAGCATCCCAAGGGCAGCACCCTCGCAGACCGGACGTCTCCACCAGGCTCGGGATTCGCACAGCTAGTGGGTGCTGTTTCCCGGCGGAGAGGAGCTGGAAACCCATGGAAAAATCCAGGAAGAGCTTTAAACTTCAGAGCTGTTTCCCGTCCCTTTTCCTGAAAGAGGRGCCCCCGAAGGCGGGCCGGGGCCCGCGGGCGGAGGCCGGGCACCCCCGGGCCGCTCTCGCYTCCTCTCGGTAACGGAACGAGTCAGGCTGAGGATTTCGAGCGTCTTCCYGATGTTCCAGCCAGCACAGCACAGATACGGACACCTATGGATATACCTGAGTAGAGGACAGGCAGCCAGGGCTGCTCGGGATCCCCTTCGCCCTTCCCCTGCCAGGGGGTGGGACCCTCTCGGGAAATTATTTAAGGAATCCAGGAACAACATCCTCGACAAAGACAAGGGCAGCCAGCCCGGGCCCTTGGCTCGTTGTCSTGCCGTGGCGGGGGCTCTGGGAGCCGGACACAGCGAGACGGGGCCTCGCGCAGCCGCAGAGCAGCCTGGCCGCACGCTCCCGGGAACGCCGGCCCCGGCTTCACATTTTATTATTCTTCAGTTGTCCCTGTCCCTAGAAGGGCTCCTGCTGCTCCCCGAGGCCGCTCACCGCCTCGGGCAGCGCCGCGCTCCGCCGCCATAGCCCTCAGCCAACATAGCGCCGGGGCTCCGCGGCCGCCTTCCCTCCTCCCTCCTCCCTCTTTCCTCCTCCCTCCTCCCTCTTCCCTCCTCCCTCCTCCCTCTTCCCTTCCTCCTCCCCCCTATCCCTCCGTCCCGCCCTCGCCTCACGCCGCGCTCCCTCCCCCCTCCCTCAGCGTTCCCGCCCTCCCGGCCGCTGGGCGGGGCCCGCGCG
>PTEX01000239.1:229313-286047 GCA_003342815.1 Eudromia elegans | reverse complement strand
GCCCTTGTCTGCGCGGGCGCTGGTCCCTCCCGCCGGGGCGAAGCTGTGACCGCGCGGTCGCGGCCAGAGGGGCCACAGGGCGGTGTTGGAGCCCTGGGCTGGGAGAATGCCGCTTGGCAAAGTTACTCCGCCGCCGGGTTTCGCGGAGACGGAGACAAAAGCGGGCGAGGGGGCACTGTAATGTAGCACAAAGGGGCCTGCATGGGCGTTGCGGCGCGCGGGGCGGGAGGCCTGCGCCGTCCTGCAGCAGAGCCGGCCGCCGCCGCGGGGAGCGGCTGCAAACAGGAGCCTCCCGGTCCGCAGCCGCCGGGCGGGGAGTCCGCAGGGGAAAGGTGCGCGCCGCTCCCGCGGAGCCGGCGGGATTGCGCGGCCCGGCGGAATGCGCTAAATTTAGGTGATAGTGTCATTAGGCATGTGACCAGTGTGGAGATAAGCACAATGAAAACAAGGTATGGAGGAAAGATACTTATTCATTACGTATTTCTGCATTAAGAGGAGAGCCTTGTTTCCCTAGAGCCCACAATTCATGTACTGTAGCCTTCAAATAAGACCCTCCTATGCGATTGCATCACACTATACCTACTGGGTATTTTCAGCATCTAAACGAAGACCCCTCAACAGGRGTGAGTAAGGGTGGACTTAGGGTTTGTTACTGAATGCTCAGCTTCGGGGGTACTAGCTCTGACTTCAGCCATTTGGTAGCTGGGCCCGGTGCAACGTTAGGAGGAGGGAGACTGCAGAGGGTTGCGAGTCAAAGGCAATTATGTAAAGACCTGGTCCTCTTTCCTTCCTTTTCATGGTCATGGCATCTTTACCATTCAGGTAATAGACCCTGGGGAAAAGTTTCCTAAGTGCCCRAGGAATTTAGGTGTACTTAGCATATTGATTTTTCCATTTGAAGAGCTGCCCACTGACAAAATTGATGGGCTGCGTGTACAATCCGCACCGCAGTTTGGGGTTGCTAAAACCAAATCTGACGCCACTGGAAGGGCACTGCAGAACTTTTCCTGATCATAGTCGGGTTTTGTTAACCTGACTGTGACCCTCTGCCCCTTTCTCCTTGTCCTAATGGGTGCAAAGCAGCCAGGTAAGGTAACACACTTGTCATGGCCCAAGGCAGGATGGGTGCAAACCAGACACTCCACGTGTCTGTCCTGGGTTTAGGATGTTGTTGTTGTTTTGGCCAGGCTCTAGCCCTCCAGCACCTTTAGCCAGGCAAATCTCTTTAGTGTCTTTACTTGCTCACAGTCAACCTCTGAATTCAAGGGTCCTTTGAAGGTGTCTTTTATTTCCCTGAGCTTGCTTTCTGTGGTGATCAGAGGATGTTCTATGTGGTAGGTTTTGTTTCCAAGCAAAACGCTTTTGTGCCTATCCGTCATGGGGGCTTTTCCATGTCAAGCACTTTAACATCTGCAAACACAGGTGCGTTTATGGGCAAGAGTCTGTGTTATAGCTGAGGAAGGGGCGAGACAAAGTTGTTGCAAATCTGAGGATAGCGAGAGTGCCTCTGGCTTCCAGTGCGACGGTCGAATGTAGTTGCTCATAACCAGACAAACTCGATTAGAGCCCTAGCGATTTCCTGTATTTGGTTTAAACTGCGTGGGTTAAAATTATTTTTTCTCCTCGGGACTGTATGGGCTAATCCTTTTTGCTCTTGTTTCTAGATGTTCTATGCTTACCTTTGTTCTTTCCTGGTGGAAATAGTAGGCAGGCTGCCACTTAAACCCAGGCACACAATTACTGTTGTTAATAAGTAATAGAAACTTTCTCTCGAAATAGGACTAGCATTTGGTGCAAAGGCCCCCAAACTCTTCCAGCTGAATAAGCAGTTTATCCGAGCACATTCCTGCCTTTGATTCTCAGGTTGATGGTCATTATTAGCAGTATGATGAGAGTGAGGTGAATGAAAAAGGAGCCTGGATGTCTTGGCCTCTGGCTGTGTGTGCTCCTTTCCTGCCTTCCATGACCGCTTTTCTGTTTCCAAAYACCAGAAAATCATCCTTGCTAAATAATATAAAACCCAAGTAGTTTTGGAAGGAGAAACCTTCCCTGTCCAGATATGTTTGCCATTTTTGTCCTGGCCTGCCAGGCAACCGAACCTGCAGCCAGACTGCAGCCAAAACTGTCTGTCTTGTCTTCACGCTGCTATTCATGTGCTGGATATAATTTTCACTCAAAAGTAGAGAAAACATTGGTAACKGCTGTGGATGCTTGATGTTCTTCCAGTAAAGTAGCAGTGATATTTGGGACCCAGCTGAATTTTACTTTCCAGATTTCTCAGCTATAAGTTAATACTCTTACCAAACGCTTGTACTGCCTTTGGGGAATTAATAAACATGCCTGATCATACTAGATATGAGCAGGGCTTCTAGAAGGCCTTAAAATACTGACAATCTTCATTTCTCTACCTGCTCTGTAGTCCTTGGAGTTCTTGGCCACCTTGAGTGGCCTCAAAGCCTGAGCGAGGCCAACGCGCCTGGTCTGCAGCTGTGCAGATGTTGCATTTCGGCACCTTCCCTAAAGGCCTGGCCGCTGCGTTCCCCGGCTCGTGCTCTTTTGTGTGCCTTTGGGTATGAAATATAYGTGCGAGTGTCTTGCTGTAGTGGTCTTATACATCATGAGTAGAGTTGATTAATTTCAATGTAGAGAGCCAGCATTGCTCTAAGAGTCAAGGTCCAAACTTGCTAGAAATATTTTAGCAGCTTTTTATTTATTTGTTTGTTTTGGTGCAGGTCAAAATACAGCTTGGTTTAGATGGTTCTCTACTCCCRTCAGGTTTGCTTTTGAAACAAATTCGAACTACAGGGGCACCTCAAATATCAGCTTCCGAGCTGGAAATTGTSTGTGTTCTCTACAGGTCTCTCTGAATTCGACTCTACTTTGTCCCATACCCCTTCTGGTCCTTCCCGGTGCTCATTGCTATAATTTCTTGTCTTCAAGCATTGAGAATGAAATTGCAGAACTTTCTGAAGACATTATTGCCATGGAATTTCAAGACGTGTGTGTGTGGTTKTTTTCTTTTGAATTTTATTATTAATCCATGTTTTAACCTAAACTTCTTAAGTTGTGTATTTTTTTTCTCTGTGCCTATATATTATTGGAGAGGGAAGTACTTCCTATTGAATGACAAACTGCATTTTCTCTTCTCTTTGAAGCCACTGTGAGCCTCACCTGTGAGATCCTACGAGGACCTGTAACTGGTCGAGATGGTCGGATCCTGTTATCTCCTTTAGCATCAGTAGCTTTTTCTTCCTCCTCTAGCTAGGACACTAGCATGGGCTGTTAATCACAGCTGGAGGGTATGTGGTACCTGTTTCTGCTTGAGGGATGGAAACACCGGGAGCCTTACAAAGTATGTCATCTTCAAACTGGACCAATATGTTCTCTGCCTAGAAATGTAGCAGTGTGGAGTATTTAAACTCTTACAATATAGACTTGGAGGTTATTGCTAGTATTTTATTGYATAAATGGCATTCTGTGTGATGTGCAATATGGAAGGCTGCTGTCTGTTGAGTAAGGTATTATATTATTGCACAGAGAGTGATCCTGAGTTTATAGTACACCAGGTGAGGTGTTCAGGAGTGCAAGTGGCCACTTCAGTCAGTCATTTAACCATAACTGTACAAAATGGTCAGGAATGTTTCTTCTTTTTGGGAGGAGCAGGATCTCTCCCTAAGCAAGCACTGATGGATCATCTCTTCGGCTGTTCACTCACTTTGAATGGGCTGGTAACAAGTAGTTAAATGGGTAGCACTGTTTAGACTAGTAGGCAGTTAACTAATGTGTACTAAAAGCTTTAAGAGAAATGACTGAAAGCCCATGACAGACTTTGAAATTTCTGTGCAAATGAAGCATTTTGCTGCCACTTTCTCATGAAGGCTTCTACTTCGCTTGTGTTTATGCRGCTCAGGTACTTTCAGGCAGTGATTTTGAGCAATCTGAGAGTTACTCTTTTTGTGAAAGACTCTTTACTGAACTTAAGTCAGAGTTTGTAGCGGATCTTTTTGGGGCTAGGTCCTGCTTACTTTTGCCAACTGTCCTTAGTTCTTCTCTTTAGAGATAGATGCTGAACATGAAAAATACTGTCTTGTGTTAGTACTGGGAAATAATTGGCTTTTAGGAAGCTTAAAAGCCTCCTCTTGATTGTCTCTTTGTTTAATTGCTTGTGGGATTTCAGAGGCTCTGGAGGTGATGATACCTTTCTAAATGCTGGTTAGGAGAAACTTGCCTCATCGTTTCCACTCTGCTGCTACCTCCCAATATGTGCCTTTTCCACCCCCCCCCCCAAAGGGTCATTATCAGTTTAGAAACTGATACTTTCAGCTGAAATTTTTGCAGTTGCCTTTTAGGTTGTCAGTGCTAAGTTTCCTGGAACTGAGAGATGTAAAAAGAAGAAAAACCCAAGCCATCATCTCACATTGTTCTCTGGAGCATTTAATATGTCAGTCAGTTCTAATTCTACCTTGTGTGTGATGTTTCTTCCTTATGTGGTCTTTAAAACTGACAAGGTAGGTAAATACTAACTTTTCTTTCTGAAACAACAGATATCAATAGGTAGTGGATTTTCTTTTCTATTTGACATGGACTGCTAAGTAGATGTGCTGATGCCTGAAGCTTAAACACTTTGCTAACCTGAATTTGCAGAGCTGGTAAACTACATCAAAAAGTAATTTCTCTTAAATACTGAAATACCTAAAATTCATAAAATAAAAAGTTATTTCAGTGAAGGAAGTAGTAGACTGGAGGGGGTAGAGGACACTCATAAAGTACCATTAGAAATATCAGACACTATGAAAATACATGTTTTTGACAGAATTGCTGATAACTGATGAGATTACTGATAACTGTAGTAGCTGTGTATTTTCAGAAGTGCTTGAGTTTCAGGCTGACAGGTGTCTCAGTTGTCCTGCTCTTTTCAATCTGTGGTGAATGAACTAGATGGAGGAGAACCTCACAGTCAATCCTGCCTAACAARTGAGTTACTTAGCAGTAACACTTCAAGAGAAAGGGGATACTTGTCTGCAGTGAGGCTGTGAGCACTGCGTGTGTTTGTGGTGGCCAGAACAGATGCTTACCTTGGTCAGCATCTGGCAAGAGTAAATGGGATTGGAAGCTACATCCTAGGCGTCAAGTTCTCCAAGAGTCCTGAACAACCACTTCTCTACTCTGGAGATAAATGGGATGCACCAGAAAGTTAAGCTTCTTTATATCTTTAAAAAAAAACTTATTTGTCTTTAAAATAATGTATTTTCCTCAACAGCTAAATAACTGGACCGCATAAGGGCCATTGGTAGGAGGTAAGACCAAGGATTTGCAAGTAGGAGATGCCTGGAGTACTCATTATCTTGTTGTAGCTTCCAGGCCTGGAAAAACTCTAGTTTACTGGAATAAATTTGAAACAGAGAAACTCTGCCCAGCTTATGCCGGTAGTGGTATCACTTCACAGCCTCTGGTTACAGTCCCTTGCGCTGAAGGAAAACCAGGTAGCTCTGCCCTTGCTCCATTAAGCAGCATTCATTTTGTACCATAAAATTACAGCAGTGGTGCTGTGTGGTTCTGTATTTGCACATGTGAAACATAGTCAAGGTGACAAGTTCCTAGAGCTGCTTGCAAAGCTGTTAGTTTTTTGTCGTGAGGAAGAGCTGGAGACCAACTAGTGAAGAGGGCTCTTTAATCACCAGCTGAAAAGATGAAGAGCTCAAGGCTTTTAGCYGGGTTTCTGAGCCCAAAGCTGGGACCTTTTTTGCATTATCACTGTTAAAATGCCTGGCTAGTGTTTTCATCTCTCGGTGGAAATGCACCTTGTGCCTAAGGTGAAATCCAGTAATATTGGAATTGGTTCTGTTGCGGCAGATTTTTTTTGTCTCCTTTTGAAAGGGTATAATTTCTTAAGTTGAAAAAGTGTATGAATCACTTTTGTTTTAAGAAATGGTGCTATTTCTCTGCTGATGAGAGTATTTAGCAAGTAAGTTTTTAGGGCTATGAATTTGGCATGTGGGTTGGAAAGGAAAGCGAGCCTGATCTTAGTGGGTGAACCCAGGTGGATCGGCCTGTACTAGAGCAGCTGATCCTCGACGTGGCTTTCTGGGTGCTGTGCTCGGTATCGTCTCTGCTTGACCCTTTCTGAGCAGGGCTGGAGATCAAGAGCCCCCTGGATGGTGGAAAAGCCATCGCTTCTTGATGCAGCTGCAGCTCGTGACGCCTCCTGATGCAGACTGGATATAGCTAGACAAACCATTCTCACCTCGCCCCGTAACGTACTGGTGGTGCCACGTGTGAAGTGTTGTGCTTGGAAACTAGACCACCTAGCGCGTCTCTTGCTCTTGAGGGATTCGGATTTATGTATTTCCTCACATGAGTAATTAAGCTGAGGAGTAGCCTAGCATTTTTAGGAGTTTGTTATAAATCTTGTGAGCTTTGACAGTTTTGTAAGGCTGGATTAGGAGTGTAGTCGTTGAAGTATAACTGAGATACAGGCCATTAACTTTGAGGGTTCTTAATGGTGTTTCTAGAGTCAAATAGCTCTTTGGCTTGCTTGGCTCAAGAGGTTCTGATTAAATAACCAGGCCTAGTCCTCAGTAAAACTGTTGGCTGCGGTTACACTCGAGCACGCTCAGAATTTGAGTAGCTCCGATCACCAAAAGGTCTGCGGATTTCTCTTCATTCAGCTTTACAATTGCCCTAAGATGGCTGCTCTGTCCTTACCTGCCGCTCGGTGACCAGCGCGGTGGCCTGTGCTGCCCGTCTCGCTCCTGCCTGGCTCTGGGGCAGGTGGCGGGGCTGGGCTTGGAGCTTTGCTGCTTAGTGTTTGGGGCGAGCTTACGTGAAGCACCATTGAAAGCATTTCTGTTCAGAATTTAGCCTGTTGCCAGCAAGGCCATGCAGAGTGGTGTCTTGTAGTTTGGCTTTCCTAACTGCTCTTGCAGGTGGAAGCTTTTTTCCTGTGAAGTTGGGTTATACATTTAATCCAAATGCATTAGTCTCAGGACCACTGCATAAAGTATTTGTGCTGCTGTTCAGCGTCTGACTGCAGACCCYTGAAAAAATCTGGAGACAAAATAGTCATGTTTTCTAAAGTCAGAGTTACTAAGTAGTAACTAAGTAGTTGGCAGTGCAGAGTCCATATTTAACCAACTCTTCATATATATTGTTTTGTACTTAACACATGTGCCAGTTGTCCGAAATCTCTCCTATGTCCTTGTGCCCAAGGAAACTGCAGGTATCCAGATGGTAAAAGTTTGTCTGGCTTCCCATGCTGGAGCATGGTCTCATAGTAGAGATATATTTGTGGACTTTTGCTTTATAGCAGAAAAAAAGGGGAGGGGGGGGAAATCTCTGTACTTCCTGGAAAACTTTTGGGTGGGTTTGGTTTTTAAAGCCTACAGATGTGATGATTCGTCTGCTTCCTGTAAGAGGCCAGCCAGCCCCTAGGATGTGCTCTGAAGAACCTGGGAGGTTATTCCTATTAATCTGGAGCAATATATAATGTTTGSTCCTTGAAGTGTGTTAAGGCAGCATGTGGTTGATGAGTGTAGAGCTGAATTATCCTAGTGGTGGAAGCTTCTGAACTGGAGCAGATTTCCCAGGATAAAGCTAGTTGCTTCCTAGGCTAACCCTCTCCATATATGAAATTATGTATGGGAAGATGACCATGAAGGTGACGCTGCAGARGAAATAGGAGCACATGGATGCTTAGATTTTTTTTTWWAAAAATCCTATTGTTCCTCCATGATGCTTTAGCTGATACTTTTACTATCCTAATGTTTTGAAGTCTCACTCTAAAAATTCTCACTTGAAAATGAGAAATAAGATGTGGAGTGAATTGTTGGCCCATTAACTCCCTTTTCACCTTTAACATCTCCTGACCTGCGGAGCTGAATTTGCTTATTTGTCCTTTTGACTCTCGGGCTAGAAACTTCTCCTGCCGAGTTGTGTGTTGCTGGGATTGTGCTGGTACATGACAAATGTCTCATTTGCTTCACAGACTAAATCCGTGGCATAATGATAAAGCAAAATGCAAGTTCAGAGTGGCTTACAGTAATAAAACATACCCCGGAAGATCCCCTCCCCGTGGCCTCCCTGATCACAGCACGTCTGCCTGTCCTGGCGCAGGTGCCCAGCATCCTGCATGAGCACGGGCTGCTGTTTGGGGAAACAAAAGCAAGAGCAGATCCCCTGGGGTTCACAGCCTGCATCTCSTGAGACATGCCGTGGTTTTGGCAGGACTGAAGGGAGCTCCTGAGTCAGTCCCCTGCTGCCAAGGGCTGCCCCAGCCTGTCCGCTCATCATGAAATGAGTTAGCAGTTTGCTTGGGTTTCTTGGGCCGGACAGTTGCTCCAATCATAATGGGAAAACCTGCCATTTCCAGCATAAATGCACGGGCAGTTTACATCCATCTCTTTTTTTTTTTTTTTTTTAAAAAAAACCCAACAAACCTGGCTCCTGACTAGCTGCTTGCCTATGGATGTGCTCTTTTGTGGTGAAGCACGACCATTTTCTGCCTTTTCAGCCTCAGACTATGTATCACCCAACTTCCATGCAAGGTCGGCTCTTCCTTGGTGATCTTGCAGCCTCCTCTGTGCCTGCTCCGTGGGAACAGGGCTTTCTTGATGGGCCTCCTCCGGTTGCCTTGTTCAGCCTCGAGTAGCCTTTCGACTGGAATTAATGGGTCTCCTGAGGCTGCTTTTATGTGAGCCCCGGCGCTGGTCTGAAGCTTAGCACCCCCCTCTATTCCTCAGCACTGTTATGTGATCGGCCCTCAGCTCCGTTGTTTTGTTGGCCGTCTTGGGGAAAGATTAATAATTAATAGCTAATATCTCAAATATGCTAAACGATGTGATCACTGTAATGCATGTGTAACATTTTTAATTAGATGAGTGAGTCTGTCCGTCCTTCCTCCTGCSCTCACCCAGGGATTGACGCTTTGAGTTTTGGGAAAAAATCCAAGCTAAAACCCCTAGCTTTTCCATCATGCTGTGACTTTTTTTTCCCCTATTTTCAATAATATAATTTTAGTGCCAAATTGCCATCCATAGATATTGGCCACCGCTTCCAATTTACTTGCTCTTCCGCAGTGATTAAAATAATTACTAGTTATGTGCTGTGTTAGCCTAGTGAATGTGACAGTAGTGTCCGTGTTGCATTAATTCTGTGCATTCTGCTGGTTATTTGGCATTCAGGTGGAAAAAACACCATGTGTATTTAGACTTTTTTGTCACTTCCACAACGGTGCTTTGCCTGGTTTTGGGTTTTGCCCCACAACGGTGCTTTCTCTTCAGATTGCTGCAGTTTTCTTGATGAGCGCACATATGACCATGCAAGCGAGGCAGTTTTACAGAGCAAATGCTCCTATCTGAGGACTCCTGTTCCAAACACCAGCTGCTTTTTCCTCGTGCTTGGGTAGAGCTGCAGATGAGCTGGACCCTTGGGCTTGGCAGGCTCTGACCTTGGCCACAGGCAGAGGAGGAAATTGGTCTCGGCACCCGCTTAGCTGTTTTTGTTGTGTGTCCTGCACTCCCTAGAGTGAATCTGGAATGAATCTTGCCTTTCTCTCGCAATAACTTGAGTTCATCTTATTAGTGCCACCGTAGAAGAGGCTGTTTGCTGCCAGGGAGCTGTGGTGAAGTTTGGAAAGGTTGGCTCCTAAAGGGGATATTTGGAGGGCAAATTTCTGTCTCTGTGCTGCTGTACCTGCCCCTCTAAAGAACAGTTGGTCCCTAAAGCTGCTTAAAGTGTATGTAACAAATTCAACATGGGGAGCACTTATTTTTCAGGCCTTGGATCTTTAAAAACAACTCAGTACCACCRGTCTTGCAAACCCTTTTGCAGAAACAATTATGAACAATCTGTCTCACATATGAATCTCCTTAGTGCTGAAAGAATCATGTCCATGGGATGATGACAGCAAACCCTGTAATACCCCAGGAACTGAAGTCTATTCCTTTTTTTGGAAAGCGGTGTAAGGACTCTTTGTGGAACCCCACTTGTKCTCATTGCTGCTGCTAATTCAGTTCAGCTGCAGTTCAGTTCAGCCTGCCTGCCTGGGGTCTATAGTGCTGGCAGTGCTTAAATGAAGATTTGAAACAAAAGATCAAGGAGTAGACGCAGGATGACATTCACAGCACCATTGTCCACCTACGTGTACTACTGAGCATGGCAGCAGAGACTTCAGAGTATGATTCTTGGATGTTTGCTAACCTGAGTCTTAGCTGGTTCCCTCTGTGGTAGAAGAGGATCAGGTGTTCGCTGCCACTGGAAACCAAGGTTTTTGTAGTTGCAAGTCTTTTCTATAACTCTTTTGTCCATTAGCTTCCCCCCACACACTCTCTCCCTAAAAAGACCTTATGCCATTTTGCTGCTTCCRTGACCTTTAAATCCATGTGCCCCCACAATGAGTTTGATTTTTCTCCTCATGCTACAGGAACCTCAGAGCCTCTTTCCCCTACCATTTATCCTCACAACTGTGATCTTTGCTTTATGATATTTGCAGTGGTTTGGATTATCAGCGTTCCGAGGAGGAGTAAAGGATATTTATCCTGCTCTCATGTGCAAGTGAGTCTCCAGCAGGAGCATCCCTAGGTTAGCGAGTGCTGTGTGGGATGAGAAGGTATCAGATACCCTCAGTTACATGGTGCCTTAGCAAGGTGGGCAATCTCTGYTGGAGACCAGGAGGAGGAAGAGCTGTTAATTGTAAATTGCAATACACACTCTGATTTGAACCCTAGTGAGGGTGGAATTACCCTGCTCTACACCTGCCATATAAGTGGTCTTGCTGTAAGTGGGTGTTTTAACTGGGGGCAGATGCCACTGAAATGGCACTGGGGTGAACTGTGAGGGATGTGTGGAATGCATGGCTGTATTTCAGCAGCGTGAGACTTGGTCTTGCTGTATTCAGTGCATCAAAGCTGTGTATTTTCCTGCTGAGAGATGCTAGACTTTATCAGACTCTTTTGCAGTGCTTTGAAGCTGTAATATTTTCTTGAATCATCTCAGTGCCCCATTTCACCTGAAGTTGTTAAAATGTCACACTGGTAGGTAAGTATTGATGRTGTTTTATCTGTGTTCCCCTGCCCCACCATAAGTGACTTATTTTCAAGAAAACTCTTAAAGTTTGTCACTTTCTTCCTTGTGTATGTTAGGAGGGGCTTAGTGATTGTGAAAAGCAGTGTTGTTTGGGTGCCCTGCCTGGTGGTAATACCCAGCAATATGCTTTTCAGTGTAGTGCTCAAGTATAATTCACAATTCTTCTCTTTTTATAATTGTCCTCTGCAAGAGTAAACTATGGAGGCTCTCTCACTGAAATACTTAGCCATTGTGGGTCCACTCTGCTGTGGCGCTGTGGGACGAGGCTTCCAAAAGGAAGGTCTTTTGCAAAAGGAACATCTCAGTTTGTATTGATCCTTTTAAYTGGAGTGTTACCTGCACTTTGCAAAGCCTGTGTTTGATGAAGTGATAGAAGAAAAGTGGGATTCTGCTGTGAAGCGTATTTAGCTTCATCCTGATCACCTCCTGAAATAATGAACTTGAGAAATCCTCACTAATCCTTGGGTTAAGAGCAGCTACTTCTTGAAATTGATTAGCATCTTGTTTAAAGCTACCAYATCAAAACCATGTTTGCTAAATGAAATAGGTCCTGGGACTTATAGGTGATTGATGTTTAAGCCAGCATTTGATCTCTGGGCTACTCGTGGTCAAAAGATTCATGACAAATATTTCAGTACGGAGTGTTTTGGAGTTTCAGGTGACTGGATGGAGAGCTTGATTGGAGTATCTTTTCCATTATCATTAAGTGACGTGGTTTTATTAAGCAAGCTAATGAGGTGCTGGTAAATCTCTGACATCCTAAGCCTGTGGAGTTTCTAAAAATGCTCAGATTTTGTCTTTACATTGTCCTGCTTTTGCCTGTCAAGGAGACTTAGTGCTGCCACCTGCGCACATCGCGACGACACAATCATGGAGAGGTTCTGGAACGTGGCTGCTGCGGAAGGTCGGGGCGCTGAAGGATGAGCATGTACCATACCACGTGCTCCCTCGCGTAGAAGATTCTTAGTAATTCCCTCTTCCGGTTAACATCTCGGCATAGCTTGTTGACAGAACCAAAACCTAGGAAGAACTGTGACCCTGGGGCTTAAACATGTACATTTTTGCATGGAGGACTTAGAATTGGTAAGAATAAACATGGAGGCTCCCTTCTCATTGCTAAAGAAATCAGGCTCATAAGGGTTGAAGGCTTCCTAACAGTCACCTCTCCCAGGAATGTGGTGTTTACTGCTCTTAGATGACAGGGCATCTTGCTGATGGCAGAAGTGTAAAATGGAGGCCTGCTATTCAGTTCATAATTTGCTAATTCTTGCAGTACTTCAAGCCCACCTGCTAGCACAGCCCTTGCAGACAGGGCATGGTTTCAAAGGTGACTTGTATTTTACCCAGGATACATGGTTTGTGTTTCCACTAATCAGCTGGAGAGATGGAGAATGCTGCTCTTGTTTCATCTCAGAATAAATATAAACATTGAGTTAATTTTTTGCAAAACGAACAGGCAGCCATAATGGGCAAACCCACTTGTTCTATGTCCTCCTGTTGGTTGGATGCCAGTTCARGCCAGCAGCAGCAGTTAATGGATTGTTTTGCAATCCCAGGTTACATCTGCCTGGCTGGGACTTAAAAACAGCACTTAAAGCAGCAAAAGAAACAGTAATTCTGCATGGGGCTTTGGGAGGAGAGGCAGGAAGATGAGCAGACTTCACCTTTTCATCCCTGGTTTCCTTGCCAGGGCCCATCATGTTCTAATATGGCTCGGTTTAGGAGTTTCCCTTAAGTCTGACRCTGAGGATGGCAAACCTGGAGAGAAAATATAATGCTGACCTGCACCAAGATGGTGGTGGTGGAGCAAGGGAGGAGAAGCTGAGAGGAATGGGAGCTGGGTGTGCTTAAACTGCCCTTTCATTGTGTGTCTTCATGGCTGTAGCCAGACAGCCCAGAAGTGACAAAATGTGTAAGTGTCTCTGGGTAAATCCATGGGGTTTCTGGTGGCAGTTATGCTTCTGATAGAGAAGACATGCAAGAGAAGAGATGGGTATGTTTGCTTCCCTCCGCTTGGAGGGGCCTCTGCACCTGGTGCCTTTGGTAATTCTCTTTGGGTTGATGTGAACAGAGGGAAAAATYGGGGAATTCTTATTTTGTGCCTTGGTTATGCACCCTTAGTGAGCTCGCATGTGTTGAAATCGCAGGTCTAGTTCTGTGCAACACGGTCCCTGTTTTGTCCCAGCTTGTTGYGTGCCTGCCCGCTGCGTCCCTGCTGCTGCTGCCGCTTGGTTCACCGCAGCGGGCGTTGTTTGTGCTGCTGCTGGTGCTGCTGCTGCGCCGGGGCTCTGCGATGCTGCTGCGTGCATCAGCAGGCTGCTCACCGCGCGCTGACACGTCTCTGATCCCTGCTGCTGCTGMTGATGGAGAAGGCAGGGAAAATGATGTGGTTTAGCTTGTAAAATCTGTCAGATTTTTTTAATCTGTGAAATTGATGTGCGATTGAAAAAGCCTAAAACTGAAATGCTTTCTGATGGGGAGAATACACAAATCAAATYAGGTTTTTTCCTCCCTCCCTCCCTCTTCCCCCAAAGCTCTTGACAGTTTAATGTGTGTTTTTCTTCTGTAGTTGCTCTTTTTAGCTCTTCTCCATTTGCAGAATGGCCTTGTGCCCCTTGGGCAATGAGCCACTGCCCTGTGGCCTTGTGGGCAGGGTGGGCCCGAGGTGCCAGCTGGTGCCTGAGAGCACCCCGGGCCATGGCGAGAAGCTCCGTGTGAGGCCTGCGAGGGTGGAGATGACTCCCAAGCACGCGGTGATCCTTGCTCGGGAGTTGCTGCTCTTTATTTTGCTGCATCTGGTGAGTCCGCATGTGCATTTGCTGGCCTGAGAGCTCATTTGACTTCAGCAGTTTTTCTTTTGGGCTGGCGAGTCAAATGTGGTGTCCCCCATGCCATTTTAGCATCTTTTCTAACTTTTCTAATTGGCATTAAACCTTCTCATAGCTGATGTTATGCAGAAAGTTTTGGTGTTGGTTGTATTAATCCAGGCAGGCACTAACAGTGGGTTCCCCTACACCTACTCAAGGCTTGCAGATTTGGAGAAGGCTTCTAAGACCTGCTGATTTGCAGCAGAGATTGGATTAGGGGCCTTGAGAAGGAGAGTTGGGGGATTCTTCCTTGTTAAACCCTGTTTAGGGAAAACAGACTTTAGCCCTTGACATTTACAAGAAGAGAGTCAACTTTACAGTTCTTTAACAGTCGGTTTTCCCCTGCTTCCCTGTAAGAAGTGACTTTACAGCCACCTCTCCTGGATGGGTAGCTCCAAGTTTCAACAAGACTTCATTCCTCCTGCTGTTTTRCATGGCTTCTGTTAATAAATGGAAGGTTTCAGCTTGGTGGTTGGCCTAGGAGAGCTCCTGGGGGAGCCCGGGGTGCCATTCTTGAAAACTGGTTTTGAGCATCCAGGGAAATGCATGTTCCGGTGACTCTCTTTGATTGCTGTGTTGGACTGCTTTGGGTGGCAGTCTCCAAAGTCACAGCTGTATTAAACTCATGGGGCAGAGCTGTGTTCCTGCGTGAGGAGTCTCTGCCTATAGGCTCTGCCCAGAGGAAAGACTGGCAAGGATGAATGCACATGAGAAGAATTTTTGCCTTCTGTTTAGGTGTGCCCCCGCAGCAGGGGCTCCTGGGCTGCTGCCTGCTGTAGCCGTCTGTCTTGTGGCTGCTCAGTTGCTGGGGAGGGGATGAGGGCAATTCCCTGAGCTATAATCCCAAGCTATTGCCACAAAACCCAAAGGGCCACCTGCCCAAGTGGCACAGGGAAGGAGAGGGTTAATTTGGTGCAGCTTTTGGATGGTTTACTGGTCAAAATGCTGTGTTGCCTTGGATTGTTGGCACAGATCTGGACAACTTGTGATAAATGGTTTAGTGAGCATAGAAAACACCTGAGGGCAGGACGATACAGCCCCGTCATACAGTTAGATCACTGGGTTTTAAATGCAACTGTGAAAGCTTTGAGCTGTGGCTAAGGGGGGAAGAAAACCATCAGTCCACTAAGGTGCGAGAGGGCTGAGCGAAAAGCTCCTTGTTGGAGAACCAAGTCCCGGCCTGGAAGGCCTTGGCACTCGGTCCCTAGTGTGTCCTTGCTGTCACCAGCCCTCGCGAGGTTTCGTTGGAGTCACTGAAGACAATTTAAGGGTGTTTGCTGGGTGTCACAGGGAGGCAGTGAGTTAAAGCCACTCTGCCTGAAGAGTGTTTTCCTTTTACCCCCCCACCAGTCCCCAAGCGGTCGATTCCCCCCTTGCATGAAAGGCCTGTGCAGAAAAGCAAGGTTTAACGGACTGAGCTGCTCCAGCCTGGCCCGTGGATTCCATAGGGATTGTTCCTTCTTCCTGCAACAACGAGTACTGTGGCTGCGGATGAGAGGGAGGATAGCTGGAGCTCTCCCGGTGCGGAGCAAACCCAGCGGAGCGCTCTGGGCAGCGATGCGGTGGTGCTGCCTCGCCAGCCGCTGCCTGCAGCGAGGGCTGTGCTCCCGCTCGGAAATAAACGGGTGCCCCTCTGCTCGCCCGAGCTTTGGMTCGCTTCTGCCGTGGGATTCCGGAGTTTGCTCAGGCTGCTCTTAAACACAAGGACGTCCGTGTATTTGGCAATATCTGACTTAACCTGCCTTTGGAAGCTAACGGAAAGCTTTTGCAGAAGATGGGAGCTCTCTTGCAGCTAGTGTTAGCCATTGTACCTGTTAGAATAATCATTAGCGGGTGAAACTTCCCCTCCCGACACAGACTAGCCTGGGTCTCGTATATTTTTATGCTAAACTGGCAAATTTACTTCGATCCTTACTCGCCTCATGGAATACAAAGCGCTGCCTTCTCTGCCCAGGCTGCTCGCCTGTCCTTGCAGCATTCCCCATACGGAGCGTGTGTTGGGAGCGCATCCTGCGTGCGGGATGAGCCCCGGCTCACCCCCGCRGAGACGCCCTCGTTCGGGAGCGCACGTGGAAACCGAGGACGCGGCAGGAGGGTTTGGGCACTCGCTGCCGACTCGAGCGCGTGCCGTGACACCGCGGCGATGCGCCTGACTTGAGCTGTTTCTGCTTTGCTTTCCAGAGGTGCTTTCTCTTTGCTAGGAGATCCAGCACTCAATGAAGTAATCTCCCTGGAATTTACTGTATCCACTCGTGTTCCTAAAATCTAGATGAACGCTTGAACCTCCAAGCCCAAGCATTGCTGCTTGGGAGTGTAGCTCATTATTAAGACACGTCTGGATTCAGTTCTCTAAAATGATTTCTGGCAAACTGGACTCATATTGAGCTTAGGAGTGAATTTAAACATAATAGCCTGCAATATCTTTTCTCTCTCTGGGAGAGAATGCTGCAATCRTGAACAGTCTGTGTTTGGGGAAGGGGGCTCTTGTGCGGGTGTTAGCGGAGGCCCTGGGCGAAAGGAAGGGGAAGCGCCGTGGGCTGTATTACACTAACCAAACTGTGTCAGCCTCCCACGGCCGGGTGCCGCGTGGCTGACATCCCCTCAAAGAGCTCCGGCTGTGTCCAGAATTTTCAGCAGTTTTATAAATAGCATTGCTCCAACTGCCTGGGTGTGCAGAGACAGAGATTGGCGTAAACCTGAATATTATGGCCTTAATTTTGGAATCTGTCCAGTCTAAAAATCCAGAGAAAGACTAGAAACTTAAGGGGGGAAAAAAAATGCATCTAACAGCAGGCTGTGTTGGGGAAATRGCGTTGCTGGAGGTTGCGAGCTTCTTGAGGCTTGCAAAGCCTGAACATATCTTATTAAAAAAAAATCTTAATGAGGCATTTTCAGTCATTTTTCTCCTTCTTGTGTTTCCTAAAGCCACTCACAGGTTCTGCCCTCTCTAAATAACTGAGTAATTAGGAGGTAATTTAAATGGCTGGTTTGTATGTGCAGCAACAGCAGCAAATGAGCTAAGCAGCTGGGGCGCAGGCAGGGTGGTGCTGCTGGTGGTTCGTCGCCCCGCGTTGCTCCCTGGCACCCTTGCCGGGGGGCTCTCGCGGCGAGCTGAGTCGAGGCCGCCGCCGGCCTGGCGGGCAGCGTGAAGCTGCACAAGGTTTCCCTGGCGGAGTTACCGTTGCCTGCAATTCCCTGGGGAGCAGCTGTGCTTCCCTCTTGGAAGGAAGACGGAGGCCAGGGAGTGCTGGGGCTGGCCAAGTGCAGCCCAGGGCAGCCTGGTGGGACGGGGTGGCTGAAGGGATGTCTCCATCCTCTCCAGCAGTTGAAGAGATCCTTTTGTTGCAGGAGGAGCTACTGGGCGGCTCTCCTCACSTGGAAGGAGGAGTACTGCTTAATCAGCATGCTGGAATGTCAGGGAGCCCTGGGAGTGGGGGCTGGTGGCTCGGGTGGCCTGTGCTGGTGCTAAAACCATCCACGTGGGCGCCGTTTCTGTAGGGGACTTGAGTCGGTGTTGGGCAGCCCCAGCGAAACCCCAGCAAAACGGCGCTGGGGGCTCCGCTCCCGGCCCCGACTAGCTGCAGCTCGGCYGGAGGACGTTTTCCAGGTAACAGTGCCCTCTGGTGCCAGCTCCCAAGTCTCATGCAGCTTTTCCTGCGATCCCTAGGCGGTGGTGATAGGAGTCGGAGCTTGGGTTCAGCCATCTTAGGGCAAGGAGGGCGCTGCTGCCCGGCGTGCTCGTGCTCAGCGCGCCCGCGTGGGACGCGCTTGGGCCTCCCTGGCCTTCCCTGCAAGGCAGGGCTTGTCCCGGAGCTGATGTGCCCGCAGACTGGGTGTAAAGCAGGAGGACGAGCACTGAGAAGGGAGACGTCTCTTACAAACTGCTGCTAACAAGGAAAATGCTATGACGAAGTGCTGTGCTTGGGGACACCCTTGCAAGAGTGCCTGTAGGACAGTGTGACTGATCAGTAGGTCGTGTCTTCCAAGACCCGCTCTTTCTGCCTTCCCCGGGCCCCGTGTGTGAGCGCGGGCCGTGCACATCTCCACTCTGCGTGTAGCCCTGTTCTTGCACGGTGATTCCTCMGCCCTCCCGGGGCTTTGCACGTGTCTTCACGTGCACATGGGTGCTGCTGCGCCTGCCCTGATGCAGGCGCCTCGTTACTTGGGAGGGAGCATCTGTCCCTTTTGCGCTGAGCGTTGTTCAAACCTTGCACATTCAGAATAGAAATATGTGGCTATGCCTGTTCAAAAAGCAGAGTTGCTTTAATTGGAAYTCATCTTCCAAGCAAAATGGAGGAAAAAGTAGATTTGTGAAGCTGACCCAGGCTCTCCTCCCTGCCCAAATAACCTCCCAGCTCCTTCCTTGCCCCTTCCTTGCTCCCTCTGCTGGGAAGTTCTCCCAGGCCAGCTTCTTTGCCTGGGAATAAAACCCCAATAGCCTTCCATGTTGCCTTCCTCTCTTTGAATTCCTCTTCCATACTCTGTCTTCCTCTGTAGATCGGTGGCTTTGTCAGGCTGGGGAACCTAGCACTGTTTTCTAAAATGTCATGTAAATTCACAGAGCTGTGTAAGTGATTTATTACCAGCCTGATAAATAATGTGTGATGGTCTTGGACAAGGGAGGTCTAAGCGAAAGATTGATGTTAAAGACCGATTCCTCCACCAAAGCACAGCGCTTCCCCGTGTTAAACTGTAAACTTTGTTGCGTTGAGTGGTTGGTTTAGATTTTCTAGGCAAACTGCACTTCTTGGAAAAGGTGGCAGAGGCTGCGGCTGTCGTTGGTGTCAAAGCGCACYGGAGGCGCTGCCGGAAGGGAAGGCTCAAAGCTGCTTTTTTGGGAGATGGAGGGGGTAGAAATTACAACGTGTCTCCATTACTACCCTGCAGGAGAAGGTCCTGAAAGGTGGCCTGAAAGATGTTCTCCCTGCTAGGGCAATTACTGCCCCAAAATAATGAGGGGAAGGAAAGGTCGTGGTTAGATAGGCTCTCAGTTTTGAGCCTGCCCGACCTCCCGGGGACGTTCGGGAGGATTCCCTCCCGTGCAGCCTGCCCTGCAGTCGCTTGCTGGCTCTGTCGTAAGTGACTCTCTGCAGGAGAGCAGATGCTGCCTGTCCGCAGCAATACAATAAATAAGTGGTGCGTGATTTGATAAAAATTCATGTCCCTGCAGGATAAGGGCTCTAAAACTGCTGCAGRCGTTGATCTGGCGATAGGCAAGCTGTTTTGGAGCAGTATGAAAGGCGTTTCGGAGCCCGTGGCTTCAAGCCTCTGCGTCCATCCCTACTAGCAGTGGGGTGGTAGGGAGCTGAAATAGAGGATTCCACTTCAGGTTATGCCTTTTCCCTGCTGTCTGAACTTGTGTTATCTAAATGATAATCCCAAAACATTGTGCCTAGTAACTGGCACTACTTGCTTATCAGTAATTACTACTTGGGACTGCTGACTGAGCATATGTTGAATGTCAAGTGATTGGCAGCTTTAATGTGCTGGTTGAGTGGYGTTCTGCACTGCCCCAGCAGCCTGGTGAGCAGGCGGCGGGCTCTCCAGCTGGATCTAGAAAGCAAAGAGCGTGCTCAGGCCCTCCTCCGCTTTCCCTGGTCCCAGAGGGCGTTGCACGTTCCCGAACGGCGCGCTCGCGGTCTCTGTGAAGTTGTTCAGTGCTGGCCACGTTGGGTAGGTTGGTGGGTAAAACCTCTCGGTGCTGAGTGTCTCCATTTTCTACTCTGATAGYTCTCTGAGTGCTTTGAAGTGAGGGGATAGCATGAAAATGCCCAACGACAGGGCTAGCGTGTAAAGTGCTGGAGCTTCGCCGAGCATTGGTTCAGTGGCAGAGCGGGGTGCTGGGTCGTTCGGGAGCCGGGTGCAGCTCCCATACCTCCTCCTCCTCCAGGCAGAAAGCCAGGGGCGTCCCCCGAGGAGGCGGTTGCTGCTGAGTGATGCTGGGCTCCTCACAGCTGCTCCCGGCACCGAACTCTTTGTCCAGGTGTTTTGGAAGAGCTCCCGGCTACACGTGGCACAAGGTTGCAGCGGGAAGGGGTGTATTCTTGCTGTAATGCAGCCCTAGCCTCCAAGGGTTATTTTTGTAGTCTTTCATCTTTCCCGGCTTATTTTTTCAGATCACGTTGGTTGTGGGATTTCAGTTCAGAAGTCTGGGTTTCTAGTGGTCTCTTCTGCTCCATTTGTCCCATGTGTCCCTAAGCCCTCTYTGGTTGGGAGCCTCCAGCTGTTGCAAGGGAAGTGACCACTTGCACTTCACAGACCGCCCTACATCATAGTTTTTTACAGGATTCCTTTTCTTGCTCTTCCTTCCCCTCTCCTTTTTTTAATTATAAACAGCTTGCGCATGACACAATGTGGTGAATGTACCAGAAATGTCTTTTGAGGGAATTGGACTCTGCATGTAGAACATATTTCCCTGAGAATAGTATGTGATGCCACTAGTAATGTGCCGATACTGAAATCTGATTGGAAATATCTGGGCTTCCCATCTCCGAGTGGGACTCTGAACCTTTGTCGTCTCTGTGTGCAGCCACACTATATTCGGATGGCTGCCTTGCTGTTTCAGACATCCCATTTGGATTTAAATAATTCACCTTGTGTGGAGATGATTTAGGCTACTGTTCTAGCCAAAGTGTGTGTGGGTGTGCAGTAAGACCCCAAAGACCCGGAGCTAGGGATGTGGTACCTAGTCCTGYTCCGCATGGACGTACTGGTGCCAAGAGATCAGGTCGTTAGAAGGAGCTATGAGGAGCTTGGCTGTCAGTTGAATGACACAAGGTTATGTCAYTTCACAGCTTCGGGCACTCAGGTGTAGCTTTGATTGTGAAGTATCATCYTTTGAATGTGTTTTGTATGTGGAGACCCTTGCGTGAGCGTGTTACCTGTTGCTGCAGTAAGCTGCTTTCCTGGAGGCTGCCTACGAACCTGGCTATTTTTTGCTTCTCTGAGCATCGGCACTACACATTTCCATGACAACTTCCAGGCTGACAAGTAGGTGCTAATACTTCAAAATAAATGAATTAATGTGGGGATTGCAGTCCACGGGAATTGGGGACCTGGAGGGATGCCCAAAGAAGGGTCATTAACTCCAGAGCAGGTTCAGTCAATTGACTTGCCAAGAGCGCTTTCCAGTGTAACTTAAAAACAGAGGTAAACGGAAGGCTAAAATCRTAACCGTTCACCTTGGAAGGAAGTCCGGTATCTTGTTCGTCTCCTCCCATCAGGGCATTGTCCGCTGGTAGGTGAGGAAAGAAGCCTGAGCAGTGACATGTTTCCCATCAGGAATACTCAAGTTCGGCTGGGARGGGAGACTTGCAGAGAACAGCAAATCTCCAAGACATTATTTGTTCCCCTCATCCTTCCTCTTGGTCCTGTTGGCAGGACTTGTGCCATCCCCAAGGCAGCACAAGCTTGGTAAAGTCACGAGCAGTTTGCCTTGGCTTGGAAGAGCCTGGAAGCGGCGGTTTTGGTGAGACCAGTCACACAGATGGTGGGAGGAAGGCGCTGGGACGTGTGGGTTTGATTTGGGTAGCTTCCTTCTGCCTCTCCATCGTTACTGGCTGGGTTGACATCCCTTTCCATGTTGGAGCAATTAAGGTATCTGTACAACACGTGCATAATATTTTATCCTCCATGGCTGTACTTCTGCTTTCTGGGGTCTCTCCCTCTTCCATAAGCTGTTACTGAAGGAGGGTTTCTTTGTGCAGGTTTTTCTCCTCCGTCCTCTTGAGTTCAACCCTAAAGCTCCTGCTTTAGAGGGTGAGTGGAAAGTGGCTGGAACAGAAGCAGATGCTTCCTCCCCATGATGACTGCGTTGAAGACAGAGGCCACGGGATCATGCCAGCACCTACAGCAGTTTTTGCTGCTCTTATGTCAAGTATTGCAGCTATATGAGGCAACGCTGACCCAGTGTGAACTTCAGCAGTTTAACATGATATTGGTTGGCTTTCTGCTGGATCAGATGTCTTCCTTGGGCAGTGCAAATTGTATCGCAGGGCAATTGAGCAGAGACAGCTGTGTAGCCGCAGCTGATGGGGGTGAAACTTGGGCTCCCAAACCTCTGCGTTTTTATAAATATTGAAAACTGTGGAGCTGTGACTCGAATGACAAACAGCAGTGACAAGGGACCCTGTGTCTCTCCTAGTGCCCCAGTTCTGCGCTGCAGAGTCCTCTAACATGGTTGAATGTGCGGGGTCTGGAGAGCAGGCAGCCCTTCTGCAGGCTGGCAAGGGAGCCTGTCCCAAACGCGCTGCCCTTTAGGGAACGGAGCCATCGGGGACTTYGTGGGGTGTTTGGCCTCGAAGACTGCACTGTGCTCCTGCACTGCACCTTGTTGCCCAGCTCRTGTGCTCAGCTTCTCCTGAGCACAGGATGGGCTTTCCTTGCCCGCGGGACTGCCTCAGCCCTGCAGGGAGCCCTGCCAGCAGCAGAGCAAAACGCTCGCTGCAGCCAGCAGCGCCTTGTCCTGCTGCTGCTCCCGAAACACCCCGGCCCACGCGSAGCGTGGGGGTCAGGGAGGGAGCTCCTCGGGGGCCTTTCCCCTTGGAAYGCGCCGCTGCTGCCGTGGGGCAGCGGAGCCGCGCAGAGCCCGCCTGTGCCTCGCGGTGCCCGTCGGGCCAACCGGGGCTGCTCCTCTCGGGAACGAAGGCCGGCTTTTAAGCATGCAGATAGTGCCCAGGGATTTCTGCTGCCGCCGAGTCCTCTCGAGTCTGTTTTTGTTTTCATGTGCGTGGAGTGTTGCTGGTGGTTGATATTGCCAGCTCAGCGACTCCTCTGCTGTTTGTGCCAGACAGCTTCAGAAGCAACTGCTGCTGCTGAACCTGCCTGGGCACTGGGGCTGTCTGGAGTCACCAAATAAACTGTTTTCTTTGGGTCCGTTATGGGAAGGTAGCTCTTGGAGGAACCATGAGCTTTAGGAGCTGAGGGGTTAAATCCAGAATTGCCCCTTCAGGATATCTCCGTGTAGCTAAAGCTGGAATTGGGTTTGGTGTTCTAGGTGTCCCTCCCAACTTCTGCAAAAGTATATACATTTCAGGAAGTTACARATTTGCTAGAGGAAACTAGACGAATGGTTGGAAGCAATCAAGTTGCTAATGAGTTGATGCTCATCAGCTGAGCTGGAATCAAGGTCCTCTCTGCTAGTCTACTCAATCTCGGGTATGAYGACTACTTTATTTCTCCTTTGAGGTAAGATGTCTCAGCCACAAAAGGGGACTGTGACCCTGGTGATGCTCGTTTCAAGTAAAAATAAAGGATATTTGTTACATTCCTCTTGTGTGGTATGAGGACATGAACAGAAATACTGCAGGCGTCTTTTGTGTTGAAGCTGGTGCCTTTTGCCTAGTACGTCTGCTGTGGAGCTCATGTGTTGATGGTTCGGTGTGGAACACCAAGGCAGAGCCTTTGGTTGGCAGAGGGAGGAGCTGGGGATGCCGGAGCGGTTCTGCGTTGCTGTCCTGCTGCTTTCCATCATGTGGGCACGTGTTCACCCTGAGCAGCGATGCGCGTCTGGGCAGCCCCGCTTGCCCGGCTGGCTCTCTGTGCCCCGAGGGGTCTCTGGTTCGCTGCATGTAGATAAGCGTGACTTAGAAGACAAAGCAGCACACAACCTGCCTTTCGTTTGGGGTGTCTGGAAGGGTGCTGCGTACAGCTGGCACGTAGGAACGCAGGGCTAGCTGGAAGCCTCCCTAGGAAACTCCTATTTCTGATTCTTGGGGCTCCACCAAAGTACGTGACTCTTGAACATGAACCTCCAGTCATGTTAATATTAATTTTCATAGGAAATAAATACAGCAACTAAGCTCTGCCCTCTTCCCTTTTCCCCTATTGATTTCTCTCCTAGGTGCAATATAGAAGAGCGACTCAACTGTCCGGCACCCGGAGCAGATGTTCTGCTCTCCCCTGATTAGGTTCCTTCCGGGTTTTGACTGTTTTGTGCAACAACAGAGCTGCTTGTTTATTGTTAGTGCTGATGTTCTGCCTGACTTGCCACCCAAGGCAGGTGGGTCTGGCACAGGAAACCCACAACAGTGGTGCTACCTTTAGAAATCAAGAGATAGGAAAAATGAGTGGAGTGGGGCTGCCCTGCAGTCAGGTGCAGTTTGTGTCCTTCAGGTGTGGCTGCCTGGGAAGACCCTTTACTTCTGCTCTTATGATTTGCTAAAACTGTGTAATACGCAAGTGTTGCAGCTGCCAGGTAACATGCAATAGTCTGGTCTGTTTGGCTTCTGTGGGTGTTATGRTGAATGCAGAAGAAAGCAGTAGAGCTTAGTGATATGTTGGAAATGCATGCCTTTAAACACTGATTATCAGCCATTAAGTTGCTTAAATTCATGTTGAAAGTACTGTTGGACAGACATGTTGAGCTGTGGAGGAAGAGCGCCCTTKGGTCAAAATACCCAAGTGCTGCACTTACTGCAGTGTGAACGTAGCTGCCTGGGCTTGCATGTCAAGGGGCTATCACGTAGAATGCTTATTTTAACAAATAATTTTAGAAGGCTTGATAAAAGCTGGTCTCTGAACTCTTGTGGGAGGCAGTAAAAACACTGACCGTCTGGGAACGGACTGAGCGAGGCTTCAGGTTTCCCACTCCGCTGGAATTCGGGCTCCAAAGGGGAGGCTTTAAAAGCCCTTCTGGCTCYGTCTCTGCCTCTCTTACTGAAACACACAATCAAGAAAGCCATAAATACTCAGGTGTTTCAACTTGATTCTGGATCCCRTCCTTAGATTATGGATTTATGACTATTTTAGTAACACAGGCTGTAAGCCTGGGCGTGGGTTGGTGCAAAATGCTGACAAAGCACAGTCGGTTTTGGGCAGGGGGCAGCAAGGAGAACTGATGGATAGGCCGGTAACAGAATTTGATTTTGTAAGACATGGAAGAGCAGCCCTGTCCCACATACTCCACTTGCATGGTGCTTCCTGCGGCGGATGGGCTTTTCRGAGCTCCGTGTTGCACCAGTGCAACTGTATTGCACTGGACCACTGAGATGTGGATCAGTGTCCACATCAGTGTCCTGTGCAGCCCATCTGAGCCTTGCTGTGAGGCTGAGCACGCCCAGAGCTCGAGTTGGACGTTGTGGCCTCCCTCTTGGCGTGCTTGGAGCACTGTCCGTCCTGCGGCATCTCGGTAGCGCATTAGATGGCAAACTGCGTTCTGCAGCGTTGAGCTTGTTGCTGGCACTTAATAAAATAGTGCTCTGAAGGCCACTTAGAGACTGAAATAGCTTGAGGAAAGGCGAGTCCTGGGAGGATGTCACCTGGGCAGTAATCGCCGGAACCGCATCAAGCAGCACCTCCCCTTAGTGCTTGGGAGCACTCGTGGCCCCACGGCTCCGTGCAGCTGCAGCGAGAGCAGTGCCGTCCCTTTAGCCACGTTCGTTGAGGGCATTGCTACCTGCGTGGACCTGGGGGCTCCCGGTGCAGCAAGAGCCATAATCGTATTCTCGGTGTCCGTGTGACTGGAAGCTCTGAGCTAGTTCTGATTTACAGCTCCATATTTATTTCCTTGCTTTAAGGCCAGTACTTCCTGCAGTGAGTTGGATGTCAAAGCCAGCTCCCTGACTAACACTTCTTACTGTACAATATATTGCTTAAACATCTTTCAGGGCAAACAGTGTCTCACCAGATTTTTGGAGTGTTTTCTGCAGAGGACACGCGGGCTTAGATGCAGGGCAGTGATGGATACCCTTGGTCCTGTGCCTTCCATCTTCGCCAGTGCCTAGACTGTGGGTGGGCAGTGATGTGTGATGCAGAGGAAGGAAGGGAAAAGGGAGACTCGGTAACAAGAAGTGAGGAGCGAGTCTAATATCTGATGTGCCTCCAGACTCAAAGCATGGTCAGGGACAGGCTGCTTAATTGCTGTGTTTCAGATCTGTAAATTGGATTCTGCAAATGTGCCAAGAGGGTTACCTATGTGTAAGGARGTACTTGAGCATCTGCCACTAAAAATCTCTTTAGTCCTGAGGGGTGAAGTGCTGTACGTTTCTATTTGTCATGTTATTTCTAACCAAGTGTCATTGGGGTCACTAAATCTGGTCTCTCTTTTCCTCTAGCTGAAGCTTGAAGATCGCTCTGTAGTCCCTCGAGATGTGGTCAGACACATGAGTTCCAGTGTAAGTGCATTTTCTTCTTTCTCTTTCCTGTATCCCTCTTTGATTATGATACTGCTATATGGATTTCTAAGACCTGCCAAATTGCCCGGAATGGAGCTGAACAGTAATGCTTGGAGCATGTTCTATTTTTAGCATGTCTAATAGATCTAGCTGCATCCCTTGAAAATGAAATGCTGATAAGGCTGCCTTGCTGCTGCAGCATATCTGCAAGATAGAAAGGTCTCCTGAGCAAACAAGCCTGGTAATGTCAGGTAACGAGACGAGTTTTCCCATCCGTTTATCATCCCTGAAGCTTTAAGCCAGTCCAAGCTGTAGGGAATGTGGACCTGCTCCCTCCGTGCTGTGGGAGAGGCTGGTGTGGAGGCAGGTCCCCTGGCTGTCACCGTGTGCCTTTWGGTGATGTGACTTGGAGGACGCGCTGTTGAGGAGACCTTAGTCCCTCACGAGCACCATCTTAACCAACTTCTCCCCAAGAGATGCAGCAAATCCCAGCACTACTGAAGCAAGAGGTGCTGAAGCGTCTGACACAGATAGGTCAGCAGAAAGCAGAGTCCTAACGAGCAGTCTGTAATCGTTCCCATTTCTCTCCCCAGTTACTATTTTAAGTCTCAGTCCTCCCCTTCTGGTTTCACAGCATATRCTCCGTATTGGCGATGTGCAGATTTGATTTTTGTGAAGGGAGCACTGAGAACATTATTTAGTATTGATGGTAGAGTGAGACGTGATCTCTTTAGGAGCTTAGCTCACCTGGCAATTTCTTACCGCTGCTAACACCTACCCGATAGCCCTGAGCCACGTGGCCTGCCCAGGGCGTGCCTGCGTCTCCTCCTGCCTGGTCTCCAGCAGGAGCATTGCTGCTGGGGAGGGGAGGAAGCGCTGCCACGGGAGCAGCAGCCGGCCCCGAGCTGGTGCGGCCGCAGCRCGTGGCGTGCGGCCCGCCCCGACCTGCGCGGCTGCCAAATAAAACCAGCTTTGCACCAAAAAAAAAAATCCCCCCCTCCCCTTCCCTTCACACAGAGTCTTCTGAACAAAAGAAAGAGGAGGAAAATTTGAAGGGTAACACAAGAAATGCTGAAACAAAGTATTTCTTTAATGAGCTTAATTCGTGCATTTGAAATGTAAATTCTGAGTCACCGCTTTTTACCAAAACGGCAGCTTTATGAATGTGTTTCAATCTGAAGCAAAGAGCTGCTAGCAAAGTGAAATATCAGCTGCTCGTGCAGTTGTACCTTGCCCAGCTGGATACCAGCAGATTCTCCTTGCTCAGAGGGATGCTTTCTGATGAGTCCTGCCTCTTAATTGTTTGTTCAGTGATGCTTTTTATTGTTCCTAAAGCTGAAGATGGCTTTGAGTTATTCTCCTCTTGGCAAGTATGAATGTGCTGCTTTTGTCTGAAATTTCCATACATGTCTAAGCAGAAATTCTTACATGTGCTGCAAGTCAGAAATCAGGGGACACCTTAGTATGTCCCTGCAGCTCTTTTGAATATCTGTTTGCTGCCTGTTTGTGTTCAAGCACTGGTATTTGCTTGAACACTGTACTGGTGGCTGATAACTTTTTATTGATGAAACGGTGGATTTTGTAATTGTTTCCTCTTTGCTCAAAAACATAGGAAAAATGAAGCTTGATTACACCTTACCTACAAGTGCGTTTTAAATGAGACCCTAAGCTCTTAGCCCAAAGAAAACTTGCTTGTTAACTAGAGGTAATCCCAAAATTACCAAAGCGTTTTAAATAGAAAATGTGCACAGACTGTGTGCCAGACTAGAATGTGGATGGCTGCCCTGCACCGCTTGGCCTGGCAAACCCACAGTGTGGGACTTGCTCCGTATTCACCACACTCGCTTTGGGCTTGTTTCTAACCTTGAGACTTGAGATCTTCAGTTCCTCAAGAGAACCGACTCAAATTCATGTGCTTGTTGTCTACATGGATCGCAGGGGAGACGAGCTTAGTGCTAGAGTGGGCAAAGCATGAAACGGAAACAAGATCCTTTACTTCTTCATGTGGCTGGACCCAGAAGTCTGCTCCAGCTGGGTGAGAATTTTGTGGGGGAGGAGACCTGGCCTTTGACAGGTGGTTTGCTAGTTTGCAGAGCAGATGAGAAGCAGGTCTGTGATCTGTCAGGCACCTGCTTTCTACCCCTTCAAAGGATGGTGGGCAGATTTGCCCCCTTTAAATACAAGAATAACAGGATGATGTGAAGATTTCTAAGAAAAGAGAGCACTGAAGGGGAGAGAAGGGGAGGAGGTGGAAGGCAGGGCTGAAGCTGCACTTGYTACTGCTGTTCTCTTGGGTGGGAATTTGCTGGTGTCCCTTAAAGCCTTGTGTGTGATGAGAAAGGAAAGTAATTGCTTTTCTGCCTATTTTCTGCTTAAATGCACCACACTGGAGAAAGCAGGTGCCATGTAGATCCCCGGAACAGGGCATGAGAGTCTAGGGAGTGCACTGAATTTTGGTGTGAATTGGCCTTGAATCAGGCAGCCCTTGTAAAGAGCATGCCGTCTCTGCAGAGAGCAGYCACCTCCCTTGTTTCAGAGCAGAACAGATGTATTTTTATATAACTGAGATGTGAAATATGAGCTGGTTTCGCTTGGTCCTCCTTTATTTGGAGCATCTTAGTAGGCAGTGTGTGCGCTGGGGGAGAGCAGGGCGCTGGCTGACGCTCTTGAGCCGCCTTGGCTCGCTCGGGGTGCGGGGCCGAGCCGCTCCGCTCGTGCTGTGATTGAGCAGAACGCCCCAGCCCGCAGGTCCGCCTGCCCCGCCGCGGGCCCGTTCGTGTGGCAGCAGAACAGCCTCGTAATGACCGAGCCCTGGGTGGCAGCTCGGGGACGAGCTGTGATTCAGCAGCCCCGCTCTTCGCTTCCTTTGCGTAGCGGTCACGGCCCATCTCCGCACTTGAGAGCGAGGGGAAGGAGGTACGTGCTGAACCCAGCCCTGCCTGTGACTAGGTAAAACCCCACGGATAAAATGGACCTCTGGGCTCTCAGGTTCTGGCACAGTTCTTCTGGCATGGTCTCTCCTGGAGGAACCCTCTGAATTGCGTCCACAGCTGTTCCCGGTGGGATGCTTCAGGAGCAAGGAAGACGCTGCTGCTCCTGATCACCGTTTTTCCTAATCTCTTGACGACTGTACAGCTCTCACTGGGCTTGGCAAGGCTGCTCTGCTGTTAACTCTGGTGCCTCTTGGGACTCTAGCAAAGCAGTCTGTGGTGCTGCCGTGCTCACCGAGCTGGAGGAGCCCCAGGACCCGAAGGTGCTGGACTGTAGCGTGTCCCAGGGCTCCTACCCCACCGCRTGCTGCTGAAGGAAGAGGAAGCTCTGAAGTGCTTAGTGTGGGGCGAGCGGTTTGTTTCTCAGGGAATTTTTGGTCTCCAGCCACTAAAAAGAAYCCAGCACATAGGATTGGAGCTGAAAAGCGTGGGCAGAAGGTGGATCAGGAGGAATGTGTCGGGAGGAAGAGCAGGCTGAATGGCTGAGCGTTGCCCGCGGAAGCTGGGGTTTCAGTTGAGCAGGTCCAGCTTGTGCGCAGGGCTCGGGCTGTGCTGGCAGCTCGAGATGGAGAAGGACCCTAGGCAAGCCTGTCCCGGTCTGGCCCCAGCTCGCTGCTCTGCCGTGGGCCCGCGCTCGGCAGCGAGCCCGGCTGGCCACAGCCGCGTTGCAGCAGCCAGCGGCTCCGTGGGGAACGGCCCCTCCTGGTCACAGCCCATGCAGAAAGGCCGGGTCAGCTCCAAGCCCTCGTGGCCACCTCTGTGCCTGAGGTATTTGCCGACTTTGCTGGTAGACTGTGGCCGTGAGTGAATAAAGTGTGGGTGGTTGGAGGCGCACGGAGGCCTGGGCCGCTGCTGGGCAGGCAGGGAGATGATGGCAACAGTGTTTTAATTGGGCCCAGTCTGACTTACCTGGCTTGGAATCCTGAAACCTGACGGAAGGTGCAAGATCTCCCCCTTAGCCAGGCAGTAAGTGAAGACCATGTCTAATGTCCTACAGGATCAAGTTTTAAATTAAAAGCCCCAGTAGCTCTGCTGAATTTCTTGTGTGTCCCAGAGCTGATGGTCTCTCCCTGCCCTTGCCAGTTTGTGGCCATACCCTTGGGTGCAGGGGCTTGAAAGGAAGCAAATGCTACTTGCCCGATCCAGCATCATCTTAGTTGAACTGGGCTGCTGCGTCGTCAACCACTGCGAGGTTAGCTGGAAAGAAAGTGCTCCTGGTCTCTAAAAGTGGTCTTGGTCTTTTGAGCTGTTTCATGTGGAGTGGCCCGTCAGCACAAGGAGATTAGGACAATTTTGTAATGTCTTTTGCTTGTGTAAAACTTTTTGAACCTATAAAGGGAGGGGTACTCATGAGACTTCTCTCTGCCTCCCTCCTCCCTTCTCTACCAGAACATAGATTTGTGTATGTGAGAACTTTCCCTGTGTGATAAAGCCCTGTTMTCTTTTGTTTCCAGGACAGCCAGTGTGGGACAGTAATTGATGTCAACATAGAGTGTGCTGTGAAGCTGGTAGGAACCAACTGCATCCTCTACCCTGTCAACAGCAAAGACCTGCAACACATCTGGGTGAGAATGGAACCACAGTGTGCACAGGAGCCAGGGCTTGGTTATCTGGGGGGATGATGCTGTATTCCAAGCACCATATGCAAGAGAAATATCTGTACTGTGCGTGGTGCATCTGGAACTTGATTTTTTTCTGAGCTTAGCAAAAGCATCCTCTCTGGAAACGGACTGTGTAGTATCCCATCTTCCCTCCAGCTGTTCCATGTTTCTGGTCACTGTGTTGAGACCAGTTAGACTTGAAGGACTAGGCTGGTGAAAAAGCTTCTCTGAGTTTAGTGTGTTGACCTGTTGCAGCCCTGTAGTACCAGTACAGTGGTCTTGAGCTGCAATATTGTTAATGTATCAACACTTTTATAACATGATGGCGCAAGTCGAGCGTAGTTCTATCTAGCTGGAGCAATCTGAGACATGCCTGGTTCTCCCTGTCAAGTGGGTGATTTCCAGAAATCAAGTGGCATAGGATTTTCATCATTCTTCCTCTGAGAAAAAGATCCTGGCGAGAGGAGGAGTGCTGCAAACCCTTTGCCAGAAATAGACCTATAGCTAGGCTGAGCAGTTTACAAAAATGACCACTGGCTGAAGACCTGGGCAAGCACACCTCTGCTTTGCAGAGTACCTGCCTTTTGACCACAGTAAGACACTTGACCTGGCGTGTTTATAACTGGAGGAAAATAACAGAAAGCCAGACCTGTTTGGAGAATCCAGGCTGCGTTCTGACCACAAGGCAAGCACCCTTCCAAGTACCTGAATTCCAGCTTACCACAAGGTCTGCAGGTTCACTCTGAAATCCTGCTGAGTTCATTATCCAGGCTGCAATGCGTGAGGACTTGCTCAAGGACATAGGGATAAGCATTGCTGTTAATAAGGCTTGTTTGCTGCTTGTTTGTAGCCGTTCATGTATGGTGACTACATAGCCTATGACTGCTGGCTGGGCAAGGTCTATGATTTGAAGAACCAGGTCATCCTCAAGCTTTCCAATGGAGCCAGGTACTTCTCTCTCTGTGAATGCTGTCTCCCTTTCTCTTGGATTTCATCATCCTGATCTATTTTAGGAGAGCTAGAAACAGGCTTGGCTTCTCGTTCACATTCTGGCAAGTCGTTTGCTTGCATTATTTTCAGATACAGAGGAGTAAGAATTCATGTTGCTCTCTGAGATCATTAGGGTTCACTGGCCWTTTTTTTTGAAAAAGGTGTCTGAAAGATTATTGCCTTTTTAATACCAGCAGATCAGTTCTCCAGAACTAAGATCCTTTCACTTAAAAAAAAAATCCTTCTGCTCCTGGAAAGATGGATCGCGTCTAATCCAGGTATTTYCTCAGTAGGAGGGCATACCTTCACTGAGATGCAAAGAAGGAGGATTCTAACCTTAAAGTGACTTTAGAAACTTGGACTCAGCAGGCGAGCATGTTTTTTAAAAGCAAAAAGTAGCTCAAGACTATGCTTGAGCTGGTAAGAGCATCACTGCTTTATCTTCACTGTAGTTTGTAGCTGGATTGGAATTTTTGTCAGTGAAGACAATCTTAAATCATCTCTCTAGAGAGCRTTAAGCAGAGATATTTAAAGAAATACTTGACTAATTTTGTAGCTCTGCAAAGCCAGTAGGAAGATCTGAATTCTGTTCCTTGTACATGTTGAACAGTTGCTCAGAAAGCTAAAACTCCTGAATTCAGTAGGTTCTCACTGTTACTGAGGCCTGTCTTGTCCAACAAACTCTTATTGATGCAGGGAAGGAAGGAACCAATGAAGACCAAGAAGCTTATAGGCCTGGCAGCTGTGAACTAACTCATCTGTCTTCTAAATTGAGTGTTGACATTGATTTAAAAAGAAAAAAAGAAATAAAGGAAAAGAACCCTGCAGCCACCTGAGTCTCTTTTTTAGAGAACTGAGTAGTGCTGGAGCTATAGCAGTTACTTGTTGGATGCAGCTATGATTTTGATTATTTTAGCTTTTGGTTAACTTGGACTCAAAGACACTTGAGCATATGTTAAACTGGAAGTGAGAAATAGCTGCACTTTAGTCGGTATTGCACTTGCGCCAGTARCTGCAAGCAGACCTTGCCTGGTTGCTCTTACCAACTCATTTATAGCTATGCAAGATGAGGAAACAGTTTCAAAATCTCTTCCCGATAAATCATTTGAAATCCCACCAGGACTCACTGAAAATGACGCTACTGCTGAGGCAAGAGCATCTGGATTGTCTCTAGGTTACGATGTTGGTATGGATTCACAGCAGACGAATCTTGCTTGATACCTCCCATAGCACCTCTTTTTTATGTGGTGAATGGAGCATTTTAATGGTACCAGTGTTTGCTGAAGCTTCTGTCTACAAGCAGCTATGTTTCTCTGTGTAGAGGTCCAGCAATATATTGCTGGGTGTGTACAGGCCTGCTCAGGCAGTGCCGTTGTCCTGGTGGGGTTTACACAACAGCTGGATGGCTCTAGCAGGGTTTCCTCTCGGTCTTGCAGATGCTCCATGAGCACGGAAGATGGATCCAAGCTGTACGATGTTTGCCCTCATGTCAGTGACTCGGTGAGTTTCTGGTTTTCATTGGGGTCTTTTTGATTCGACTTCATCCTGAAGGCCTCCGGTCAAGGGAGGAAAACAAAACCGTGATCTCTTATCTTAAAAATTGTGACGTATTATAGCTGAAAAGCACTTTTCAAGAAATGAAAAGCTAGTAATGTAACAGGAGGTAGCTTAAAGGTAATATTAGTAACGAGCAGGTTTTCAGAAGGTATTAAAGGTAGTATAATGCAGCTGCTTTCTTTGCAAACAACTTGCATAACGTGCAGTCAAATCAGATGGCTGGTGTCAGAGTAGTTCACTGCCTTCTCAGTATGCCTGCACATGCTTGGAATGGCTCTTATTTCATTTAACACTTTCAAACGGGTTCCCTTTTTGCAAAAGAGCATATTGTTTAAATGGTATTCTGCTAAAAAAAAAAAAATGTATTTCTAGATGATGTAAAATGAACTATAGCTCTTGCCAGTCAGGCCACTTTTGAAGCATATGTAGTTGTCTAGAGATTTGGGTGTTAAAAATGAATAGTCTCCTGTGTTACTCTGGATCCTTTGCTCAGAACTGCTTCGTATGTGTTCAGTGCTTACCTGRTTTAGCTTTCGTGGCGCTGCTGTTACCCATTCTGACAAATTACAAGACCTGTATTTTTGTGCTCAGTGTTTTATCTGCCTGTAACTGCTCTGTCCGCCCCCACATCCCAAGTCTTTGACTCCTCAAGTCACTCTAAATATTAGTAGAAAAGATTTCTAGGAGAGTAATTGCTCTGTTGACAGTCCTGCTTTGTTTTCGAAGGATTGTCACACTAACTAACCTACCGAAGAGAGTTAACACTTAATTGAGAGAGAAGAGAAGAGAAAGGAGGGCAGGAGTTGTGTCTGAGCCCTGTAGGTGCTCGAATTAGAGCAGGGAAGAGGTTGGCTGTCGTCCCGCAGGAGCTGGTCCGGTCCCCCGTCCCCCGGCTGCCCGGTTACCAGCGCGTTTGGAGGAGCCGGGCGCTTGTTCCTGGCGGACACCTCGGCTTCGCCGCCGCAGCCCTCGGCCCGCAGCAGTGGGCGGCAGTGGCGGTTGCCATAGAAACTGTTAGGTTGCCTTCAGGAGGGGAATGAGCCGCAAGAGAAGGGCAACTTGCAGATGAGAGTTCCCATTTCAGTTATCCTGACTGTTCCCGAGCAGGAACGGAGAAATGCGGTAATCCTAAATCTGAAGAGTAAAAGCCCTTTATGCTGCCTCTTTTTCCCTTCCCTTTCCCCAACAGGGTCTCTTCTTTGATGATTCGTACGGCTTTTATCCCGGCCAAGTCCTCATCGGGCCTTCTAAAGTCTTTTCCAGCGTGCAGTGGCTCTCGGGTGTGAAGCCTGTTCTGAGCACAAAAAGCAAGTTCAGGGTGGTGGTGGAAGAGGTAAGGGTTGACGGCTGACACGTGGCTGCTCTGCACAGARCGGTTCCCTGGTTGGCGTTTTGGGGCCCGCTCGGCTTGCCATGGCAAAGCTCCCAGAGCAAACGCTCTGTGGCTCTGTTCTGCTGTGACGAGTGTCTGCTTGTGGAGCATGCTTTGGCTCAAGGGTCCCGACTGGCACCATACRAGAAGGTACAGATACACTTCAAATACTGCGCTGTGGATCACTAGGGTAACAGAAGCTCCTCTTCTGCTGAAACTTAATGTTGTGTGYTCTCCAAGAAGGGAAAGCTCTTGCTGACTCCCTGCTGAAAGAGGGGGCAGCTCCAAGTCCATTAGCATGTCTCTTTGGGCTGTTTATGTGTCTATGCTCTATSGTTCTCCCTTGGCGAGACGTCTTTTCTTGAAGTAGCAACTGYGGAAGCTCCGTGTTGCCCAGTGCCATTCCACAGCAGCACTACAGTGCTGAAGCTGTCCTTGGCCATCTTAAATGACAAGAGTGGTTTTGTTCCTTTCCTGAACTTAAACTTSTAGATCCTGGGTACTGATCTAAAAAAGCTTCTGAAAAAATTAATCCCGCCTCTCTTTACGTTGTTAGGTACAAGTGGTAGAACTAAAAGTTACTTGGATCACTAAAAGTTTCTGTCCTGGAGGTACTGACAGCGTGAGCCCTCCGCCCTTGGTAATCAGCCAGGAGAACTTGTCCAGGTGAGAAGGTGTTTAAAAAAAACCTCTTCTTGGCTCCTGGTTTTCAGAGCCTACATAAACTCTGGGTGATGTGTTTAGGTCAAAGCTGCTGTTTGCAGTGATTTTTCTCCTGTGTCCCTGTATATTCGAGAGCTCCAGAGAAGTGATGGGGGAGCTTCCAAGGTAGCTTAGTAGACATGTGAGTTACCGTTCGTGGGTTGTCATTATATCATCCTCTCCAAGTGCCCTCCAGTCGAGACAGCCTCTTCCTTTGCCCAGAGGTGGCAGCCTGTGTACGCGTGCACAAGAAGGAGGTGGAAGCGAGGTGTCCTGCGTGGGATCCGGCCTGGTGGGGGGGAGCATCTGGTGCCCTCTGCAGGCAGCTGCTGCAAATGGGACCTGGACAAAACTCCAACCGCGGGGAGTGCGATGAGCAGTCACAGTGTAGCAGAGCCCCATCTGGAACTCATAAGGAAGCAGGAGGAGAAAAGCACTCGGGTGACAGCAGAAAACAATGCCAACCTCAAATGCCTCTTGGCAGCTCTCTCTGGGAACGGGGGGACTAGAAGGAGAGCAGTGACTAGTGTCCCAACCAAACCCTTTGTATTTCCCCACCCAGTCCCTGGTGACCTTTCCTATTCCTCCTCTAGAACTGTGTGCATGGAAAAGATCTGGTGTTTTGTGCTGTCTTTTGTCACCTCAGAAGCAGCACAGTTGGCAGAAGGGCACGCCAGCCTGGGGAAGGCTCTGGTCACTACCAGCTTCTGTGACTGCCTTTATTCCTCACAGTTGTCCTGTTGTCTCTGTTCCGCTAGGGTAAAGCGGCTGGGGTGCTTTGACCATGCCCAAAGACAGCTCGGGGAGAGGTGCCTCTACGTGTTCCCTGACAAGGTGGAACCTGCAAAAATCACCTGTGAATGCCCAGAGAGGAACTGTGTCCTCGGTGAAGGATCAGTTGCCAAAAAGGTACGTTGAGGGGCTAGAGGGAGGTGTGAGTTGTCTGTGCCTTTCTGGCTGCAGTGGCTTTTAAAGCAGACACCTTCCTGTCAGTCACATGGCCCTGAAATGTGATTCCTGAAGTGGTGGTTGYTGGCAAGAAGCCACCATGGCTCTTTGCAACCCCAAGTGACCCTGGGCCCTGATCTCCTTGCGCTGGGGAGAAGCAAACAGCTAATGCCACCAGAGAACACAGACAGGACCCTTGGATGCAGAGGTGTTGCCTTGCAGGGGCARCTCTGCTCTACCTGGTCCTGTAGATGTATCGCTTTCATTAGCATGACCCCACATTCCTTATGGGCTTGAACTTCAGTTAAGTCCCTGCTACAGTGAGACAAGAAAAAATAGTGCGTGCTATGCTGGGGTGTGCTGTGGTTTCCACACACTGGCTGTAGGTGAGCCGTGTTCCCAGCACGGCAGGAGTCGACGGTGTGGATGGCGACCTTCCCGCATGGTGTGCTGTTATATAAATAACCTGGGACGCCTCTTGGATCCTCCATAACAAAAAGATCAGGGCATRCTTAAAATGAGCAGGCCGTAAAGAGCAGAGACTTTTCTTGGGCTGGTAGGTGTAGGGACTGTCAGTGTTTGCTTCTGGCCAGAGCGGTGGTGAGATGGCTTTAAGGTGCCACCGCTGCCAACGTGACTCGCTTCTGGTTTGCAGGGTGCCCTGGCGTGGGTGAAGTGTGTGGAGAGCCCTCTGCCAAGGTAGTGTGTGGGCCGTTTACCTGACCCAGTGTCCTGCTTTCCACAGGTGAGGAGGTTGCTGAAGAAGCAGATAGTGAAGATCATGTCGTGCTCCCCAGAGTCTCAGGCTACTAGTGAAGCCCCTGACAAGGAGTCTGCTGCAGCTGCTGACCAGAAATCAGAGGATCTTAAGCCTGGATCAAAGCGTGAGGTGGAGGAGTCTTCCACCAATGCACCAAGCGCCGGAGAGAAAAAGGAAGAGCAWCCTGAAGAAACGGGGAAGGATCAGCGAGGAGCAGCGCAACAGCAGCAGCCACCATTCCTGCTGAAGGACGAGGGCTCCTCTGACTACCGGCTTCAGTCCATGGAGCAAGATGCTGACGACGAGGCAGCTGATGACACCGATGACACTAGCTCTGTCACCTCTTCTGCTAGTTCCACTGCCTCATCCCAGAGCGGCAGTGGCACGGGGCGCAAGAAGAGCATTCCTCTCTCCATCAAAAACTTGAAGCGGAAGCACAAGAAGAAGAAGACCAAGGTTTCGCGGGAGTTTAAGCCGGGAGACAGGTGAGCTGGGTTTCCAAGCTCTGATGTACTTGCCAAAACCTCCCTAGCCAAACAGCCTCCTGGCTTGGGAGGAGAAGGGTGCTGGGTGCTGCTGGGACACTGCGCAGTGCTGACCAGCAGCCATCAGCTTGTGCTGACTGAGCAATGGCCTCTATGAATGKGCTTGGTCTCAGTCCAGCTTCTGATGCACGTGATACGATACTGATCCTCTCCTCTGCTGGTTGTACCTCAGGGCTTTGGCAGAGATCTGTGCTGTGCTAGACTGTGTACATAGGGGACAAGTAAATAAGGACTCTATAGCCTATCCATGACATGAGCTACCTACCTTGTGTGGCAGCTTCTGCAGAGAGCCTTCGAATGGGCTGTGGTAGAGTGAATGGGCAGATTATCCTTGGAGGGCCATCTCCATCTGAGCATGGGGGGCTGTATTAGTAGGGGTTTTAGCAGGGGTCCATGGTCTATTCCTACCTAGCTCCATACTCTTTTTGAGTGGAGRGGGAGAGAGGGTATCTGTTTAATGAACAAGATGTGCTTCTTGAGAGCTTTGGCAAAATAGTTTGGTGAGCAGAGCATTGCATGTCCCTGTCCTGGATTTAACAGGGAATGTTCTGGAAATAACTGGATCTCAGCAGCTTTTGCCTTTTCCCAGGCTTGGGGATGCTTGAAGTGTTTCCAGGGGAAGTGCAGACACCTGACAGCCTGTCTTGCTGGCTTCCTTGGACTGCTTAGTTCTAGGCAGATCTAGCACCAGAAATCACTAAAAYCACTAAATATGTGAAAATCCTCTCAGGAAAAGGTGGTTATCAGGATGAGGGGGCTGATATTGTGAGAATGCAGCAACCTTTTATTCACCATCTGCTTGGGTGTTTCCTCTTTGCCTGTGTACTAGAAGAGTGTTCYTTTAGTCCTTGGGGGTTTGGAGAGGTGGTGTCTGAAGGTCACAAGCCTCAGCTCAGCAGCATTGGAGGTGCTGGATTGAGTCTCAGCTTGCTTTCCCCTTCCCCTCGTCCTGCTGAGTGCCTGCGCTTTTAGTAAAGGTTTTGCCAAGGCTCCCTTCAAGTGGGCGGCGGGGAGAGACCTCTATCCCTGTGCTGCGTCTGGGCAAATCGGTACAAAGAAACAGGTTCTGCTATTGAGACACTTCAGAAATGACTCTGTCACAAGGTGCAAGAAATCGGGGCTTTTCAGAAACAGAATATGCAAACCAGCTGCTGCTCAAAGGGCATTTGTGGCAGCTGGTGCAGCTCAGGATGAGGGACCTGGGCGGTTTGGATACTCAGGGGGGCTGGCGAAGCATCGGTAGGTGCCGTGACRAACCCCCGCGGAGGGGCGGGCTGGCTGCTCGCCAGACCTGGCGTGGAGACCAGCTCATGGGCAGCTCTGGCTACCGGGAGCCAGCATGTGGCTTTAGCTTCATTTAGTGACTGGCTGGCGCCCTATGGGCAGTATGGGCACCTCTGGTCATTTTTTAATGAGGGTAGGTAGTGATTTTTGTTAATGCCAAGCTGTGATTCTTTTTTTTTTTTTTTTTCTTGCAAAGCAGCATAAACTGCTCCACAGACAGAGCCACATCACTTTGTTGGCTAACCTGCCTCTGCTCTCCCTCTCCATCCTCAGCTGGACACTTCCCACTAAGCAGTCCATCTCTTGACGTTGCCCACCCTGACCTGTTGTAGACTTTGCTTTCTGATACTTCTTCTGTAAAGTCCTGGCACTACTAAATCTTTACATAAGTTTCACTTAAAAATATTTCCCTGTTGATATTTGTCAAACAAGGGCCACAGAGAAGTTCTATTTACCCTAGCTATGGCCTGCAGCTCTGCTCTGGCCCTCAAGCAACTYCTCTCTTCAAACAGTCCTATCCAGCTCCATGGTGAAGTACCAGTGTGTGGTCCATCATTGTGTGCTTAGGATTCATCTTTGAGCAGCACGCTCACCTGTGTGGGTATGAGCAGCTGGGAAGCAAACTCTTCCTCTTTAGACAGATCAGCCTTTTACTCTACCCACATTCACTATGTTGCCTCATTTCCTTTCTGGAAGGGCTGAGATGAAAGGGCATGAGACTGAAAAGATGCTGCTCTGTTTTCCCTTTAAAGACTGCTCAGAACTGCCAGGCTAGAGAGTGCTCCAGTGGAGAAGATTGTCATGTCTGTCCATCAGGTGTAGATAGTGGGTGCTAGCAGTCATGTTAACTTGCTTCACTGGGAATAAAATGAACACGGTGGTGACTCCCTGGAAAGCACATGCTCCTGTGATACATGTTGGYAGCCGCATTACATCTGCAGTGACTGAGGACTTGGCAAAATCGACCCTGCCACGTAGTGTTTTCCACTAGGACTCCATGAGCTTTCCTGACTGATACCTACCTGTGCGTGGCTGTGAAATGCCGAGGTCCATCTCGGAACCAGAACGTGATGCTGCCACGAGCAGGAGCTGCATTTGTGTGAGTGTTTTTCTTCCTCTGGTAACATGTTGCCCTTCTGCGTTCCCAGGGTTGCTGTTGAGGTGGTGACCACGATGACTTCAGCTGATGTGATGTGGCAGGATGGCACCGTGGAGACAAACATCCGCTCCAATGAGCTGATTCCAGTGCATCATCTGGACAACAATGAGTTCTGCCCTGGGGATTTTGTGGTGGACAAAAGAGGTATTGGGTGTGAAAATCATGCTCTCCTCAGGGAGCAAACATTGCTTAAATGCAGTGTATTCTTTAGTCTGGATCTGTGGTACTTTGTAGCTTTACACAGTAGCATGAGGTAGGTACAAGAGCCTAACCAAGGGACTGAGAGTGGTTCAGGAGCATAGTTGTTGTGAGAGGCACAGTCCTAGAGGAAGAGCTCGGCAGGCAAGCAGCTCTTGGTCATCCCCTCCCTAAACTTGGATGCAGTCTGAATAGTCCTGCAGTTGGTCTAGAGAGCAAGCACCAAGGTGATGGCCCATTTTGATAATRAAGCTCAAAAGTGGCTGCCAAGTGAAGGTGTGCACCCTCTCCAGTCGGCTTGTTCAGTCATCATCCCACATTCTGTGCTCCTTTGATGGTGTGACTTAAACTGAGCACAGCTTTGAGTAAGGATCAGACCTGTTCTCTGTAGGAAGAATATTCTTACTCATGCTGCTCACAAAGGGAGGGTTTCAGCTGAAGTTGGACTGGCAATCTCAGCTGCCGTGTGAAGGTTGTGCTACTGCACTTAACTTGTTTGGTTTCTTTCCTGCCATGGTGACCAAAAGCCCAGAGTTCCCAGGATCCTGGCGTGTACGGAGTAGTGCAGTCCGGTGACCACATTGGCCGCACCTGCATGGTGAAGTGGTTCAAGTTGAAACCGTCTGGAGATGATGTGGAGGTAAGTGCAGTAGCCAGTGCCTTTGTGCACAAAACTGCACAAACTTCACAGATAAACCTGGGAGATTTAGCTCCTCTTCYGTGAGAGAGGGCACACGAATATTGTTTCGGCCTCAGACTTGCTGGAGGTGGTGTCGCTTCATACGTTAGGTGACCCCACGGTCAGTGCAAGTAAAGAGTTCACAGTGCACAGTTAACTGTAGGCTCTGATATGTGTGAAAGCTTTTACTGGAGTAGTCCCAGACTGTTAATTTCTCATATCCACTCTAAGAATTCTTCCCTTCCATGTCTCTGCTAGTTGGCAGAAAGCGAATCTGTAACTTGTAGTTGTGCTGCTTGTCTCTGCAGGGCAGTGTTGCCTGCAGTCTTGCTTGTAGGTCGCCTTCTCCCCTAACATCCTTSGAGCACTGCAGTTTTCAGGCTCCTCATGAACTAGTTGAAGTGCTGTCCCAATTCCTCTCAAATCTGACGTGCCGCGCTCTGAACATGAGATAAGATTGTCCTGACAGGGCCCCTTGCACCTAGAAACAATTCATTCTCATCTGGAATTGTATTCCCCTCTGCTGCTTGTTGTGTCTTCCTAGTGCTTTTCCTCCAAGAGAAATCAAATGGAAGATGTTTCCTATCAATAGACAAGCTTTTTGTCAAGGTTCCTGTTATCTTGGATTATTTCCTGAATTATTTCCAAAGTAAACGCAGTCCTTTAGTGCTCCTGAACTGTCTTTGAGAAACTTGGAGTTCAGAAGGATATAAAATCCTCTTCTGTCTTGTGATCATAGTGTATAAAACCTGACGTAAAAGGCAAGGGGCCTGAAGTAAAAGGGACAGTGTAGTGTTTTCCCGTGTTCCTTGTTTGATGTGCTGCAGTGCCAGGCATTAATGCACAGCAGCAGGTGTTTACCATAGGCTGAGATGGAAAGAGGTGATGCTAGCAGCTCTGCAGGCTGTTGGACCAACTGGCCATTGGCAAAGAGACCTGCTTTGTGTTGAGGCAGCCTGCAGATGAGTGCAGCGCGGGGCTGACGTGTCTGTGCTGCGTCTCCGCTGCAGCTGATCGGGGAGGAGGAGGACGTGAGCGTGTACGACATCGCAGATCACCCAGACTTCCGCTTCCGCACCACGGACATCGTCATTCGCATCGGCTCGGAGGGAGCCACGGCTAACGAGGACGAGGTGGGTCCTGGCCGTGCTCGGGTGGCTGTGGTGTCACCGGGTGCTGCTGTTGAGACGCATGGCCCCCACGTGGGCTGCCTAGCTCGCTGAGTCGGCAGTGCAGTGTGCCCCGCTCACCTGAGTAACCTAAAATCTCTAAGGCTAGTGAAGACATAACCTAGAAGTCCTTTGAGTATGGTGACTGAAGCTATAGCAGAGTTAAGCCAAAACTGAGGCAAGAATCAAATGTGAGTTTGATGTTTTAATTAAATCCAGAATAAATGCTAATGTGAGGCTATTCCAAGGCTCCCTGAGCCACGCGCAAAGGTTAATTTGTCTGTTTGAGCCAGAGAAACCTCTTTTACAACAACTGAAGATTTGGCTTCCACTTTTCCTCTCACTTACCATGTGCCCATTTAATTGGAATCGCTGGATTCATTGATTATCTTGGGGGAAGAGGGAGCAATTCATTCTGGAGCAGCTTCCTCACTGYGCTTGCAACAGCCTCAGCTTTTGAGATGACTGCCCTAAAAAGGGTTAAAAGGTTTAGGATGGTGGCTGTTGTGACTCCTATTTCAGCAGCGTGAAGGGGATCTGTGCTGGCTCAGCTGACCCAAATAACCCCCTCCTGGTGCAGCACAGCGGCCCTGGAGCTCTTCCCGATGGATGGCCCAGCACCAAGGCCCCTTCCTGGCATCCCGCTAGAGGGCAGCTGGATTCAGAGGAAGGGCTCTGGTTCCCAGTCCCCTTGCCCCTTTGGAAGAAGGGGAAGGGCTCCGGTCCCTTCCTGGTAGAGCCCCCAGCCCTGGAATGGCTCCAGTACAGGTCAGGATTCAGCCCTGTGCATCCTAGTCCTTTCCTGGTAGACGGAGCAGGGGTGGATTTTCCTTGTCTGTCAGCAACTCCAAGGGGATGAGTCCTGCAAAGGAAGTTTAACAGCAGCTTCATCTCTYTGACTTTGGCAGCTGGCTGAGGAAACAGCCACCTACCTTTGTCAGCTCAGATTAAAACCAAAACACTGTGCAGGAATTTTCTCCCCTCTCATGGGATCCCAGGAGTCCTGTTACTTCTGCTATAGCAGGTGCTCCGACTAAAATATGAACAGGAGACCTGGTGTTTCTCAACCTTCCAGCTCTGCACGTGCCTGAGAAGGAAAAGGAACTGACCTTTTGTTGTTGCTTCTACAGCCTTCGGTTGGACAGGTAGCTCGTGTGGATGTCAGCAGTAAAGTGGAAGTGGTGTGGGCTGATAACTCCAAGACCATCATTCTGCCTCAGGTGAGGTCCTGTTTCTAGCTTGTGGTATCCCTGTAACTCAACTGAGCGACACGTCTTGGTTTGAAATGGAGTGCAAAGAGATTCCCTATGTTAAGGAGTCCTGCTGTATTTACGACTTCCTTTCCATATGATAGAGTGACTTTCCACTTTTTTTTTCTTTAGCACATTGAAATCCTTGGGGTTTTTTTTGGCAGGATTGAGGAACTAATTGATGCTTACTGCTTTTGAATAATAACAATAATAGTAAAAAAGTGTGGCTAGGCAGGTATTGGCAGCACGCTTCCCTTTGCTCGCTGCACTGTTTGCAGCCCTGCCCGTAAGCTGCTGCTTTGCAGGGAGGGAGGGGAGTGCAAAGTTCAGTGATACTCAGTCCTGATTTGAGCCCAGGCTCGTTGCATTACCCRTAAAAATCACTGCTGAAAAAACAATGGCTTCTGCAGACACACTTTGGAAATCACTTGGGAAATGGCTGAAGAAGCTCCCCCAAAAGCTGAACTGGAGAAACAAACTGACCTTAGCTGACCTGGGGATCAGACTGTAATCTCCTCCCAGGAAGAAGTTGAGCATAAGCTTAAAAATACAGGCAGAATCATACTGCTGATCCATTTAGTCCTATTCCTTTGCCTTCTGTTTTCAGGAGTTTTGTTGTACTGGCCCTTAATGTTCTCTGCATACACTTTAATCCCATGTCTCTTCTCCTTGTTGCCTCAAATTAAGGYGGACAGCCCAAGGACAGAAGAAAACCTTCTCTAGTGTCCTGTCTCCATCAGTGTGGCAGGGAACACTGCTGCCTGTGCTGCAGAGATGCATTTGCCTGTGGAAGCATTTGATCAAGATTTCTTTTCCAGCCAAGCAGCTCTGCATTAATTACAGCAGAATAGTCAATGGCCGCTCTMTGGCAGCGGGCTGGGGGTTACAAAGCCGGCTGCTGTCTCCCTTCCCCCTGTTGTCACATGTGCTCGGATCACGGGCACAATCGGAGCTCTGATGTGCCTCCACAAAGGGCTATTCTCTTGCYGAGGCTCTGCGGCAGCTCCTGCTGTGTCACACCAGTCCCTTCRATTCTGCTTGTCTGCATAATTATGGGATTTGGGGAAATGTCAGGAGCGTGAGCTATCAGTTAGTAAAACTGTGATTTATCAGTGCTTGTCCATCTGCCCAGAGAGGAGCTGTCTGGGTGCTTTTTCTCGGCTCTAAAAATAAAGATGGCATAACCGGCTAATTAACTTTCCAATTGAGATTTGGATTTGCTTTGAGGGTAGTGAGTTTTGATGGCTTTTCCTGCCTGCAGTCACTCTGTTGAACCCGGCTGACGCTGCTGGCTGCTGTCTCTGGGTGGCACAGGCCTGGCTGAACAGAGCTGCTTGAGCTCAAGGCTTTCACAGGAGGACTGAGTGTCCGTGGGCTTTAGCCCCTGGGGTCAAGAGCGCATMTTTCAAGATGAGAATTCTTGGGCTGTCGTTCAAGCAGCAGAAGCCTGTGGATAGAATGCTGCTTCTTGTAACTCCCCTCTTGCCAAGTCGTTCTTGCTCCCCTGTCCCTGTGACAGAGCCTGTAGCTGCAGGRAGCATGTTTGCCCCTGCAAGGGACCTCGGGAATGACGTGGCTGTGTGGAGTGGTGCAGTCCTGAGAGACAGGACTAGRTGGAAGGAGGGCTGGTTCAGCTTCCAGCAAGGGGAAGGGCAGAGAATGTTTTATGTAAGAGTGTGCTCAGCAGCTACAGTTTCCTTGTCCCAGCTGAATTTTAGGCAACAATGATGTACAACAGCTCGGAAAGCGTAGCAGAGCTCTGGCAGTTACTGTGCCTCACGAGAAGAGAGCTGGGTGTAAATGTTTTGCCAGCTCCAGCGTTGTCCCTGTGAAAGCCCGGAACATGGACACAGGCAAATCAGGTYCTGTGCCAGTGCAGTTGCTGACGCAGAAGCAAGACCAGAGAAACTAACTCAACATGTAAAACCCTCTAARTTAGCTCTGCATTCGGGAAAACTCCAACATCTGTGTAGCTGTTGGCATGCATGCTTTCCTTGGTCAGCTGGATTCCAGCTGCTGGGAATGCTGCAGCCCACCTAGAATTGCCCTAGTTTTCCCTCAGCGCCCTAGTTTTCCCTGCTTTGAAAGGTGGAGGATGGGGCTCTTAGTTTGCAACATGTGCAGGCCATTCACGAGGCATTACTTGAATCAGATATAGATGAAACTCCGTATAGATGGAAGCAGACTGAAACAGCTCAGCGAATCCTACTTGGTAGCTCTTTTTCCRTGGGGAGGGTTGATTTGCCTGCACGTGCTTGCTAGCACACAACAAAGTCTGTGGTTTAGTCATAAATACACTGGTGTTTCTTCTAACTTTGGTCTCTTTCAGCACTTGTACAACATTGAGTCGGAGATTGAGGAGTCAGACTATGATTCTGTTGATGGCAGCACCAGTGGGGCATCCTCTGAGTGGGAGGATGAAAGCGACAGCTGGGAGACAGACAACGGCCTCATGGAAGACGAGCACCCCAGAATTGAGGATTTGGAGCCAGAGGAGCCAGTAGCAGAAGAGGTGAAAAAAGTAGAGGAACAAGTCCAGGGAGCTGTGGCTATGGCAGTTGCAGACCTTGCTGCAGAGAAAGCTGGTAAGGATGGGGCTCCAAAGAGCTTCCGGGAGCTAAAAGAGGCCATTAAGATCCTGGAAAGCCTGAAAAATATGACTGTGGAGCAGCTGCTGACTGGCTCTCCCACATCCCCAACTGTGGAGCTGGAAAAACCCACTCGGGAGAAGAAGTTCTTGGATGACATTAAAAAGCTACAGGAAAACCTAAAGAAAACCTTGGATAATGTGGCTATTGCAGAGGAGGAAAAGATGGAAGCCATGGTGGAGACGGAGAAGAAGGAAGAAAAAGCAGAGGCGCAGACACCCGTGAGGTCGGAGTGGCCGAGTGAGACACCAGTGCTCTGCCAGCAGAGTGGGGGCAAGCCCGGAGTCACCTTCACCAGCGCCAAGGGAGAGGTCTTCTCYGTGCTGGAGTACGCTCCAGGTGAGTGGCTGGCAGGCCAGGCCCCTCTTGCTCCCTTTCCAAAACTTCTGYTTCCAGGCCTTTTAGACTGGGCGGTTGTCCAGCCCTTATCGCAGTTCATTAACCTGAGGAGAATGAATTAAAGGCAGCTTTTCTGTAGCACAACCTGTTCTCAAATTAAACCTGGCCTTTAGGAGGCATCTCTAAATGCTGCCAGTATTTCTCAAGTCACAGAAACAGGTTTCCCTTTTGTCTATTTGAGAAACAGCTTGGAAGGGCTTCTGAGATCAGCCACTTTCCATTGCAGATACTTCCTTTAAAGCCCTAGGGTTTGTTGAGGCTTTTCTGCAGGGATGAGTTGGTGGAGAAGCTGAACAGGAGCAGCCGGTGCCCTTGTGCTGGGTGTCCTTGGTGGGTGAGCGTCCTTGTTCACTTGCACCAACGTTAAGCAGCCAAAAATAAAAAAGAGCATCTGGCTGCATGGAGCATCATCGACAGCGGAGCCCAAGGTGCTGCAAGCAGCCATTCAGGCCAGACCCGAGAAGGAAAGGTGGCCAAATTGCTGACCATGCAGGTGTGTCTGGATAGAGATAGGAGCTGCCCTCGGGTTTTGCAGGGGAAGGCTTCTCTAGTGCATCGTTGCCCTGGGTGTGGGGCAGGCTGCCTGGTGGGGTGATGTTGTGTGGAGCCATGAGAACAGGAGTTGCAAGTTGTGGCTGCTGTGCAGAGAAGGAGAAAAATAATCTCTGGCTTAATGTTGCACCAGAGCAACTTTAATTGGTTTGGATTGACACAGCAGCTGGGATAGCTTGAGGAGCTGTGGTGCTTTCTGCTGGTTAAGAGACAAGGGTCTTCAAAGAGCTATTTCTGAGCCTGTCTTTGCTGGTATTCCCCACTCTTTTCTTTCCAATGATGACTTTAAGAATTTGTGGGAAAACTTGCCTTCTGAGAGCCTGGGGCAGTTCCCAAAGGCAGCCTTCAATCCCGTCTGCTCCTTGCCCTGCAGATACCCACGCCTTCAAGAAAATGGAGTTCCAGCCCCCAGAAGCCAAGAAGTTCTTCAGCACCGTGCGGAAAGAGATGGCTCTCTTGGCCACCTCCCTGCCCGATGGCATCATGGTCAAAACCTTTGAGGACCGAATGGCAAGTGTTGGTGCTCAAGTGCTTGGGTGTTGGTGCTGGACTCTGCTGTCTGGCGTGCTATACAATTCCCTGCTTAGCTTTAATCCCTTGTGTTGGAGCTGCATGAACATATGCAGCCTGTTAAATAAGGCTTTAATTATCATAGATTTCTGATGAGCAGTACTGACCTTGGGGCAAGGAGCCAATTTCAGCTCCTAGGCCCATGGGCTGTGTCCTGCTGAGCAGGAAAGGCAGGTGGGCAACCCGAAAAATGTGATAAAACCAGCAGGCCGAGTAGTAGCCCTTGGCCGTGCCCTGAAGCCCTGCTTCAGACACAGGGGCTGGGGCTACCACGAGGCTCTGCTAGAAATGAAGCTTCTAAGCAAAAATGCCCTTAATGTGTTGCCAGAGCTGACCGGGCAGGTCTGCAGTGAGGGCTGTTAGTCACAGGCCCCGTGTGTCTGCAAATTCACGCTTACCGGGGTGCGAGCRTGTCACGGTGTCACAGCTCATAGTGTCCCGTATTCATGTTACTTTCTCGACAGGATCTCTTCTCAGCACTTATAAAAGGGCCCACACGCACACCCTATGAAGACGGCCTCTTTCTCTTCGATATCCAGCTCCCCAACATCTACCCCGCCGTCCCACCTCTCTTCCGCTACCTCTCGCAGTGCAGTGGGAGACTGAATCCCAACCTGTACGACAACGGCAAAGTGTGCGTCAGCCTCCTGGGCACGTGGATAGGCAAGGTAAGGCCGCCGCCGTGCCGCGGGAAATGGTTGTCGTGCCACGGGGCCAGCTCTCAGAACGAGCCACTTCCTGCCAGGTCAAAAGTCCCTCGTGACTCCTGGTGTCAGGTCATGCTTGAAGTGGGTGGGGATTAGGCTCTGGGCTCTTCTAGATACCTGGAGTAGATAACTAGYGTGTTTTGGCTTCCTCTGGGGTTGACTTTGGCCATGGCCTGTCCTGTCTTGATGAAGAAGCCTGTGGACAGACCAGCCACACTGTGTCGTGGTTGGAAAGAGCTAGGAGGGAGAAGAGCTGTCAGCAAAAACTATGGCTTGTTCTGCCCTGGTTAAGTCCCCATCACCCCGAGTTTAGGTATGGCACCAAGGCCAGCGGGAGGTCGGGAACAAGCAGAGCCAGTGAAAYGGTGTCTGTTGTGGGTAGACCCTGGGTACTTCTGAGGGAACTGGAACTTGTRTCTGCAAGAAGTTTGCAAGCCCAAGCGGGGTGCTGGGCATGGGGCTGGACTCGTGGGAGCGTTGGCTTGGTACAGCAGACACACACACCCCCCTGTGTGTCATGGGCCTTCTGTGAGGTGCAAGGCCTGAAACCTCCCTCTGCCYGTGCTTGGCCTCGAGGCTGGGGCCTGTCCTCGCCCAGCACTTGCACAGAGCAAAGCCACGCTGCCTCGACCCTGTGTGACTCGTCTGTCTCTGTTTCAGGGGACAGAAAGGTGGACTAGCAAATCCAGCCTCCTTCAAGTACTCATCTCCATCCAAGGTAAATGCTCCTGCAGAGCCTGCGGAACAGGAAGGGCTGGGGGAAGACAAGGGGTTGTGTGGGGTGGAGGCACGTGGGGTCCGTCCCAGTTGTGCTCTGTTTGCAGCACGAAGCAACATCTCTCCTTTGCTCTCCAGGTGAGTGGCCCAAGCAGGTGCAAGTGTTTCTGATGCCCCTGTTCTTGCCTCCAGCCCAGGGCTCTGACACTGCCCTCCTGTCTCCCTGCARCAGTGAACCACAGAGCTGATTTGCTGGTGGTTCTGGCAAAGCTGAACCGCCGCATCCTGAGCCGGGTGCTGGAGTTGGGGCAGGCAGTTGCTCTGAAYTGCGTTTCCTTCCCTAGGCTGTTTTTATCCCGAGTCAGCTGCCCACTCCACGCTGGGAGTCGTTTCTTTGCACACAGTGCTGGTGTTCGCACTGCTTCCAAACCTGAATAATTAGAGGTGTGTCTAGACCTGCCCGAGGGCTTCGTGCCTTGAGGTTTTGCTCTGTCCCAATCTGGTTTGAGCACAGACTGCCTAAGTGAAGTGCTTTCCCCCAAGGCYACCCTCCTACCAGGTGGCCCAGGAATGTGACTTGGGAAAACCTTTGACACAGACCAAAGGCTCCTTCCTTGAATCAACAGGCCGCTCCTGGCCCTCTGGAGATTCAGAGCCTACCTGTATCCTCCTTTTTGAGACACACCAGTGTGAGAAATGCCTTTTCTTATTTACAAGGCTGAGGATCCAAATTTAGAAGGTGAAATGCTGAGTGCTTTACTAGTGACGAATGTCCTGTCCCTCTCCTGCTGCCTGAGCTCTGAGAAACTCGTGACCTCATCCCTGCCAGCAGTCATGCAGGTTGTGGCAGGCTGCCAGCATGGGTGCTGTTGCTACATACGTGTAGCTACATGAAGCTGGAGATGGGTAGGAGAAAGCTTTCTGTGGGTGCCTTGTCACCAAACTCTGCATCCTGTTTTGTAAAGTCAGTGCATCTTGTTACTGCTCTGTCTGAGGGCCTTTGCTAGGAAAAGCAGCAGGATCCAAACCGTTTGCTGGTGCTTGGCCCCTTGATGAAGAGAAAAGTTGTATTTAAGGAGGGAAAAGCTTTGGATATGTAAAATTTCTCTCATCTGTTGTGTTCTGATGGTTTCTTTGGCAGAAGGGGAGGGAAGGGAGCTTTCTCCTTGCTTTCCTCTTGGTTTCCTGCGCTTTGTTGTATGTACCTTGCATCATCCTGGTGGAAGTCTGTGCCTGCCACCAAGGAGCTTGAATGCTGGTGCCTTGGCAGGGTCTGAGAGACCCCCAGCCCCTAGCAGGAGGCCCCAGAGCCGCTCATTGGAGTGCTTGCTGTGTCGGCGCAGTCCTGCAGATTCCCACTTGTCCACTTTGGCCTCTTGGAGTCAAAGCAGGACTCCCCTGCCGCACCTTCCCTGTGCTGCTGCTGTGGGCTGTTTGCACCGATGTGTCGGTGAGGCTGGTGTGAGCTCCACGAGACAGAGCCCTGACCCCCGAACTTCAAACGTGTTGGAAAAGCCAAGGTCCAGCYCTTCCAGTGCAGATAATGCTGCAAAGTTCCTCCTCTAACCTGTTGCTGTCTTTCTGCTGGCAGGTCTTATCCTAGTGAATGAGCCCTATTACAACGAGGCAGGGTTCGACAGCGACCGTGGCCTTCAGGAGGGCTACGAGAACAGCCGCTGCTACAACGAGATGACGCTGATCCGCGTGGTGCAGTCCATGATGCAGCTGCTGCGCCGGCCCGTGGAGGTCTTCGAGCACGAGATCCGCGAGCACTTCCGCTGCAACGGCTGGCGCCTCGTGGCCCGCATCGAGTCCTGGCTCGAGACCAACGAGCTGGTGGAGCGCAGCCACGAACAGGCCAACGGGGCGGACGCCGCCTCCCTGCTGGCGGCTTGCGGCCCCGAGAGCCCGGGAGACGGCGCCGAGTTCCCGGGCGAGGGCGGCAGCTCTTCGGAGCAGGCGGCAGCCGCCGAATTTTCCGACTCRGCCCTCGATGGGAAGGAGGAGCTGGATGAGTCGGAGTTCACGGCCTCGACGCCCAACGCCGGCGACCTGCACGAGTACTCAGACTCGGAGAGCACAGGCCAAGCCAGGGAGGCGGACCTGGCCAGAGACCGAACGGACGAGGGGAAGGCTGCTCAGGACTCTGCCGCGCAGCCGAGTGTGAAACCAAAGAAGAGGAGGAAGAGCTACAGGAGTTTCCTTCCGGAGAAGAGCGGTTACCCTGATATTGGGTTCCCCCTCTTCCCTTTGTCCAAGGGGTTCATTAAAAGCATCCGTGGTGTCTTGCAGCAGTACCGGGCTGCCTTAGCAGGGGCCAATATCCCGGAGTGGACAGAGGACAAATAAACCATCAGGTTAGGGACAGGCAGGTGCAGGGGAAAAGGGAAAGCGGCAGAAAGGAAATTGGCAAACACTGTTACCAGTAAACTGGCTTGTCCTTCCAGCTTTTCTTCCTCAGCTTGGTTTGTTCCAAAGAAGTTGGTAGGCCTGATTGCTCCTCCGAGGGAGGGTTGTCTAAGCATGAATAACCCTTTGCCCCCAGCCCCTCCTCCTCCCCCCGGCCCACGTTCATGCTCCTCTTGCGAGTTCGGTCCTGCCATGGTGAGAGTCGAGCCCTGCACAGAAGCCGTCTTGCAGCCACATTCCCTCTGCACTTCCATCTTGGGGCACCTTTCCACACACAGACTCTTCCTACCCAGTGCTACCCCCAGCAGTTTGTTCCGTTGGGGTCCCAGCCAGGAGAAGTATCTGGAGATGAAGGGCATTGCCCTCCTGATATGTGATGATTTTTTTTTTCTCTGCATTACCATGGGTTTTGTAAAGTCTACCCCAGCTTATATGTACTTAGCCATTGGATTGTGTTTGAAGTTGTCTCCGCCATACGGAGTTGCTGTAGTCTTAGTTGTTCACTGATAGCTGCGAGGCTCTTGATTGGGGCTTGGTGTGCGGAGCGAGAGGCTGCGCTAGGACTTGCTTGGCCCTGGTAGTGCTGCGGGGTTTCCATCCAGGTCTGTCTTCTGCTCTTTCTTCTAGAAGCAATTCTAGGCATCCCCACTTCTCCTCCAGAGTGAGGCAAACTTCCCTTTCCCTGCCGTGCATGCCTGTCTTGGAGAAATACACGGGATTCCGGGTCCCGCCCTTGGTGTTCGCTTAGGTATCCGAGTCTTTCCTTCCCGGCCGTCCCGGCTGTCACACAGCACCGCAGGGGCCCGGGATCGYGGCCTCGCCGGGTGGGAGCTGGAGCGCGGTCTCGTGTTGCGCATCTGGCGGCTCCTCCGCTGCTCAACTTGCTGTGGCTGCTGCTTCCCCACCCTTGGGCTGCAGATGGGTATTTTGGAGCTGCGTGCACCAGGGGTGCTGGAGGGAAGGGGTCTGCTGTGTCCTGGCTCGGTGYTGCTGCCACGGGAGCCCTTGGTGCCCGTCACCCCTGCTCCGCGCCCTGGTCGCTCCCGTGCGTGGCCGGCTCGGGGCCTCCTCGGCCGCGTCGGGTGCTCAGCAGCAGCAGCGGCGGCGGCGCGCTGGGGCTGGTGCCTCGAGCGCTGCGCGGCAGCGACGTGGCRGAGGCCGCGGCTCTGGGCACGACACCCGCCGGGGCCACGTGGGGCAGCGTTGTGGCCGGTCCTCATGGCCACCCTCTGCCTCGGGCACCCCTCGGGGCGAGGGAAGGGGAGGGCGGTGGAGCCCCAGACCTCCAGCTGCACCCGGTTACACTCAGCGACCTCCAGCCGCCCGGCTCCTCTGTGCTCCTTGCCCAGAGCCTGCCCGCGAGCAGGGCCTGAGGGGTGACTGCCTTGGGGACAACGCGCGAGGGCCACCTCAGGCGGGAGCAGCGGGTGGCGCCGCTCCCCCCGGCCCTGCTCCGCACCGCTCATCTCACGGGGACGGGGGCGGTGGTGGGGATGGCGCCGCTGCCACCGCATGGGGCGGAGGGCTGGGACCCCCGGCACCCCCCGCCCCACGAGGCCTCCCCTCCACCCCAGGCTGTTGTAACCAAGAGCTCCCGTGCAAGGTCCTGGGGCCTCCCCAGGGATGGGCCCTGCGGCCCCGGCCCGCACGGGACCCTCCGCGTTCCCACAGCTCTGATCCCGGGAAGCTCCGGCGCGAAGAGGCTGGTGCTGAGCGCGCGGCGGCTGTGTAATTTTCTGGTGTATGTATGTAATATTTAAGGGTAACAATATTTAAAAGGCTGAAACCTTTAAAAAAATGAAAAACACACACAAAAAAAAAAGCCAAAGCATGATGCATATTGTTAGCCTTAAAACTGGCTACACGACTGTGTGATGTATAAAGAAGAGCAGCCTGTAACTGTTTTAAGTGCTGGGGTGGGGGAAGAAGCGTAACAAAATCCGTTTGTAGCCTTGATTCTGTACAGTATTTAAATGAGGATAAACCCAGACCTGCCTCCTGAGGCCCTGCTTAGAGGTGTGTTGTTCCCGTGCAGATGTGGATGCTTGGTTGCTTACGATATATGTATAAAGTGCTGTGTGACCATTAAGACTTTTTTTACCTGCAGATTTTTTTTTTGGTTTGGCTAACCAAGGTGTAATAAAGGAGGGAAGACGACTTGCCATTAAATTTTGCCTCTGTGAGTAGTTCTGACTCCTGTCCTTTGTTATCCTTCTCGTTGCCTGCCCTCAGCTCCTTCCTCTGCAGCCGCCTCCGCCCCACGAGCAGCCGCTCGCTCCATTTTTACACCTGCCTCGAGGCCATGGGGGAAACCACTTCATTTTGGGCCTGGCCTCCCGGCTGCTGCCGCCCTGCCGGCCTGAAACCACCCGGGGCCCGGCTGCGGGCGCCGGCAACGCGGCGGCTCTTCGGGGCCGGGCCCCCCTCGGTGCAGCAGCCGCAGGGGGAGCAGTTTTTCTGCCCCCACCCCCCCGCCCGGCTTTGGCCTCGAGCGCTGCCCGGGAGGTTGAATTGCTGCTTTTTTATCCCCTTGGGACACAGGGAAAGGCCAAGGGGAGACTCAAAACCTGGTGGTTTTTTTTTTTTTTTTTTTTTTTTTTTTTTGCAAATGGGAGATTTTATTGCAATTTTTCACAAGAATAAACTCTGCTTCTGGGGGAAGCCTTGATTAGAAAGAGTCTTTTTTAAAAAAAAAAAAAAAAAAAAAGCAGTTGGATGTCCTGGCACAGAGGTTGGTCCTGAGCGCCCCGTGTGCATTGGGGCACCCTGGACTTCGTACCGTGTGAAACAGAAAGGGGCAGGAAGAGGGGCTGGCGGGGCCCCATGCCCGGTACCTGAGGGGCGGGTGGCTCCCCTGCCCCGGGGTAAAGCTATCCTGGTCTCCGTAAAGTGCAGAGAGGGGCAGAGCGCCCGCCGCCCCGAGAGCTATTGCTGCRGCAGGAGGAGGAGGAGGAGGGTGTTCCTGAGTGCGAGGAAGGCTGTGCCGCCCCCGGGCGGGCCGTGCCCGCGGCTCGCGAGGGCGGCGGGCGCTCAGGAGCCACAGAGCACGCGGCAGAGGCGYGCGTGGATCTGGCCCTGCACGGGCTCGCAGGCCAGCGCCTCGCCGTCCACCGTCATGAYGCCGGCGGCGGCGCGCGGCTCCAGCCGGAAGGCGCGCACGGGCACATAGCGCAGCTGGGGGCAGTGCACGTCCAGGTGCGTGCCCTTCTCCATGGCCAGGAAGAGCTTGAGCAGCGTCACGCGCGTGACGCCGGCCTTGAGGAAGAAGAGGTGGATGCGGCCGTCGTGCAGCCGCGCCGCGGGYGCCATGAGCAGGTCGGAGCCCAGGTGGGACTGGTAGATGGCGTAGACAAAGACGAACTCCTCCTCGGGCACCACGGTCCAGTGCTCGGGCACGGGCTGCTGCAGCGGCACCAGCAGTGAGTCCTCGGGCAGGGCCCCATTGGGCCACGCGCCCRGTGCCTCTGTCCCTGCAGGCCCCGGGCGGCTCGTCCCATTGGTCACGGGCRGCTCGTGCGGCGCGGGGGCCGCGTCCGCGGGCAGGTAGGAGAGGCGGCCCCGGTAGAGCTGGAGGCGGGCGAGATGCTGCAGGGTGCCCAGCGTGAAGCGCGCGTTGCCCAGCTTGCGGTACTTCTCGCTCGCAATGTCCACGTCAGAGATGAAGCCCCAGCCGAAGCTGAGGAAGGAGAAGAGGCGCCTGCCCGAGGCCGTGCTCAGCGAGACGAGGTCCATCTGTGTGTGCAGCCCCTTGCAGAGGATGAAGGCGCAGTTGATGAGCAGCTCGTGCTTCGAGACCTGCTCATTGCTGTGGAGGAGGGCGAGTTAGGGCAGGAGCCCCGCGAGAGCCACCCCGGGGGACCTGCAGCAAAGCCAGGGTGCCTGGGGCCACAGCACCTGCCTGCCCCCGGGCCCCACGYGGGGGACACCCGCCCTCGGGTGGGGGGTGGTTCTGCAGGGCTTGATGAGGGGGGAAGTGGCTCGCCAAAAGGGACCCAACCGGGGGCTGCTGGAGCAGGGCCAGCCCGAGCACCCCCGGGCACAAGGGACCCAGAGCCTTGAGCAAAGGGGAGCAGGACAGTGGGGTTGGCGCCCCCGGCACCAGGCTCACCCCGCGTAGTAGTTGATGGAGGCGGCCAGCGCGTTGCCGGAGCCACCCGGCAGGATGCACAGCGGCTTCGTCACGGCGGCCGCCCAGTCCCGCCGCTCCATGAGCCCGTTGACCACCTGCCGGGGAAGAGCGTTCGTCCCCCCGCAGCCTCCCGCCGGCGCCGTCCCCGACGGCGCCGCCCGCTCACCTCGTGCAGGAGGCCGTCTCCAGACATGACCACCAAGGCGTCCCACTGCGACAGGTCCTCGTCCCGCACCTTCTCGTGCGCGTGCTGGGCTCTCTCTGCAGGCAGAGCACGGGGCGCTGCCGTCGCCAGCCTGGCCCGGCCCGGCCCGGCAGCCCCGGCACCGCCAGCCCTTCCCGCCCATTCGGGACCCRGGACCGCCCTGTGCCTGGCACCGAGACCCACTCCAAGGGGCCGCGGGGGAGGCCGTGCCGGCCCTGCGGTGCCCGGGGAGGCCGTGACGGCTTCGCGGGAGCCCAGCAGCCTCCAGGGGCGGCGCGAGGGCTCCCGGTCCCGCCTGGCGCGCAGGTCCGCGGGGGCGACGCGGGAGCTGCTCCGGGCGCTCACCTGTGATGAAGACGGTGGCGGCGATGTCGGCCTCAGCCAGCATGGGCTGCACGAGCACGTGGAAGTCCTTGAGCGCGAGGCCAGGGCCGCTCAGCGGGTTCAGCAGCACCAGCGCGCGGCAGGGCCGCGGCAGCAGCCCGTAGCTGAGGCCTGCCGGGGGACACGGGGCGCGCTCAGCACGGGGACGCGGGCGCAGGGCCGGGCGCTCTGCGGGCACGGCGGCCCCACGAGGGCTGCTCCTGCTCCCTGCCCGTCTCCTGGGCGCTTCCAAGCCCTGCGGCCGCGGGAGCTCCGGGGCGGCTGCGCGAGGGAGGGTGGGAAGGGGCCGCAGCCCCCGGCCAGGCGCTTGCCCAAGGTCTCCCAGTGGGTGTGAAGGCCGCGGGCCCCGCGCGGGGGCGGCTGCCGCAGGCCCGGCTCAGAGCGGGGCCGGGCGGGAGCTGCGGGTTGTGTCACCTCGGTGAGTCCCAAGGGTTCGGGGCGGAGGGCGGGCGGGGGCCTCGCACCCCCCTTCCCTCCTGCCTCCTTATCTGGGGCCGCCAGGCGCAGGGGAGCCCCCAGGAGCGCGCGCCGGGGCCCTCCCGTCCCCCTTCCCGTGGGCTGCGGAGCCCAGGGCTGGAGCCCAACTGGGGACCCCTCCGCGCTACCCCAGGGCTGCTCCTGCCCAGGAAGGCAGCGCGGGCGCCAGCACCACGGGCCGTGCCCCGTCCAGCCCGGGATCCCCCCAGCAACGGTGCAGCCTGGCACCAGGGCCCGGCGCCCTCCGCCCGCCCCGCAGGCTCCGCCGGGC
>PTEX01000239.1:190844-225732 GCA_003342815.1 Eudromia elegans | reverse complement strand
GAAACGGCCCCTGCTCCCAACCAGAGCAACGAAACGGCCCCTGCTCCCAACCAGAGCAACGAAACGGCCCCTGCTCCCTCCGCGCCCAGCTGCAGCTGCTGGAGGGAGCCATTCCTTCCTGTGGCAAGTGCTGGGTTTGGGGGGTCCTGCTCTCTGTGGGAGGGCAGCGCAGGGGGATTCCCAGGGGCCCGAGGGTTTCTCCGAGGAAACGAGGATTGCGGCAGCTCCTCAACTGTCGCGGGGCCCTGGCGCCCGCCTAGGGTCTGCGTGGCCGCTGGGCTCTCCAGGCGGCCTTCCCGGCCTCGGCGGTGCGCGCGGCACCCTGGGCAGGTCGGGTGAGCTGAGCTCACTCTTCCAGCTGCTGATTTACTCAGAGATGTTTCCGAGGTCGGTTCTGCCTCGGGAAAAGGCTCCGGCGCCCAGCGAGGAGCGTCTCGGGTAACCGCGCACGCCGCGGCCCAACAGACACCCCAGTGACTAATCCCGGCGTCAGAGAGACGGGGCCGACACGCTGCTGTTTCATCTCCCTCCTTGCTTCGGGGAAGCCACATTCCAGGCTTGTTGCAGGGTTCTCGCCACTTCCCGGTGGCGGTTTCCTGCAATGGCATCAACACGCACATATTTGCGAGCTGAGTCAGAGCCCCACKATAACAAACCACCTGGCGGCGGCGTCACAGGCAGGGCCCGAGGGGCTGCCCGGCGCCGCCGGCCTCCCGCAGGAGCTGCCGTTTTGGGGACCTCCCCGGGCTCTGYCCTGCGAGCTGCAAGTGTCTCCCAGCGAGGCTTGAACCCCTCTGCTCAGCAAGGCGAGCCCGAGCCTGGAAAAGTCTTTCCCAAGGAGCTAGACCTGCTCGAAGGCAGCGCTGCTCCCCAGCTCGCCCTCCTCCTCCCGCCGGGCGCTGCTCCGCACCGAGGGGGAGGTCCTCGCTGCTCCGCACGTGCCGGGACCCAGGCTGGTAGTTACCCCCTCCGTAGGCACGGCTGCTTCTGGCTCCTCCTCTTGCCGGCTCTGAACCAGGTGCAACCTTCGGAAYGGAGCCACCACCTTGGCCTGCCCATGGCCAGGCGCCTCAGAGGGGTGTCCTGAGAACTCCCCCAGCTCATTACAGCTCAGGCCCTGCTGCTGGGAAGGCAGAGGCTGGCGACAAGCTGGGCGGCAGCAGGGCCACCGGCTGCGGAAGAGGGTCAGCGCAGCATGGGGGCCTATGCCTCCCACCCCCCCCCACCAGCCCCAGCTCAGCACAAGTGGCTCCCCAGGGTGCTAATCTCCAGGCTAAGGCATCCCTAGGCCCAGGAGGATACCCCAGGTGTGGGGATGAGCCTGCCCACCTGCAACCCATTCACAGGGTAATCCTAGCCCAGAGCCAGGGCTGCTGCAGCTACGAGCACTGAGGCCTCAGTTGGTACGAGCAGGGCAGTGGATCTGGGGACAAAGAAGGTCTGGAAGGAGCGAGCGAGCCGCAGCGCCTGCCCAGTGCTGAGCAGGGCCCCGCAGGGTCAAGGCGCATGGGTGGCTCCGCACAGGATGGGCGCCCGGCCCCAGTCACCAGCGGGAGGAGGGCTGGGGGCGGGTGGTGGTMGGGGAGGCTCCCAGGGATAGGAGGGCGCTGAGCAGGCTGCGGCGCTGCTCAGGGCTGCAGGCATCCCCCTGCTCCGACACGAGGGTCTCTCCTGCGTCTTCACGTGGGCAGCCCTTGCTCTTCCCTGCTCAAGAGCCAGGATCCGTCTCTGCTGCTGCCTTCCCCAGGGTGTCCATGCAGACACCATCCCCTGCGGTGCCCCCGCTCTGCAGGGAGCTGCTGCTTCCCTGGGGGCGGGCAGGACCCTGAGGCACAGACAGCTTCCCAAACCACAACCACTGCCTGTCCCCACGTGATTCTTTTTTCCCTCCATCCTCTAGTTCCTTCCTTTTGAGAGATAGGGCCAGCAACATGTGACAACGGCATTGCTGCAGTGGGGATCCTGTGACCAGGATCAGATGACTGCAGCTTGCACGGCGGCAGGGCCCTGCACGTCACTGGTGCGTTCTCAGTGCTGGTTAATGCACATTGCAGTTAAAAGCTCGTCACCATTAAAAGCTCGTCACCACCAAACGTAGGTCACCGTGCRCTGCTGGGGCCACCGGGCTGGGGTCAGTCGCACCGGCTCTGGGGATTTTGGTGACCTGGTGAGCAGAMGCTGCTGACGTGTCGCTAGCCGCAGTTATTGCTGGCCTGGAGGGGGGATGAGCGCAGCCCGGCTGTGCCGCAGGGAGCAGTTTGCGGTGCGCAGGTCTGGAGCATGGCGCGGGCAGCCGGTGCTGTTAGTGCTCACCCTGCCTCGCACCAAGACCGGGAACAGGCCAGCAGAGACAGGCTCTCCACGAGGCGAGAGGGGATAACTCCTGTGGGGACACTGCACAGAGCAAGGACCTGCTTGGGACACAGGACACCGAGAAGCACCAGGTGACCCGGCAGGGATTACGCTTGGCCTTGGGGGACCTCAGCCAGGAGTGAAGCTGCTGTCTGCGGTGCGAGAGGGAGGCCTGGGGCTGCCGCAGGGATAGCGACTCCGGAGCGCGGCTGCGTGGCCTCTTCCCGCTCGGCCGGAGCACTTAACCTGGGCGCCGATCTACGTCTGCTCCTGCGGTGAAGTGAGCGACGTCCAGAGCATCGGCACCTTCCTGCAGCGGCGGGGGACGCCTCCCTGCTCTGCCTGTCCCTGTGCAACCAGATCACCGCCAGCTTCCCAGCCTTGCAGGGGATTTCACCCCTGCACAAGGAGGAGACCTCGGTTCCCATCTGTGCCACTGACTCCCTGTGTGCCCTCACTCAGGTCCCTGTAGCTGGAAGGATAATCCTGGCCCTGCCTCTGCAGCAAGAGGAGCGGATGGGCCTGTAGCGGCCAAACCTGCGAGCCCAGGTGCCAGCAAAGGCAGGGGTGTAAATGTTGACCTCATTGGAGCGCCAGCACGTGCCCTTCCTCCTGCAGCCCRTCCCGCCGCGCTCGGCAGCCTGTCCAGAGCTCCGCGCTGAGCACAGGGAGGCCCATCCTGCTCGGGGAGCACCCGCGCTCCCGGCTCGGCCACCAGCAGCAGAACCGCTCGCCTAGGCCTTGCATGACACTGCCGCGACCAAGAGAAAGAAACCAAGAAAAAGAAACCACTGCATCTTAAGGAGGCTTCATGAGAAACAGCATTTAACGACCACCACCAGCTGCCATCCACCCTGCTGCAATGGAAGGTGGCGGATCTCCCACCTGGACGGGGGGAAGGAAGRTGCTGCCGTCCGCAGGGAGGCCCTGCCGTGAGAGGCCGCGGTCAGGGCTGCGCCRCAGCTCTGGGCACGGCCACCCGCGGACAGGCGACGTCCTGCCGCGCGCCCACGCAGCGGCCTCCCTCGAGGAGCGCCGGGAAAGCCTCTCCCGGCCGGGCAAGGCGGCGACGCAGGGCCGGCCTCGCGCAGAAACGACGGCTGTTTGGCTTCCCCACGCCGCGAAGGGACCTTTCTAGGGGAAAAAACCACCAAACCTGGAACTGTGAGACAGGGCTTGGAGCCGAGTGTTTACTCTTGGCTCGGAGGAGCCGCTGGGCGCCCGTGTTTGCCTCAGGTCAGGCTCCTCAGGCGCCTTGGGGCCTCCCCCTTCACCCCGGCAGCGCCGCCATGGCGGACCGCCAGGGGCCGCCGCGCCGCGCCCCGCCCGCTGGCGGCCACAGAGCGGGGCCAGAGCGGCCACCGCAGCGCGGCCATTGCCCGCCATTTYGGGCTCTGGAAGTGAAGCGGCCACCGTTGAGCCCAGGAAGTGCCTCGCGGCRCCGGGTAGAGGAGGGGCGGGAGCCCTACAGCCGCCTCCGCGCACGCAGAGGCTGCTCCTGAGGATCAGGGGATTTCGCCCGTTTTTACGCCCTCATCGCAGGTACTGATGCTGTTTGGGAAACAGATAACACCGCCGCACACACRCCGCGAAGTGCGCCAGTGCCCTCACTTAAGATGGCCGCGGGGGCGGGGGGCGGTGTCCCCCCGCGGAGAACATGGCGGCCGCGCCTCGCCCCTGCTCGTGAGCGGGCGCTGCCCTCCCCCTCGGGCAAACCGCCCCCCCTTCCCGCCCCGCTCGGCCCTCCCTGCAGCCCCAGCCTCCCTGCGCGGCCCCCACCGGAACTCCCCTTTTAAGCGCCCCCCCCCCGCGCCCTTGAGTTTGTGCGGAGGGGCTGCTGCTGCTTTTCAGCTCTCCCCCCTCCTTCCCAACCCTCCTTCCCGCGCCGTCCTCATGGGATGCTGCCGTGGGCTGTGTCACAGCCCTCCCCACATAAAACTTGGCCCGTTTTTCTTTTAAATTTACTTTTTACAGCATTTCCCCGTTGTTTTTAACCTCCTGCCAGTGAAAGGCTCCTCAGCCCGTGCTCCAAAGGCGGTTGTGCTGCTGAGCCGGGACAAAAGCCCCGGGGCAGCTCCGGGCCGGAAGGCCTGGCCGGGGCCTTCCCCCTCCATCGCGGCCCCTCRGGGCTCCCGCAGCGCCACTCGGGTCCCCCCCTGCACTTGGCGGTCGGAGCAAAGCAAGAGASGGCAGGGAGCACCAGGGTTGCCCTCCTCCTCCTCCCCACCCCTTAAGGGGCGGCGATAGTGGCAGGGAGGAAGAAAAGGATGCCACGGAAGCTGCTCGTGCCTTATAAACCTGTTTTTCCCCGCTTTCGAGCTCCGAGGGCTTTGCATGACTCCTTGGCCATGAACGCGGCCAGAAGTGGCTACCGGGTCTTCTCGGCGAACTCCACGGCCGCCTGCACGGAGCTGGCCAGGCGCATCACGGAGTAAGTTCCTGCGCTTCCAACTTCCCTCTTGCCGCGCTGCCCTCGTTGTCGGGAGGCTGGTTTGGAGCGGGCTCTGCAGGGGTTCAGCGTCTGCCCATGCCAAAGGCATCTCCCCAACGTGCCTGTGCTGCAGCCTCTTTTGAGATGGGCTGCGTTTGGCAGCTCTGCCCTTCCTTACCGATGCCACTGGTCTCTCCTGATGACCCGTGAGGAATTAGTGCTGAAAACGGACCAGTTGTTTTCCCTCTCTTGTGTTTTTCGCACCCGTATGGGTGCTGGAAAGGCTGGATTGCAGCTGACAGCCGTTAGCCCTTGTACAGGAGGARGAGACACTTGTCTAAATGAACGTCAGGGAGTGTTTACTTGGCTTGGGAGATGATCAAAACTTTCCCCGCCGGCGTTTGTGGCGGGGCTTTTGCACTTGGTTTGCCTGAGAGCTTCCCTGCGTGCAGAGTGGGGAGCATCGCGTGTTCAAACCTGCTGCAACAGCAGCACTGATGCTAACCAAAGCCCCTTGCCTAAGTGTTGCTTGGATCTGGTAGAATACGTAAGCAGCCTATGCTTAAAAAAGCTTAATTTGGGAACAAAACCATGTCCCTCTTGTCAGTCCACCCATCTGGGCAGAGCATGACCTGAGCATGGCCGGGATGGACACACTGGGTGCTGCTAAACGAGACATGGGACAGCTGGCTACAAAACTCCTGCATTTTAGTGCCCAGAGCAGCAGAGTTGAGTTTTTTCCTCACTTCATCCATTGTTTTCAATTAGTTTGGTTCAAGTCAGGGTAAGCAGCAAGTGACACCCCCAGCTGAGGGGCATTTCTAGGAAACAGGAATCTGTGTGTGTTGTTACACCAGCGATGCCGCCGTCCCAGAGCTGCCTTAGGGCTTCCCTTYTGCTTCTCAACTGCTCCCAATACTAGGGGTCCTCAGTGCTTTTTCTTGGTGCCAGAGCAAATAGCATCCTTGCYGCCATGTAGAGGCAGCTGTCCGCCCGTTTTCATCCCCAAGGGAATGTTTAAATTGGAAACAAATAGGGACCAAAAATAGGTGTTTGCATTCTTAACCTGCAGGGATATTTTGGTATTTGCCCAGCTGCCTTAGTGACCAGTGTGCTGAGTACTGGCACAGCTAATCTTCCCGCTGCAGAGGATGGCACAGATGCAGGATAATGCGGATGAAATGAGAGATGGGAAGGAGGTCTGTGTATTTGGGCATGGAAAGGGCTACTTTGTGGGATGTTTTATTTGGCTCTACTTCATTGCATGTCATTTTGCCTCCTCTGATACAAGTCTAGCAATAAACCCTGCTTTAAAAGAAGTTTTGCTGCAGCAGATGGGATGTGTCTTTGTGAAGGCCTGTCCTGCTGTGTCAACATAGAGTGTAGCAGGACGTAAGTTCTGAGTTCTCAGGACTGAAGGAATAAACAGCCCTTCTTCATCCTCTACCTTTTGTCTTAAAAATAATGGATCATCTTTTAAAGACATAGTGAGAACCAACATGGAGCAGGCACATGGCTGGCTCCGTGACATGCTCTGCTTAAGCTCTGTTTTCTCTCGGGGTGGTGGTAGGTGTGAGGTTATTAAAATGTTTGGAATTTCTTTTTGGATTTTCTTCTCAGCTTCTGGGAGCCATGGGTATCCCCAGACCYGATAAAGGGCCCTAACCTGGTCTGGGGCGCTCAGCAATGCGCTGAGAAGTAACAGCAGAATCGTGGCTATGGAGTCCTGGCCTGTTCCTCAGAAGATAAACTTTTAAAACTTGAGGTTTAGTCTTTGCTGTGGCTGCAACATCAGTAAAATTGGGTGCTTGAATGATCATTTTGGCACAATATGATGTTTAGCACTGCTGTTTTAACTGAACCTTAAATATCTGTAGCTTCCCTCTTTGTAAAGGGGAAGAGTGACCACTTAGGAATGAAAAGGTGTAAAGCATTTCCGCGGGAGCGGGATACAAAATCTGGAACTGTTAATACGGATTTCTGCAAAGGAAAAGGTCCTGAAAACCCAGTGGCATTTTCAGCTGCCCCTTGTGTTGCGGTTTGGTACCAACTTCCCCTCAGAGCTTAGGCTGTTTCAACAGTTTTTTAATGAATCCCTTGTTTTTTCAGGTTGCAAAAGATGCGGGACTGCTGGCTTTCCCCAAGCCACATTCCAGCACGTACTTTGCTGGGGAGGCCAGTTGCACCTTAAAGTAGAGTTGGAGCAGTCTTACAAGGGTGAGTGTCATCTAATATTGTGCGTTTTTTTTAAAGTTTTTTTATGACCTTTAGCATAAACAGTAAAAGAACTTTAAAACAACACGCAATATTAGGAGTAGGACCCTTTGAGACACTGCTCTGCCTGTAGGTCTGATGGAGCTGGTTGTCACGCAGAGGTCAGAGGAGTTGAAGGTGGGTTATTTTAGTGACACTGGTGCAAAAAGGTGCAGGATGGAGTGAGGTGGCGAGAGGAGGATCTGGAAAGTTAAGCAAGCCCTGGGAATACCCCTTGAATCTGTTGGGTTGCTCAGCACATACCATGTGGGTTAAAAGAACCCTCTGAAGGTTCCCTTCTTGAGTGAAAATCAGTACTTGAATCCTTCTGATTTATCCTCTTTAAAAATAAATAAGTAAATGAATAAAATGAAACAGAAAATCATGAGGCTGGGGAGAAGCAAATTAAAGGGTTTTCAGAAGCCTGTTTTATGYCATTTTCCTTGCCTTGTTTAGTGCAAAACTTCCAGATTTGCTGTTGATTCAGCTGCTGAGCATGGCATGCTGGCACACTCCCCATCTTTACAGTTTGTGCTTCTGGAGGCTCCTCTGGTTATAGGATGAGTGACTAAATGGTTGGTCTAACTTTTCTTTTGAATTTTCAAAGCTTTTGTTTGTGTTGGCTTTTGCCAGGGTAAGGACATGATGCTGGTTTGTGAGAAACAAATATATTGAAACTCTTAAACAATGAAGATGGCTTAGCTTCAGGAACACTGAAAAATAAACAAACCCTTATGCTAACTTGTATCTTGTAAACTTTTTTTTTTTTAAAAAAAAAAAAAGTCTTTCCCAGATGGAAAGAAAACCTCTGCTGTAATTAGGACACTTGGCACCTGATCACAGGCTACTCTTGCAAAGGCTGGGCATCCTTGTTGGGTGTTGGTGAGCAGTACAGAGCACAGGCGAGGATGGAACAAGGGAATCAAGTTGGGAATCGGATCACAGTAGCCTGTTCTCCTACCTGTAAATCGTCTCCTGCCTTCGAGAAGGAGCTTTGAGCTCTGGAAAGACAGCAGAGAGCAACAACTTATTTCCCCCACAGAACACGAAGCACTGGAGTGGGAAGCTAACAGACACTGCAGGCTACAGCTGCATCGTTCAAGTACCCAGTCACACTGGGGAGAGGGACTGGGGCAAAGGGAGCTAAACATATTATAGTACCTATAATATAAAATATAATATAATATAAAAATGTTATAGACCAGACCACGCTCCATTCCAAAAGCCCTCTCCGTTTCCTTTTCTTTTCCATTACTTTTCCAGTCAGGAGGTTAGGAGCAGTACTGCAGTAGCGGGACCAGCGGGCTATGGTCTTTAAACAAAGATATGTTCGAACATGAGAAAAGCAGCCCACAAGCCTGGGGGTGCAGGGAGACCAGGCTGCTCTGATGAAGAGGGGAAAGCCAAAATAAAGTCATGTCATAGCCGAGGTGTTTGGTAGAGAGTCAACGAGGGTCAGGGAGCGCAGGCTGAGGGAAGGAGGGCTTTTTAGGGGTAGTGGAACATGCTTTAATAGCGTGAAATACTGCAGGCTCCTGCAGCCTCTTGAGTTTGGGCTCTGCTAAACAAAATCTCTTTTAAGTGGCTGTGCTTTGTCTCAGAAGCCTGGTGTAGTGTGTTTTTGACAGTCTGCAGAGGAATGATTTTAAGCAAGGTCTGATATAATCTGCTGCCTCTGCTAAAATAACTGCAGTCTCTGCCTCACTTGTTATACTCTAGGTGACTTCTCGGCTGTTTGTGTTTAGATGGTGAATTTAAGACAGACCTTTTGTTAAGGTGCACGTACGGATTATCCTCCTGGCACGCTCTGCGACTGCAGCGAGTTAGATCATTCTTTCTAGGCGGTGTTTRTAGGGAGGGATACTCCAGATCAATAGAAATTTTTCACCAGTCATTGATCTCAACATTGCTTTGTATAAAACCACGCACAGACTTCTCTCTTAGATGCTATTAACCCCCAGAGGAGGCTGCTTGGTGACCAAACTCCTGCAAGGGTGGCTGGCAGAGTGGGGAGCAAGGCTTGTCCTTTGGGCACCTTGGAGCAGTTGGAGTGAAACCAAGTGCTGAGATGACATTAAAAACCCTTCAAAAGCTGGGAACCAGGTAGAGTAAGAACCCCGTGGGTCCCTGCTGTGGTTGATGGACGATCCACGCAAAGCTTTTGGGAGGGATCCCAGTTCCAAAGACGGGTACCTTGAAAAACAACCCCAGGCTGCATTTCTGGCTCCTTCGCTTGGAGTAAGGAGCTTCCAGATGTGAACTCGTGCTTTTGTGCTCCTCTGGGACCGGTCAACAAGTGGGATTTTATAAATATGGCAAAATCAGCCTTGCTGTTCTACCATGGGAAATGTTTCTGTATCAACCAAAGCCCCATGGTGCTCAGATAACGCACCACGTAACAGAGCTTTTGTCAATGAAGCTCCCTTTGCTTGGAGACGTGATTTGGCTGCAATACCCAAAATACCTTCCTTCCCCCACAAAGAAAGCTCTGCCTCTGCGGGGTTCATGGTCTGAATTACCTGTACTAGCAGCCTTTGTTTCTTCTAGTGTAAGTCTGCCCACATCTGCAGCAGTAATTCCAATTGCTCCCGTTTATATTACTCTGTTCTTAGTCTGGAAGCCAAACATGATCATCGTCCTTGCTGTGAATTTAATTCCTGTCTGCCTAAATCTGCGATTAGGAGCCTTTGCGAGGGGAGAAATTAGAGCTAAAAGACCTGAGGATGGAGGGAAACAAGAGAGAGGCAACAGGAAGCAGGGATTTATCTTTGTGCTCAGGTACAAGTGCTTGCTTGGAGCCTGATTGTGGCTAAGGTTCTGCCCTTGACTTCTGCGCAAATCCCCTTTTTGATGCAAATCCTGTGGAATTCAGGTCTTTGCAACAGGAGTTGCACATGTAGTCCTCCTTCTTTAATAGCCATGAGCACACTGAGGTTTTTATGAGAAGGCCTCAAAGGTTGAAGTCTTGCTTTGTTTGAAGCCTTCCAAAGTGGGTCGAGTGGAAGATATGTCCCTTGGGGACTCTCCCTGAACYGGGTTTGCCTTGCTGAGGCTGCCTGCTGCTCCATTTGCCAATGCCTCCTGCTCCAAAGCCTGCACCATAGGCGCAGGGAGTTGTATCTCATACCCTTCCCTTTGCTGCTTCTCTTATTATTTGCTGTCAACACTTGATACAGATGTGGGATTTATTGCCCGACCAGAGCAATCTGCAGTCCATTCATTTCTCTGAGTTGTCAGCTTCTTGCTGCCTCTTCTGCTGTTATCTCTATCCGTGTCGATCTGTTTAGTGTTCCCCTGCTTCCATCAGGCAGCAAACTCGCCCTTTCTGTCATTTCAGTATCAGAGAACTTGTATTTCTGCTGTGCCATCCAAACAGCAGCGCCTCGGGCTCTCATTCCCCCTGGTGCAGAGCGGGCCCTTGCCAGCCTCATCCTCACAGGGCATCTAAAACTACATGACGTTCGTTTTCCACCACATAGCACTGAATGTGCCGCCTCTCGAGGGGTGTTCTACTGAGAGCCTTCCACGTGGGCTGTTTCGGAAGCTTTCCCTCCTACCTTGGCTGCTTTCCTGCAATATGGTCCAGGACTGGCTAAGGGCAGCTGAACACTCCTTTGTGGGAGCTTTTCCTCGACGGGGAGGGCAGCACATGTGAAGCCAAAAGGAGTGTTCCTCCAAAGTGAGCCCTTGAGATGTGCCATGCCATCGTGGAAGGGCGAGTCTGAGTCATTAACCATTTCTTCCCCCCTGCTGTTTTCATTTAGTGTGTGTGTGAGTCTCAGGCTTTAAGTTGGATGCCTTGGCGGGAGTTAGACCAGACACTGGTGAGTCTAAGTGCCTGTCTCTGTCACGAGCAGGACACCACAATCTCAGCAATGGCTTGAGCCATCTCATCAGGGTAACTCGCCTTCCCTGCAACACGGTGTGTGAGTTGGTCCCTGGCCTTYACAGATCCTGACATTGCTTCACCAGCTGCCTGCCCTTTGCAGAAGGCTGGTGCTAAGACTGCTTTTGTTGTCCGTCTTAACGTAGCAGGACAGATGAGGGATGCTGAACGAAGAGTTTGGTGGCTTGTGGGCCTGCACACTGCCTGGCTAATGCTGCAGTTGATGGCCAAGCTAGTCAGGTTGCTGCTCTGTGCAAGCCACAGTGTAGCCTGCCCAGCTGCTGCCCCTCTACTGCCACCGTAGCTTGTTCACAGGTGACTTATAGCCTTGCTCACAGGTTTACAAGTTTGTTTTCAAGCTCTGGAGAGGAGCTGGAGTAGCTCAGGTCATGGCACACGGTGCTTGCCAAGCACACGGTCAGGACAGCGCTGAGAGTGCACATATGTGTGCCAAGTAAGTGCTTAGTAGCAGATAAGCAAATATATCATTGCATTAGTGTGTTCGTTGTCGCAATTACTCTGGGCACGTTTATCCAGTCCAGCTCCCAGGTGGCCAAGTCCAAAAATTGGGGCCTAGCCAGCAGCTTGCTGATGTCAAGGTGTCTTGCTCATTCCTCCTGAAAAGGCAAATCTCTGCAACAGTTCAGTTAGGAGGCTGAGTTTTTGTGGCTTTGGCAGCTGGAAAGATCCTGACTGCTTGTGCCTTGGGAAGGCTCACCACAGACTTCTGTCCTCCTCGCAGAAGGACTTAAGAAAAGAACCTGTATTCTGCCCTGGTGACCAGAAAACAGGCTCAGGGGATGAGGCCCAGATCTGTCACTGGGTGTTGGCCAAGGGTGTGGGATGGCAAAGCCTGAACAAATTTTGGTGCTGCGTAGCTACCTGCCTGCACCTACAGCACAGCAACTTCTCTTATTTAATGCTCTCCTTCAAAGGAGAGGGCTCCCCAGAGTGCCTGGCCTTCGAAATCAAAGGCTCTTATTGGGGAAGGGTCAAGGAGCTGCGTCCTAGTCTGGTCCCTCTGGAAATTCCTGTGGCTGTGTCTGACCTGCCAGCAGCAGTGTACTTTTAGACAGCAAAAACCCGTCAAGAAAAATGTCCATGCCACTGCTGTTCCCACACCATGGGTTTTAACAATGACATTTTGAGGGTGAAGTTGACTTTTAAAAAAGTTAGACGTCCCTGTTGCTTTTACTAAGATGTTTGGTCAGAACATTTTATTGTTGCTTGTGAAGATGCCCCAAGTTGATGCCTGTTCCTRTAAAGCTCTGCAGGCGCTGCCGCAATAGAGACAGCATAAGTGCAGAGGTAATTTGGGCTGACATTAGCTGTGGCACCTCCCCTAGGTTTAAGATCCTTTTGCCTTTCCAAGGGTGACTGCGTGCGGGTGCGCGATCTGAACACGAGCGTGGTTCTCTTCTCCCCTAAATGAGTTTTTAGGGCTACTGTCGATTCACAAGATTGCTGCGTGTGTCCCAATAACTACAGTAGATGTGCAGACAAGACATGCCTGCCACAGCCGACGTATAGAATAACTCGGTGTGCGGGCACGGTCCCTGAAAAGTCCCCAGATGCCAGGAGGGGACTTGCCCAGTGCTCCAGTCAGCTGCGTTGCAGCAGCTTGTCCCACAGGTCTCACTGATGCAACGTCTCGTGGCTGGGGCTCCTAGTTAAAGCACATCTGCCTCTAAATACTTATTACTATATAACTTGCATTACTTGTCAGAACAGTTAAGTACAGAAATGTCACCTATGGGAATAGTCTGCCTTTGTGGARTCCTTTAAAATGCTTTTCAAAATGCATCTTTATTATATAATGAAGAACTGAAAAAAAAAAATCMAAAAGGGAGGGGGCTGGAGTCTTTCAGCTGAATGTTCTAGGCCTGATGTTTGAGAAGAGGAGGAGGCAATGAAAAATCAGAAAACTTGAGGTTAAACTCTTCCATCAGCTGAGTTATCTCAGGAGGAAGGTTTTAAAAAGGGAAGAGTAAGACAGGTGACTCAGATGCTGTTAATCAAGTCTTAATAACTCATTAAGGTTTMGTTCTGCAGTGCAACAGTTCTGCCTGAGGTGCAATTGCTTTAGCCTGGGTTTTGCAGCAAAGCTCCTTGAATCGGCTATGCAGGCKCCATCGCACGGCCCGAGCGGGGATGTGTCTGCTGGATCCTGGTCCCGTTGTCACTTAGAGCATAATCTTGGCCAGAAAAGATGTCCTTTGCCATCACTCCACATGYGGAGATGTGGATTTGGAAAAATCATAAAACACGGACTATTCTTAGTGTGTTGTTAATCTACTGCATACCCTTGGAGTGCTTCAGCACCTGCCACGCCACTTAACGGCCGCAAATAATGGAGCAGGGAATGAGGGGAGCATCTGGGAAGGGATTTTTGATGATTCCTGTGATCTACTTGCTTGTTTGGAAAGCATTAGAAATTGCACTCAAATGCCTTTGACTTCCAAACTCTYTTTGTTTGCCGGCTGTAACTTTCCTAAGAAAAACAGCTTGATGTACTTGATTGTGCTGCCTGTCTAATGAAGCACAGCTTCCTGTGCTGGTGTTGGCCAGGCAGGGAGAAGTAAGAGCCCTTGGAATAACGTAATTCTCCAAGTCTTGCAGGATTTGTCCTGGTCCAAGGGACTGGTGGTTGGTTATGAGGGATGAATGCAGGTTATCAATGAAAAAGCAGGCAGGAGCAGGCGGTTACATGGTGAGTGACCAGGTAATGAGCCAGAGGACACATGACCAAACAGCTGCTCTCTGTCCAGTCAAAATGACCCAGGGGACCTCGGAGAAAAAGAGTCCCTGTGGAAGGAGGGGACTTGGAGCTCGGCTGCTCCGCTATTGCACTTGCTGCTCCATTATTTTGCCCATCTGCAAGAACTGGTCCGCTTTGGGTTCAGAGCTGCTCACTTCAGGTTTTAACTTTGTTTTCTCCAGGCGTCTTGGTGCCGAATTGGGGAAATCTGTGGTGTACCAGGAGACCAATGGAGGTAAGACAGATCTTTACTCCTGGCCAAATTTACTGTCCCAACCTGTCTAATATGTGTGATGAGCCAGCAAAAACAAAGGAGGATTTTTATGCTTTCAGCCATCATGTTGCTGCTGCTTCTGACCTTGGGCAAGCAATTAAATGTATTCCTCGTTTCCCCATTGTCTTGTTTGCATGCCCCTCAGCTGACTCTTGTCTAAAACAGACTCCCATTTTGAACAGCAGCTGCTACAAAATCTTAGATGCTGTTGTGCTTAGCAAGACACTTTCAGGTTTTAAAGCAACTACCTCCTTTCTAAATCTTTGCCCAGCAACCTGGACACTATCCCCTTCTTCCAGACCTCCCCCTCCCAAAGGCACAGGTACAGCTTCCCTAGCAAGGCATCTGTCATTGCTTTAAAGAGTGCAGATCCAAGGATGTGTTGATGAAATAAACCTCCAGAAGTGCCTCTTGGAGCTTCATTTTATCTCTTTAAGTGTAGCAGGTGTCTGTTTTCATGTGTCTGTGCTGAGCTAAACACAAGGTTATTGGCAAACAGAGTTCAGAGGCTAAATGTCACTTACCATTTTGAGATCTCTGTATTATCCTTTTCGCAGAAGAGACTGGAAGCAGAGACAACTGATGCAGGTTAGAGTAAASGGTGGAAACAGGAGCCTTTTGATCATTGAAGGGGATGTGCTGGAAGGTTTGGGTTTTTTTTCACCTGAGCTCCTGTTGCCACCAGATATGCCTTACTGGCCACACGAGATCCTGGAGCTGGCCTCACCTCCAATCTCTAAGTGCTTCCACATGAGATGTTTATATAGCAACAGCAAGATTCCAGATTGTGCATATGGCTTTTCTGTTCCTCCTGTTGGGCTTGCGTGGGCTCTGGGGAGTTCTTGCAGTGCTGGGCTCATCATAACTTTTTTTTGGTAATGCTCTTCCCATTCAAGTCAGAAGGGGCCACGTAAGCTGCTGAGGGAGCTTATGGTTCCAATAGAGTTCGGTGCCATGTTCGTGCRAGACTTGTGCACTTTGGGGCTGGTTTTAAATCAAGTCACTTGCTTCAAGGTCTGGAGTCATTCTCGATCACTGCACAGCACATCAATCTCTTTCCAGCAGCGACCTTCGAGGTTACTGCCCAAACAATAAGACTGTGAATTCAGTAGCCTGCTGGATAGTTTTTTCATTCAACTCCTACCCATCCTATATGACTGCCTGGGAAATGAGGGGCTAGAAAGGCAACCCAGAGCTGCTCTTGCCTTTTAAGAGGCAGTATGAAGCATGATCATTGGAGACTTAAATTTCCATCCTGGATGAGCAGTGAAATGTCTTGACCATGGCAGCAAGTTGAGGAGCTACCTGCTTGAACCCTGTGTTGCTGATATTGTGTATCTGGCGTGTGCAGAGGTGACCACGTGGTAGGGTACAAAGGAGCTGGTGTCCCCTCTCGGTGAGTGCTAGAGGCTGTTGTGCTTCAGGTAGGTCACTGATGAGTGTGGTATCAACAGCTTGCAGCAGCCAGCACGTGGCATGGACTTCTTAGAAAGTGAGGTAATAGTTTCCTGCATGTAGGATAACAGCAGTTCAGCCTCATTCTGCTTTGTAAATATAACTAATCTGTCTGTAATGCCAGCTCTTCGCTTCGCAGGACCTGCCTTTTGGAAAATCTGCTTGATTGAATGTGTAGTGAGTGGGTGTGCACATAGGGTCAAGGACAAGTCTTGCAGTTTTTCTTAACTAGTGGGCAAAATTGCTGATAAATTCTGTCTTAAATCAACTTAAACCTGACATTTGGGAGTAAAATTGACTGCTTTCTATTGCTTTCAGAAACAAGAGTTGAAATAAAAGAATCAGTCCGGGGACAGGATATTTTCATTATACAGACCATCCCCAGGTAAGTCACCCACAGCTTCATTTTATAGTCGTGATATGCTTTGAATTTCTGGTTCAGCAGGTTGTCTCAATAGGTTTGTTTGCTCTTTCCATAGTTGTCATTGCTTTGACTTACCTTTTAGATACAGCGTAGCATTAAACTGTTAAAATTCAGAGAGGATGGTTTGTGCCATCTACCCATCGAACAGCTTAAGAGTGTCACTTCAGGCAAGAACTGGCGTGACTGATGGCTCTAAGTGGACTGTCTCCAGTCGGTGCCTTGGTGTCCTTGTAGGTTCAGTTGCTTGGGGACTGGCACTTCCATCGCACCATGTGCAACTTCCCCCGCTTTCCAGTTATCGAGCAGTAGAGCCAGCAGCTATTGCTTTCCTAACAGGTTGAGTTCCCCTGCACTGCAGTGCTGTGAAGCTAAACTCACGAGGAAGCCCTTAGCTTCCTTCCCTATCCTATAATTCTTAATAACGTGATTCTTTATTGTTCCTTGTGTGTGTGCCCGCTTGTTTTTAGTTTCAGCAGGTTTTAATTTCACATCTAGCCTCAAAATAGGAGGGAAGAAAAATGCTGCTAGTAACTAGGCTAGGAGAACTAAAAAGGCAGCTGCAAATCCCTGGGAACTTTGCTTATCCTCGGCTGAGGAGGAGTTTAGAGGGATTGTGTTAGATTTGCTTGCAGAGCTAAATTTTGTTCATGGAGTGATTTTTTTTTTTTTTTTTTTTGTTGAGTTATGGCCAGGTGGTCCATGCAAGTTAGTGGGAAGTGCAGGGGAAGCCCATTTACAAATGGTAGTGCAAAACCATCAGCCACAAGTAGCAGAGATTCAGATCTCAGAGATGAGGGATGGATGGCATGTAATTTGCTTGATTAGCTTAAAAAATGATATTTATGCCTTCTAGCATAATGCTGTTCAAATTGTGGAGGTCCCTAGAACTAGCTGATAAATATCAGAGCTCATGCAGGTAGACAAATACACTGGAAACAGAATTTTTCTTAACTTGCCTAAAAATTACAGCCCAATGAGAATTCAAGTTCARTTGCTCTTGGTAATGCTTGGCCTATTGCTAAAGAAATCTGTAAGGCAGGAAGCTGCTCTTAYTGAGTTCCTCTTGAAGGCTGAGACTTTTTCCTGGAAATCATCTCTCTCCAGGGAGATGCTGCAGGTTTTGCTTCCCATAGGAAGCTAGGAAATCCCTGCAAGATGAAAACCCTCTTTTGCAGGATTGTGTTTCAGGTGAGTGGTGCCATTTTGCTGTCCCCTGCAAGAGAGTCTTCCGAAATAATTTGTAACTGAGAGCATAAATAAATAAAACAGATGTATGAGAGACATAACTTGGTATATTAGACAAGCAACGGTTTTGGAAGGGGAGAACTTCCATTCCTCTCAACTTTTTGATTCTCTTGGTTCTCCACAAACTGAACCAAACGTTGCAGGCCAAGAAATGTGTCCTTTAGGGAAAAAAAAAAATGTTTAAGGGATCAAGGCCCTCTAAGCAGCCACTGTTGTGCTGTGTATTCCTTCATTCTGCAACTGCAGCTGTGCCTTGCTGCATTGCTTAGACAAAACAGGTTCAAGGACATCTCCCTTTTTTGCATTAGATTTCAAGAACCTTGCAAGAGTATAAAAAGAACAGTTTTGGATTATGTTTGTTGAACCAAGGTCCCATGAAAACATGATTTCTGTATTCAGTAGCAGTTGAAAAACAAGTTGAATATTGAGACTTGTTAGGAAAGCAATAGAGAATGAAATAACCTTGTTATGCTGCAGTTCAAATCCACAGTCTGCATCTTAAATGCACAGGGAGGGAGCAGAAAGACCTGAGTAAGTGCTGCAAGTCCAAAAGGTACATAGCAAAACTAATACAGACAAGTGTCATCCTGAACTGCTGAATAGCATTTGCATGAGGAAAACTGCATAGTTTAGTACTGTTTAGCTTAGGAAAGAGAGACTTGGAGACATTACGCTAGAGATTTTCTGAATCCTGCGTGTCCTGGGTGCAGGGTCAGGCTGAACTCGAGCATATTTTATTCCTGCATGTACTAAACACACAACTTGGTGTTGACATAGCCTGTGGACTGTTTTGTAAAGCAGAAAAGTGGAGGCCCGGGTGGTTTGAGTGAGACGCTAGACGTTAAAGAGAAGACTTTTGGTGCCAGACAGGTTGGTACTTGTTGCACCATGGCTTTGCCAAGCCAGTTGCGCAACCGCAAGGATACTGATCTACAGGAATGGCTTGGACAAAGATGGGGAGCAAGGAGAGCTCTAGCCTGTGGGAGAAGAGTGGTAAAGAGGGGACAGGGGATACTGAGATGGCTCTAGGTGTTGTGGCCATGAGCTGAGGGTGCCCTGGGCAGTCTAGGGCCCGCCAGAAGCAACGTGTGAGGCCCGCTGGAAAACGGAGGAGGAACAAGCAGCACGGGGACACTGGGAGATGCTGAGGCTGGGCGTCCCCCCGCCCTCGTCCGCCCCCCCCCCGCCAAGACATTACTGTCCCCAATTAGTCCCTCCTCCGAGGCCAGCCCTGGATTCAGGTCAGTGCCCCTGGCAGAGGAGGCATGAGGAGCGGCTCAGCACAGCCAGGAGGGGCCAGATCTACTCCGCTGCAGCGGAGCTGCCCTCGCGCAGCCCTGGTGAGCGGGGACAGATATGTCCAGCTCTACTCAGCATCTGCACCAGCTGGTTTTCATGAGTCAGACCTGTTGGTATTTTTTGTAACCCCTTCTCCCAGGAGTGGTTATATTCTGCAACCTTTTTCCTGGAGAGCTTTTTTTAAAGAAATTTGAGACACAGCAACATAAAATATTGAATTTCTGGGATGACCTCTAAATGGGTTTAAAATTGGCTGCTTTGTTTTCATACAATACCACAACTAGCATCTTTCTCCTCTCCCGGCCACGCTGGCACGACTAAAACTGCCAGGGGAAGAAACAGGGCTTTGTTCGCTTGTTGTCCTACGTGGCAGGGGGTTCTGTTTTATGTAATTCTTGGCCGGGCGTTTCAAGCACTAACAAAGCTTTCTGTGTGCGGATGGCATTGTGTGCAGGGCCAAGGCAGCCAACCGACGGATAAAGGGGCTCGGAGCGCTCGTGAGCGGAGAGACGCCGTTTCCCAAGGAAGGGGGAGTGCTGGGGAAACGGGAATGGTCTGAGCTGGGCACGTGTTAGACCCAAAGCTTGGGAAGCACTGGCTCTGCCTCTTGGGAAAAGCTGCCCAGGTGGCCAGGGGGAAAGTGGGTCCCAGGGGACCACCTTGGTGACTTCCCAAAAGCTCTGCAGAGCTTTAAGCTGCTCGGTGTGGTCCTCTGCATGGAAACCCGAGCAAGGATATCTTTATTCTGGAGTGTTGCACGTCCGTCTGTCCTCTCCACAGGTGCTTGAGGTTCAGATGGTCCTGGTGCAGATTACATGTGGAATTTAGGTCTCCCTCAATGTTAGCTTTAAGGAACTAAAAGTTCAGCCTTTTTACCCTCTTCCCAATATAAATACCAATGCAGATTAATGCTCTTGTAATGAAGCACACTGGTCATCACAGTGTAAACCGGCTGAAGATGGAGCTTATTGCACCTGTTCGTCACTGTGATCTGTATATTGTGTTTGGTCTATGCTGCTTTTTTCTTCATTTCCCCTCTCTCCCTTCCAAGAAGAGTCATTTGGGGCTTCATGCATTATTCTTCCATCCATCTCTGGATTATTTAGGGAGTGTGGAGGTGCCAACTTCCACCAAAACAAAGTGCCTCTGCTTGTACAGCTCCACAATACAGTGTTTCTTAAACCAGGAAAAGTGATTTGCCTTAAACTGTTAAAAATATCCTAGTATAATAGTTGATCATATAATAGTTGATCATAATGTGTTGTGGCCTAATGGAAGGAGCTGGTGAGAACGGTGTGTGTGGGTGTGGTGAATRATGTGTGTATGTGTGCACGCACGGTGAATAGGTGTAGTTTGAACAGGCATCATAGTGAAAAACTCCTACTTGCCTTTGAAATGTTTTTCAAATCTTCTAGAGATGTGAACACTGCGGTAATGGAGCTGCTGATTATGGCTTACGCTCTGAAGACCTCCTGTGCCAGGAACATCATCGGCGTCATCCCTTACTTCCCCTACAGCAAGCAGAGCAAAATGAGGAAGAGGGGCTCGATCGTTTGCAAGCTGCTGGCTTCCATGCTGGCCAAGGCTGGTAAGCACCACGCAGGGAGCATCAGGGCAAGCTCGGCTTCTCTAGGGCCTCTGCTGCCATGTGTCCCCAAAGGTGACTCCCCTTTGTCTTGGATCCAGAGATTTTTCAGGCAAGCACCTGAGCACCTTTTTGGGGAACTAATTTTCTTCAGCTACTTTTTACTTCTTTGTAACTCTCATCTGATGATGTGGCCTAGAAATGTCATTTTGAAATATAYTCTTGGTCTAACGAGTGACTTTTATTTCATGTCTGTTTTTCCTTCTATCTTTGATACTTTTTACTTTACCTCTCTATACTTATGGCTTGTATGTGGTGTAGTAGTCTGACTGCTAAATAAAATAGTCTGAAAAATTGAAATGTTCCGGGAACTCCATCTGTGATAGGCTACTTATCAAAAAAATTATTTTTCCTTAGGTTTAACGCACATTATCACTATGGATCTTCATCAAAAGGAAATCCAAGGCTTCTTCAGCTTTCCAGTAGACAACCTGAGAGCCTCCCCTTTCCTGCTTCAATATATACAAGAAGAAGTGAGGTTACTCTAGTTCTGTGTATATCTGTTTGTCCTAATATGCACCTGACGTAATGCAGTGGTGGTTTTGAACTGTGCTTAAGCAGAGATTGCACTGTCAGACCAGATCAATTGTGCAGTCCATGGATTCCTTCTTCCAGGGCATTTTTTCTGTGTTTCTCAAGGAAGAGGGAAAATGTTTTATCAAAGTAGATTACATTGTATGATGCTGTACKTGGATAGAAGTTGAATTCTTGCTCATAAGCAGATGAGCTTGAGCCCTCAACCGAAAATCATTGTTCTCTGTAGTGCTGGTGCCATTTGAGGTGCTGCTTATGCTTCTGCCTCAAATTACCTTTTAAGTCCTGTTAAATTGTCTCCCCTCGTTGTTCATTGTGTGGTGAGTGTCTGACCTGGATAATTGACACTTTGTCTTTATTGAATCCAGATTCCAGATTACAGAAATGCAGTTATTGTAGCCAAATCTCCTGATGCAGCAAAAAGGTAAATAGATTCTTTTACCAGCTGGCTGACTGTAATCTTGCTTGATGGGGTAAATGTCAGAAAAAATATGGAGAGTCTCAGATGGATCAGGAATCAGGTCCATAAGTCYTTTGTGGCTGGAAAGTGGGATGGCATCCCTGATCTTGCAGGTGGACAACTGAATTGGGCAGACCCAGCCCTATGGGAGTAGACTCTAGAGGTCCTGCTGCTACACATCTGACTGGTTCACTGGAGCATCAGGGTCTGACTTGTTGCACAAGCAGCACCTGAGCGTGTCAAGAAAACATTTAGTTTGGGGAAGAACCCCAGGAGACCTCTGCAGAGGAGCCAAGGGGTAGTTTTGGCATATTGGGAGGAATAAAATGCCCTTTTTGGTGAGTGTCTTACTCAAGGGGACCTCTTTTGCAGCCACAGAGTGGTAGTCTTCATTTGAACCATTGGATCTGGGAGAGGGCTGCTCCAGCAGATTGCAAGACATCGTCCTAACATGCTATGGTTGTCTGCAGGGCTCAGTCTTATGCCGAGAGGTTGCGACTGGGACTAGCAGTGATACATGGGGAGGCCCAGTGTACAGAGCAGGACATGGATGACGGTCGTCACTCTCCTCCCATGGTCAAAAATGCAACTGTGCATCCTGGTCTTGAGCTACCACGTAAGATGAAGTTTCTCTGCTTGTCTTTGAGCTACAAGGTGAAGTTTGGTGGGAATTTGCCTTTGGTTTAGCTGTGTGGTTATAAGCAACCTGATAGCAGTTAGACCAGCGCAGGTTTTCTCTTGGGCAAAGCTGAAGTTAGCAAGCTGTAGGGGCAGGTACAAGGAGTGATTCTTATTTAATTCTTTTTGCAAATGCAGAACATCAGCGTTGTTCCCCTTGCTGTGCCCACCCAGCAATGTCAGCCTCTGACTTAAAGTGCTCCGTGGCAAAACTCATGCAACAGGCAACAATGCAGCTAGTGAGGGAACCACCACTGGAGACAGACCACTGCTGTCCCTAGATCTGAGGGGAGACCTGGCCTTTGGTTTCCCCTTGTAGTAGGAGCAGCTGTTGCTATTTGAAGTCTCCCAGCTCTCCAGCTCTTCATTTTGGGAGCTGGGTGGTAGCGTTGTGACGTCTGCTTTGATAGGATTGTGGCTAGTGTGAATAGGGTCTCYGGGAGCAATGCTGTGCTTCTCCCGTGCTCTTGCAATCAGAAGATAAACTGCTTTTTGGGAGCGCAGAGCAAAAGCAAAACAGAGGGAGCCTGTACAGTACAGTCAAAATCAAGCCCTGCCTTAGGTAGATGGTGGTAGGACAAAGTGGATTCCGGGAGCCGTAAGCATGAGACCTGTGGAAAACACAGCATGTTGCTGCACGTGRTGAGGAGCAGTCCACCGTACAGCTACCCTTAACTCTGCTGGTCATGACTAGAGCAACCTATTAGCAGTGTGTCTTGTGTTTCAGAGTTCAGGAGGAAGGTCCTGGGCAAGTCGTGTTGGGAAGGCAGGTGAGATTGCAGCCGTTTCCCRAGTCATTGCTCACTGCAATGAACTCATTTAAACAGTGCTTATACAGCTGCCTAAATTCCTCTGGTGCCTTCGGGGACAGGTGGGGTTTGGCAGTGAAGTTTGGGGCTTACTTCTCTTGCCCACATTCTCACAAGGGATTTGCTTCCTGCACTTCCAGCCAAATAGGAATTTGCCTGGTTTCTCTTGTCCTTTTTCTTTTCACTTCAGTATTAAGAGATATTCCACCCTCCAAAATATATGAGACTGGTATTAGGGTGTTAATGAAACTGTCTTTATTTCCAGATATGTTATATGAAGGAAGCTCAGTTGTGGGCGCCTGTGCTGTCGGAAAGCCGCATAAATGGAAACTCACACAAGAGTTTACCCCTTCCAATTTAGTTATGATTTCATCAGAAAATGTTTTCAGTCCTCAGCTATCCAGACAGGAATTAATTCGCTGTGTGTCACCACTTTCTTTATTTATCTCCTGCAGAAACTCGACATTTGACCTCACAATTTTGCATGCCTGTGGCTCCAGTGCAAAACAGCCAAATTGCTGCTTGGTCGCTGCCTGTCAGGGAGAGGATGCAGGGTGGATGATGGGATGAAGTGCCCCAAAACTCTCCCCAGAAACTTGCTTTTCTCTCCTGCTTTCTAACCTTTGGAGGYAGCTTGTGTTGAGTCAGTGCTAGGCTCTGTAGAAAAACCATTAGGCTTAAGGATGGCAGTGCTGCCAATCCTGTACTTATCTTCCCTGTTATTCCTCCCTTTCTGTCCACTTGACAAGCGGAGGTGCCTCCCTACCCCAAACGTCAGACGACAAAACCCTTGATCAGCTCTTTCTGCCTCTGCACCACCAACAGCACTCCCCAATTTATAAGATTTGATGGCAGAGGGATTTGTGTAGAGCATCTCCTCTGGCCAAGAGGCTGCAGTTCTGGGGTCCCTGGTGGTGGGATTAGGGTTGGAAGGACAAGCCAGGGAGCAGAACAGAGCCTGCAGTGATGGCTTCTGCTTTGTGCAATTCCTCAGAAGCTTCCTACAAATTGGCTGGGCCCTGGTGTCCTGGCATGCACCTTTTCCCCCTGTTCCACTAGGGCTCGTGTGCCTTTAATGACTGGGTGTTGCATAGCATGCCGGCTTGGTTTTTGTCCGGGTGGAGTGACCTGGGCAGTGTTTGGATTTGGGGGGCTTAGGAGAAGGTGCTTGTTTGCTCTGAAATTGCTCTACTAAAAGGKCAGCAACACCTCCCGTCACTCAAAAATCAGAAATTGGAGCCTTTGCAACAGGCTTCCCTCCAGGGAAGGAAGCAAAAAAGAAAAAATTGGAATGACCTTAGGTCTGTTTCAGGCTCCCTGCCCTCGTCTCCTCTCTGTGTTTAGACGGAGGCTTACGGACTCCCTGTGCTCTGGGTCTATCTCTTTGCACAGGCCTTGAGCGCTCTGTTGCTCATGGCCTCTGTTGTAAGTGCAGCATTATCTTACTTGGTGATTATGATTTTAAGGCACGTGGTACCTCTCAGCTTTGAAGTTGTTTAAGACATTCCCTAACCCATGTTGACCACTTGGTTAAACCACAGGTTGAAGCGCTTGGGAATGCTCATTCCTCATGCCAGTGATCTTCTTTAATGCACAGTACCGGGGTGTGTGTTGCTTGCATCAGAGTGAAAGCACACTTTGGGGTGGTATTTATGGTGTTTTTTTCTCATTTTATAAAAATGGTAGTGCTTCTTTTTGAACATTTCTTCATTTTTCTTCTTTTTTTAAGCTACAAATATCATTAACATATTTTCTGACTCTCAAAAAAATCCTCTTACATAATCCAAGGGGTCATCCAAGGCAGAAGTTCAGCTGTGACTTCTTCTGCTGTGGTCTGCAGATAGAGGGTTTGTGTCTGAAAAATGATTTTTTTTTTTTTTTTTTTTTTTTGGTTTGGAAGAATATTTCAAGGCACCTTCTCCCAGCAATCCTGATTTGCACATATCAAAATGACCAAAGGTCCTGCAGACTGAGAATCAGGCCTCGGTGGTGCTTGCAAAGGCTCACATCACGTTGSAACCATCAAAGCTCTCTTGCATTTGATGTGGTTTTGGGTAGATTTTTTGGTTTGCAGTTTTGTGGGGTTTCTTCTTCTCCTTTTTTTTTTGCCCCCTCCCCTTTCTTTTCTTTGTCCTTTTCTTTACAGAGCAAATTGAACAAGAAAAAGAGCATCTCATTAGGATATGGGTAGGTCGATGTGTTGCCTACTCTAAAGATAAAGCAGCCTTGAAATATAGCTTTTAAAAGCAGATCAAAGATGCAAAGCACAAAGAAACAGAGCATTACCAGTGCTGGTAGCTGGAGTGTTAGCCGTTGAATACAGTGAGGATTGTGTCCGTATCTCTCCTGGAATGTCAGGATACCTGTGCAGTGAAAATTCATGTGTTTGCCAGTAAAATGGTGCTGAATTTCATCACATTAAGCTCTGTTTGCCTTTGCTATGGTTTTAATCACAGTCTAGCACCAAGGAACTTTAATGTTTGTCAAAACAGAAATATTGAATTCCTTTAATAGAATTTTGATAGACTTAAGGAAAACTGGTTTGTGGGGCGTGTCTTGGATGTGAAGACCAGCATAATACGTGAATCTTTTGATCCATGGTCCTTGTAATTGCTCTCATTGTATCCCTCAATGTGACTCACCCAGCTGTGCTTGGTCTACAGGCAGTTCCAGCCATGGATGAGTTGTGGGAATTGCACTGGGTCTGCCTGCTGTGCAGGGTGGGGAGTTCCATGCAGGACTCTTGTGACCCAGGAGGGCTGAAATCAATGTCCAGACACGCTTTTTCCTGGGCAAGAGCATCTAATTTCAATATTATGTGGAAAAAGTTTATTTTAAAAGGGGAAAAAATTGCTTTCTAATATATCCAAATTTCCTCTGCATTTGGGAGCATTTATGACCAGGATCATGACAGGCTCTGAATTTAGGAGGAAAAGAGRTACAAAGTGCCCCGCTAGGACATTTTGTTATGCTGCCTTCAGACTGCATTAAAGTGCAGGGCAAAGTGTTGCAAAATATGGGATGTTTCCCTTCACTTCTGTGATTATCTCAGCCGAGATTATCAACTGGTGAAATACGTGTGCCTCCACTATATCCTTGCCATACGGAGAGGTTTTGTACCATGTTTGCTTTACAAACTAGTGCAATCTAGCAAGTGAGAGGCTTGGCTTGTTGGCGGCAAGTCCCACCTGGTAGCACAGACTGGTGGCTGTTGGATCTGAACATGCATCTCAAGGCATCCTAGCATGGCTCTTTTTTCATCATGTTACATGTAGTTTTTGCACATGTCAGTGCAAAAATAGTTAAGCTGCACAGTTCACCCGTGTGCAGCTTGGCTTCTGGTCGTCCTCATGTGGAGCTTCTAGCCCTGAGTTTGAACTGAATTTTTCCKTCTCCTTGATTAATGCAATTCAGAAGATCCCGGCCAACTTTGCAATCTTCCTTGGTTGATACTTGTCTGTGCAGGCAGGTTAAGGGCCTTGCACGCTCTGAAAGATCCTCGCCAATTTTGTGATATGAGAGAGAACAAACTGGAACCCAAGTCTGAAATCAGTCCCATGACTTAGTGAGGCCACGAGATGAAAACTTGCGTTGTGTAAAGTTTAAACCCTTGGARGGTGTTGCAGAGAGAAACCTGTTCATTACTCCCACGTGCAGGATGCCCTTTTCTCAAGTCCTATTTTGGTTGTGACTGCAGAGGCAAAGAGCCATTTCACTTAGTTCTGCACAGCCCCTTTGCATGAGGTGTTGAGGAATGGTATGGAGAAAGCGGAGAGCTTTGTTTTGAAGCTGCAGGGCTGCTCACTTAGAGAGGAAAATGATGGTTAAAACAGGCTTTGAGCTCTCGGGTGCATCTCGGGATAGTGTGGTGCACGCAGCTCTATCTGTGCGTCGCTGCAAGGCTCCGTTAGGCAAGGACTGGCCTCTTGTGCAAACTGACCTGCTTTTTCTTCTTCAGTGATGATGGCCAAGGAGAAACCGCCGATAACCGTGGTGGGAGATGTCGGAGGAAGAATTGCCATCATTGTGGTATGAGTGCAATGGAGAGGAGTGGCTGGGGTGGCTTTTCCCAGCAACTTTCTGCATAACTGCTCTGTTCTGGAGGGCAGGAAGCTCTGCTGGACTGGGGTGGGAACGTGCTTGATGCCTCTGCTCCACTTTTAGTGGTGACTTTGGCTGAATATTTCAGCCTCCCCGAATGGTAGAAATCTTGCTGAAGTTCTCGTACTTGGGCTCACCTCAGTGTGAGTGATGAATATCCAGCTCTTAGCACCAAGAAAAAGAACAGCCTAGCTGAAGGTTAGCTCTGTTTGCATATACTGGGGCTGAGTAGTTTGCAACTCGCAATATCTTTGTGTTTTGCACTCGAGGGAGGTTGGAGATCAGTGAAAGGCACTCATAGACTTAGCTTGTGTGTGCAGCTGCTTCTTGCTTCCCACCAAGAGCTGGGCTAGTCGGAGCATTGGTTGCGTGCGTGTCCACCGCTGCAGTACCTGGCAACACCTCCCACTCCGCAGGCGTGGGGCATTTCCAGGCCGGATGCTATTCCTGTCTCTTCTCAGGATGACATCATCGATGACGTGGAGAGCTTCGTAGCTGCTGCAGAGATCCTGAAGGAGCGAGGCGCCTACAAGATCTTTGTGATGGCTACTCACGGGCTCCTGTCTGCAGACGCGCCCCGTCTCATAGAGGAATCCTCCATCGACGAGGTGCGTCTGCTCCTCGAAGCGAGGGCTCTTGGGGGGCTCGTGGCCTTAGCTATTTCACTGGAGCCTGAGGTTCTTCCCTACTTTCCCCTGTCTCTCTGAAATGACCGGATTCATGAACACTTTTAGTTAGCCGGTTCTTCATAAAAGCAGATGAATGCTTGTTCAGATCAGATCCACTCCCTAATGCACCCACAGCAACGGCGCCCGCCTGGATGTGGCCCTTCACACAGCTGGGCGCCTGTCGCTGCTTTCTCACTAAACAGGCCCTCTCTCTGCCTCCCACTCGCATCTCCTGTTGGTCTGAAGGGTTATTAGAGCAGGATTCCAAACCTTGCCCTTAGTACCAAGCATTGCTAACGAACAGGTCAGATCCTGTGATCTGAACGGACCCATTTGCCCATGTGGAAGTGGCTCTTGTAGGATGTGGGTTATGGTAGTCCCTTGGACATCTTGACAGCCCCTGGGTAGTCCCATTTTATTTAATCTTTCTTGTAACCTATAAGGATTCCTTGCCCTCACCTTGAAGTGCGAAATGCCAAACACGTTATCTGTGGCCTCAATCTTGGGTAACTGTTAAATGAGGATGAAAACACCAGCAACGCAACTAAYGCTCTTCTCTCTGTGGTAATCTGCAGGTGGTAGTAACCAACACGGTTCCTCACGAGGTGCAGAAGCTGCAGTGCCCCAAGATAAAGACTGTGGATATCAGTTTGATCCTCTCTGAAGCCATCCGGCGAATCCACAACGGGGAGTCCATGGCCTATCTCTTCCGCAACATCACTGTCGATGACTAAATTGGGCACTGCCCCTGTCCAGGCTTCCACAAGAGAAGATGTGCATGAAAAGGCAATACCATAAATTATAGACATAACACAACTGTTTATTCTTGTAGGGAGGGTAAAGGTTTTCAGGGACTTGAGCCATGAGATGCAACAGGGAAAAAAAATCAACTCAACCAGCACTTTATAGGTGAACAGAAGAGGCCACCAGCTGTGGRGAGTATTATAGGCTTATACTTTAACTGAAAGAGAAATAAGGCTTTCAATGTTTAAATTCCTTTATTTTTGGYAGTGTTGTGTCTTGCTCCTGTTGGGGGGGGGGGGGGGAAGAAAAAAAAAAGAAGGAAAACTGCTGTCAGCTTCTGGGAGGTGGGGGATGTTCATTTGCTGCATGTAAACAGCAGGAAGATTCAGCCTTGGGATTTCTGTTCCTGCCTGTGACCTGCCTGAACAAGCACGGAAGAAAATGCTTCCTTTCCGCCGCTGTCAGCAGCGCAGAGCCTTGCCGGTTCGGAGGCCTCGACCCTCCTGTGCAGCACAGCGAGCGCTTTCTTCAGAGGCAGGTTAGCAGAACGTCCAGAAAGGGCAGCCCAGGGCAGCCTGTGCAAAGGGCCGGTCATGGCCTCGTTTCTAGGTGTTGGCAACACGTTCACATGCAGCTCTCAGCAGGGCAAGAGATTGTTCTTGATGTGCTGGCCTTAGCAATTGGTGAGCCCAGGATTGTTACTGTGCCACGGTGGGAGGTCGCACGAGGATCTAGGTCCTCACTTGAAGGCTCTACATGGCGAGACCAGGCAGATTTGGAACAGTATCCACTTCTAACACAGCTGTGCTTTCCAAGACACTAACACTGAAGCTGCAATAAAAAGCAAATATTTTTTTCATTTTTTGGTGCTCCTTGTGACCCCTTTTGAGCAGCTGCTGTGCTGGTACCATGCGGCTGTTGCTGTAAATAGGCACACTTAGCAGCTTGTGGCCTTCCTCTGCAGGGAAGCAGGACTAACTGCGTGGTCTTTTCTCAAGTGACACAAGTCTTTGGCTGGAGGGGATGCTGCAGAGAGCAGCAGACAGTGTTTGAGGTCTCTGTTGGCCTCGGTGCTCTCCAGGATCATATCAAGGTGAATTCCCCAAGCTGTGGTCTTTGCCCTTGATGAGACAGGCTCACACACTCCAGGAAGACCTATCATATTTTCCAGCGTGCTGGTGAAAGGAGCAAATCCTGCTGGAGGCAGTTGCTTAAGAGAACAGTGCTGATGGAGGGCTCTCCCTGGCAGGTGCTTGTTTCACTCTACTCATCCTTCAGCTTCTGCCTGCGTCCTYCTCTTCCACTCCAGCGTCTAGGATCCAAATGGTGCCAGGGGCAAGCAGCGATACTGTGAGAGCGGGAAGAGCATTGAGCATTAGGGAAAGAAACATTCCTTAGCAGCAGGGGAGTTCATCTTGCAGCACTAAGAGCTGTCTGCGAGCCAGGGAGTGTCCACAAAAGCCCAAACCTAAGAGCAGATGGATCTTCTCTCATATTCAGCACTAATTTAAGCAAAATCCCAGGTTAGAGCTGCTCTTTGGCCATTGATGCCTTTATTGCATTTCCAAAGTATTACAAGTCACAGCTGTACTGCTTGATCACAGTGTGGCTCCTAGGCCTGAGGTCGTAACGTGTTGCTGTATTTTAAGTGTTATTGAACAGAGGCACTAAAGCATGTGAAATCCTTGCAAAAATGTTCTGAACCAGTCCTGGACCTTGCTATTCATACTGGGGAACAGTGCTCAACATATGAAAGCTTTGCTTTTCTAAACCCGCTCCAAACTGCCTTGTCAGACCTGCCGGAGCTGCGGCGGGCCTTCTCGGATGCTGTTGCTGTGCTCAGTCTTGCTTTCACAGGCCAGTGTTTTGCTTGCAACTGCTGAAGGCCCACAGCAGCGAGCAGGGGCTGTGTGGGTGTCCCTGAGCCGTGCCCAGGAGCTCCCAGCCAAGTTACTGCCTGGTYTTGCTTCAAACCCCGTCCTCGTTGGAAGCCAAAAGCCGTCAGCAGCGCTGAAACTCCATGTCCACATCTCAAAATCCTTCACGACTCCTTAGGAAAACTGGTGACCTGGGCTCACTACACCCAAACAGCCGAGGAACTGGGGAGTTGGGGCAGACGTGCGTTCACTGCAAGGATGCAGCACCCGCCTGATGTAACCTGGCTTGGATCTAATGTGCCACTGTCTCAGCATCGACTCTAATCTCTCCTTTTTCTGCCCTGAAATCCAGCCCTTGCCATAACCATGTACTGAAGTGAGTTGGCCCTTTGCCAGCTTAGGGGGTCTTGCAGCTTTTTCTGACAGTTGCATTTGCCTTCTAGAAAGCTTGAATGGTCCCTATGCACAAACTTAAACCTTTCCAAGGGGCAGTTTTGCCAGTTTTCAGAGTACAGGCTTAGGATCCCTCTTCAGAGCGTTAGCTGCTGGTTTTGATGCATATTCCCATTCTGTAACCTCTACTCCCTCCTTGAATTCTTCACAGCTTGAAATGAAGTCTGCGCATACACACACAGACGAGATCTCTATTCTTTGTTTTTACTGCCTGAAAACTGATACCTTCTTTCTTTCAAAGGAGCAAATTAGTCTCTTCTGTTTTCTGCCTGTCCACACGGATCCTTCCATGGAAATTGTCATCGAGTGCCTCGCCGAAGAAGAGAGATGTTCATACACTAAATGACTATACAACAGTTGAACTTTGTGGTTTATAAGGGAAAAGAAGTTCTCGTTGATTATTTTTATAGTATGTGTTTGATGGATCGCTCAGGTTAAACGGTCTTCCCAGAGTTGGAATGTTTTACTTCCAAGGATTAGCTGGAAGCATGAGTTCCTCTGCATTTCTTYCTCCCTGCTTATGTGGTATTTTGCTTCAGAGACGGGGCCGCTAAGAAAGCAGCGTTTGGGTGCAGTTAGCAGCAGCCTTCCACCATACCCACCTCTRAGGTGGGAGGAGAGGGGAAAACTTCTCGTGCTTCAAAAAAAAAAAATAGGAAAAAGAAAAAAAGGAAAATATGGAAGCGCTTCTTCTCTGGGACTCGTCTCTGTACGGAAAGTCTCGGGCAGGACCGTGCTGTGTCGCTTGGACACCACTTTCCGCATAGGACTGAGTGTTAAAGCAGGAAGGAGAGCCCGTGGCCCTTCCCCCAGGCCTCTGCTCATGCCTTCTGCTGCCCAGGGCTGCAGGGGCTGCTGCAGGGCTGGTGTGAGCACGGCGCCCGCAGAGCCCCCGAGCCCTGAGCTGTGCCGCTTGCCTCTGTTCCCTGGCGGTGTGCCGGGAGTGCTTGTGGAAGCGCCTTAGGAACACATAGAGAAACTCCAAACGTGGGTGCAAATAAACGCTCCGGCTSCTGTTGAACGCCTCTGTGTGCGTAGCCGTTCTCTTGGGGGACGGAGTGCGTGGGTTTGGAGCTTGGAAGTGCAGGAAATTACTGCCGTGGCACAGGGTGAGGGTGGCTGCTGAGGAGCCCGGAGCAGGACCAGTGCAGGTGGGACTTGTGGGACAAGGGGGGACTTTTTGCTTGTCCCTGGCTCTTGTCCCCGCATCCCGCAGGGCGTCTCCCACCAGCAGGAGAAGCAGGTTTGCGGGGACAGCTCGGATGCAGTGCTGGGGCAATGCGGCTGGAGCTGGCATCGAGGTGGGAGCGGGKGTGCCAGGGGCACGGCGGGTCCCCAGGGTGCAGGGACAAGAGGTCTTGCAGGGACTGCAGTCGTGGGGCTCGCGGGTTTGGATGCACAGCAGGAGCAGGGGACCGGGGGCACCGGCAGACACTTTGGGTGCAGTGCCCAGGAGGTGCCAGCCTGTCGCGAGGTGGCAGCAGGAGCCAGTGCTGGCAGCAGGGCTGGGACATCAGGGCACAGGGAAAACCTTCCGGAAAGAGGCACCTTGCAGGGCCACCTGGCCCAAGGTGTGTGCCCCCTGCACCATCCCACCTGCAGCAGCTTTATAAGGGACTGCGAACAGACAGGGGTGTTGGCAGGTGACTGTTCCTGCGATGACAGCCTTGTCCAGGAAGGTGCACTGGCCAAACTGGGCTTTGCTGGCTGAGAAATTTGAAGGAGGAGGATAATTACGGTATTTTTTACCGTGCGGATAATTGCTGTATTTACGGGGGAGGGGAGGGGCGCGCCGTCGCGGAGCAACGGAGGACGCTATGCGGTTACCCGGCGGGGGGGGAGCGTAAACAAGAGCACGTGGGCAGCGGTGGCGGCCAATGGGACGGCGAGGGGCCGCCGGCGGCTGCCAATGGGGAGAGGGCGGGGGCGGGCTGAGAGCGAGGGGCGGGGTTAGCGCGGTCGCCGCTGGCGGGGTGCGGGCGGGAGGCCCGGGGGGACCAGGAGAGCGGGGGGCGGCGGGACGGGGCCGCTGCGGGGCGGGAGCGGGAGGAACCCCACCCCCCCCCAGGCAGGAAGGAGACCCCCGGGGACCCCAAGAGACCCCCCAGAGAACCCTGGAGACCCCGGAGGAACCCCAGAGACCCCCGGAGACCCCAGAGACCCGCAGAGAACCCCGGAGACCCCCGGGAACCCATTTCCCTGGGGTTTGTAGGAGAGGAGGACGGAGGAGGAGGAAGTCTGGGCAGCCCCTCCAGCCCAGCTTAGAGCGCTGCGTTTCCCCCAGGGCCACGTGCTGGGTTTTTGATCGTGGAGGGCGCTGCGGGCGGCTGCCATGGCGCAGATCAGCCTGCACGAGCTGGCCGACCTGGCCATTGGCATGCCCGAGGTGGGCGCCGTCAACTTCAACGCGCTGCACAGCCTGCTGCACGCCATCCTGCAGCACCTCAACCTGCGCGACGTCAAGACYGAGATGCACGAGGAGAGTCTGGCGCCGCTGCCCGCGCCGCCCCCAGACAGGGCCCTGCTTCCCGAGAAGGAGAAACTGCCCTACGACAGCCTGCAGAAGAAGGTGGCCGCGGTGGAGACCCAGCTGCTGGGCATGGGCCGGCAGCTCCAGGAGCTCGAGCAGCAGATGGCCACTCTGGACAACCTGCCCTCCGGGATGGAGCTGCTGGAGAGGACCAAGAGCAGCTCGCAGGCCCCCTCCGCAGTGGCCGACATGTGGCAGATGATGCAGATGAAGAAGAAGATTGAAGCCAACGAGAGCGGCGTCTCCAAGGTAAGAGCTTCCCCCGAGCGGAGCTCCGGGAGCTGAGGCGACCTGCCCTGCAGGGATCAGTTTATCCCGTGGAGGGAAAGGGGACGTTTTGACAGTGAGTTTTAGGTTAGATCTGAGCTACGAGGAGCACCGAGAGCATCTTGGGACGTTCTAAACCCTTCTCCACACCACTTGTTTCCCAGCAAGGGGAGACCGTGGTCGCTGCCACTGAGTTGGAGTTGGGGTCCCTGCTCGATGTCTGTCCCGGTCTTGGTGACGGGCTCTGCTCGTGCCGTCCCTCCTCTCTCCCCTCTCCTGCCCGGCCGTGGCTGTGCCTGGTCCTGGCGCTACCTGCAGAGTCCGTCTCTGCAGGGCCGGCGCACTCGGAGCCTGCTGGTGTGGCCAGTTTTGCTTCATGGCGGTTGGCTTCCCAGCGGGAGCCGCTGGAGTTTCAGGGAGGCAGAGCTGGGATGGAAACGCTGCTCCCAGCTGCGCTGCCTCCTTCCCGTGCTACCCCTGAGAGCCCCTGTGGGTCTGAGCCAACTCTTCCCAAGCGGTGCTGAGCGCATGGGGGTCCTGCTCCTCCCAAGGGGTTCTCAGCATCTCTGATGATCCATCCCCATCCACTCTCTGCTTCCCTCCATCCACACAAAAGGCTCGGAGGTGCCGGGAGGAAGCAGAGCCGTCGGCCGGGCTGCGCGGCCCCACTCACGYGGCTCCCGTCCCCGCAGGCCATGGCCCTCTTCCAGGACCTCCTCAGCGAGGTGAGCGGCCTCAAGGCCGCCCAGCTCCACGTGCAGGAGGACGTCCGGAGGCTCCAGGAGCTGCGGGCCTCGGTGAGCCGGGGCTGCAGGCTGGGGGAACGCGGGGACGGGCCCCGGCAGCCCCCCGCGTCTCCTTGCGCGGTCCAGCCCCGTGGCAGCCTCCCAGGGACGGGCGTCCCTGCCGTGCGAGGACGCTGCCGCTGCTGTCGCTTGGAGCCCGCCCGTGACCTTGCTTCCCCTCTCCTCTTGTTTCCAGGAGACCCAAATGGGCCGGTTCTCCCCTGGCAGAGCCCCTGGGGTGGCTGCCAGAGCCACAGAGGTCCAGCCCAGCCTCAGGGAGGGGACTCCAGGGACACAACCTGACTCTTTGGGGACACGAGCAGTGATGCCTGAAGCACCAGCCGCCCAGCAGAGCCCTTTWGCACGTGGGGCAAGGGCTCCTGACACCAGTGGCAGCACCCTGGGGACAGCGCCAGGACCCCAGAGAGCCCAGGCCACTATCCCAGGGCCACACTCAGGGCCCCCTGGCACAGGGGCCACTGTCCCCGAGATACAGCCAGGGCCCCCTGGCACAGGAGCCGCCGTCCCTGGGCCACAGCCAGGGCCCCCTGGCACTGCGGCTGCTTTCCCTGAGCCACAGCAAGGATCCCTTGGCATAAGGGCCACTGGCACAGGGGCACAGCCAGGGCCCCCTGGCACTGAGGCCACCATCCCTAGAGCACAACCAGAGCCCCCTGGCACTGGAGCCACCATCCCTGGAGCACAGCCCGGGTCCCTTGGCACTGAGGCCACTATCACAGGAGGAGCACAACCAGGATCCTCTGGCACTGAGGCCACCGTCCCCAGGGCACAGCCAGGATCCTCCGGCACTGAGGCCACCGTCCCCAGGGCACAGCCAGGATCCCCTGGCACTGAGGCCACAGTCCCCAGGGCACAGCCAGGATCCTCCGGCACTGAGGCCACCGTGCCAAGGGCACAGCCAGGATCCCCTGGCACTGAGGCCACCGTGCCCAGGGCACA
>PTEX01000239.1:160340-176704 GCA_003342815.1 Eudromia elegans | reverse complement strand
CCCCCGGCTGCTCCGCCCGCGCGCCCCCGCCCTCCCTGCCGCGTCCCCATTGGCCGCCGCCTGTGTTTTGGCTGGCGGCGCCGCCACCATTGGCCGAGCGCGCCGCGGGGGGGCGGGCCCGCCGCGCGGCGGAAGGACCGTCCCGCTCACCCATTGGCTGCCGGCCCTGCTGTTTTGCTGCTTGTCTCAATAGGGAAGGGACAGCGCTGGTGACGTCACGTTCATTGAGGAGTCTCGTTGCGCGGCGCGCGCCGGGGGGCGCCCTGAGGCGCTGCCCCCCCCCGCCCCGGGCCGCCCAACTGGCCCCGCCCCGGGCCCCGCCGCCCCGTCCCATGGTCTCCACCAGGGACCCCGGGGGTCTGTCACAGCCCCGGTCTTTATGTTTTTAAAGCGAGGTTTAAAACACCCAGAGTCGCCGGTTTTACCGCCCGGTTCGAGCCCAAAATAGAGAAAAAAAAAAAAAAAAGGAAAAAAGAGAATTCTCCTTGGAATTCCCGCCCGCGGTGGCGCTTTGCGGCGCCCGGTGTCTGCAGCACGCGGGCACCTCGTGCGGCCCTCACGTGCGGCCCCGGGCCTCCCACGAGCCAAGGTGACAGCGGCACTTGCCGTGGCGCAGGCGGCCACGCCGCGGAGCAGCTGCAGCCCCGCTCGGGGTCCCGGGAAGCGTCCCCTCCCCAGGCCGCGCGGCTGGGCCCCGGGTCACCTTCCCGCTGGATTGGCTCCGTGCCCAGGGCTGGGGCTGCAGGKCGAGCGGGGCGACCCGCGGCGTGGACCGTGCTGCAGAGCACGAGGGGCCGCGGAGGACGAGCCGGGGGGTGACGAGCGCGGGCGCTGGCCCTGCTGCCTCCATGAGGTGTCTGTCCCTCCCTGCCACCTCCCTGGGGACTACCTGAGGGTGCCGGGTGCTGCCGGGGGCCGCGCTGGTGGCTGGAGAAGGGCTGTCGGGTGGAGGGCGCTGGGTTCCGCTGGAGGGGATCAGCCGCCCTGTGTGTCCCCGGGATGTCCCTGGAGGCCGGGGACGTTCCGCGGCCGGGGCTGGGGTGGAGCCTGGCTCTGGGGTGCTCTGTGTCCCCATGCTCAGCGGCCGCCCCGTCCTGTCGCCCTGGGGATGACATGCTGCCTCGGTGAGGGGGGCTCAGTTTTCGTCCCGACCCCCCCGGGCAACCCCGCGTGGGGGAAGGTCCCACTCGGCTGGGCAGAGGGTGCTGGTGTGAGCACAGAGGGGGGCAGGCGGGGGTCGCTGCCATAGGGAGGTGACAAAGGGACAGCTGGCCAGGGGGTGCAGTGAGTGGCACCGAGGCCAGGCAGGTGACACGGCGCGGGTGGGATACATGATGCTGGCGAATGGCAGCGGCAAACGGGCGGATGCCGGGGATGGGAGGCAGCGGGCGGGAGACACGGGGACAGCGGGTCCCGCAGCGGCCCCCCCGGGCCGGGCGGGGCGGGGGCGGCCCCGCATTGGCGCAGCCCGGGCGGTAGCGCGGAGGCGGCGCCCGGCGCGGCGCAGAGCGCGCGATGCTGCGCGCGGGGACCGGAGCCGGGGCCGGGGCCGGGGCCGGCCGGGGGGGCGCCCCGCCGCCGCCCGCCCGCTGAGCGCGGCCATGGGGGCGCTGAGCAGCCGGCAGAACGCGGCCGTGGAGGAGGCGGATGTCCCCGGCAATGCGCTCTACAGATACCCGCCGAAATCCGGTACGCGCCGTGCGCGGCGCCGCGGGTCCAGCNGATGTCCCCGGCAATGCGCTCTACAGATACCCGCCGAAATCCGGTACGCGCCGTGCGCGGCGCCGCGGGTCCAGCCGCGGGGGCGGGCGGGCCGGGAGCCCGAGCGCGGCGCGGGGCAGCGGGCGGAGGAGGCTGCGCGGAGCGGCGGGAGGGGGGTGCTCCGAGTGGTGGGGAGGGGATGCTCTGAGTGCTCACCTGACCCTGGACCCCCCGGAACCCCCCCACCAGGGACTGGGGTCTCCTCGCAGCCCCCATGCTCCCTGCTCTCTAACTTGGCTGAGTTTTTGCTACTTCACCAGCGGTTTTGTCCCTTGCTTGGTGCTGCAGAGCTGCGGATGCTCTTGCCCAGGCCTGCAGYGAGTGTCGGAGGGCCCCAGGCTTGGGAAAGCACCGGGTCAATCTCCAGCTGCGTGAGGGAGCTGGGTCTGGGGGGAGCAGGGGGGATCCCCCCGCCCCAGGCTGCTGCAGCATCGCTGCTTCTGCAGAGATTGCCCTGCCCCGGCCCTGCCGCGAGCCGCCGCAGCGGAGCCTTCCCGGCTCCACATCCGGCCCTGCTTCAAACCTTGTGCGTGACCTTGGGAAATCGGTCCCTCCCCTCCAGGCAGCGGTTTTCCCTGCAAAGGGCTGGGCCCATGAGGTGTCCAAGGGGGTCTTGCTGGGGTGCAAAGTGAGTTGGGCTCCTGAGATGGGTAAATGTGCAAAAATAGTAAGAAATATTTGAGGATGATGCCTGAAAATGCCCTACGTATGCACAGGGGTTGCCACAGGATCCTTGAGGTGCTGGCTAATATGAATAGGTAACTATTTTGGTGGTTAATAGGATAAGGTAAACACCAGGATCATTAGCGCCGTGACAAGCTGCTTGCTAATTATGCCTAAAGACCTCCTCGGGAAGAATTACCGCTGGCGCAAGCCTGTCCAGCCGAGACGTGCTCCGTGCTTTCCTTTTGCCCRAATGCCCACCTGGGGCCGGACGCCCTCCCTCAGCCTGAGGGTCCCCGAAGCAGCGAGCGCCAGGGCTGCCGCGCTGCCGGGACGCTCCAGCCGCGGCTCTGCTGCTCCTCGAGGCTGTTGCAGCTGCTGGGCTTGGTTTTATTTTCCTTTATTTATTTATTTATTCTGCTCTGCGTCCCCCGGTGCTGCAGCCATAGCGGGACAGGAGGTGCCAGGGCGCTGCTTGGAGCCCCTTGCCTTGGGAGGCACGCGGCCGTCTGTCCCAAGAGGAGCAGAGCCCGGTGGCTGTGACAGATTAGGGCTCTTCTGCTTTTAGTCTTGCAGGGGATTTGCTCTCTGCGCTGCCAGCGGCCAGGAGGGAGGAAGGGAGAGACGCACCGGGCTCGTGAGCCCAGTCTTGGGCAGGGATGATGCTTCTCCTCCTTAAATACCCCTTGGAAAGAGCCAGCTGGGCGGCAGCTGTGGCCCTGGGAAGGGGCTCTCCCCAGGGATAGGCTGCGGAGACYCCGCGGAGGGCACAGGGACAAGAGCCGCTCAACCAGGCGGTGACTTTGAGCACCAGGGATGTGGCCTGTCCTGGTCACCCACGAGGACACAACTTACGGGTGGCCTCTCCAGGCTCGTGCAACGGTGCTGAGCCCAGCGTCCCGGCCTGGCACAGGCACCCCCGGCAGTGGCCTGGCCACGAGCGCGCATGGCGGCACCGAGCGCCTTGTCCGGGGCCTCCGGTGCTGGACGGGAAGCAGCTCGGTGCCTCCTCTGCACTGCGGCTCCGTTGCCCGTGTTCCCTCCTGCTCGCCTTGGGGGCTCAGCTCTCATTTAAGCCCAGCTTTGCCTGGGTGGTTTAACCATCCTTGACAGGCTCGCGCTCCGCCGGGACAGGCGGGGCTGCAGAATCGTGGCGCGCCTGGACGAGGGATGCTGGGGCCTCTTGGCGAGGCCACTTGTGCCCGCTGCCTCCGCTGGGGCCGCTCCTYGTGCGTGTCGGCTGCTCCCGCCATCCCACGCATCCTGCCGCTCCGCTTTTCCAAGGGCCTTGTGAGGCCGGCGCTGCTGAGTCGGGGCCACGGCCGCGCTGCCCGTTGACTGTTGGGCTTTTCCATGCGGCTGCCTCCTTCCCTGCGGAGCTGCCCATAAATTATGTACATGGAAAATTGGACCAGAAAGCAGCAGGCATCAATAATTGATGGTCGAGTTTTCCTAAACGGTGCCCAGTGTCTGCGGCCCTTGGCGAATGCGCCCGGCCCCGGCGTCCCCCTCCTCGCCTGCAGCACCAGCCCCTCCGCCATCCGTCCCCATCTGCTCCTGCTGCAGGGTGGAAGCACAAGGGCATTTAGCCTCCTGCATCGCGTGCCCGGCCCCGCACTCTGTGCTGGGATGTCTCTGTTCTGCTACTGCCATGTCCGTCCTCGCCTCTCGCCCTTCCTGCCTGCGCCCTGCTGCCCTGAGCCAGCTTCACTTCCTCCTTTGCTCTGATTTTCACACTTTTAATGAAAAGCCCCAATCTCTGCACCCTGTCTGGAGGGTCCCCAGAGGTGCCTTTTCCCAGGGTGATCAAAGCCTGGACGTCACGGAGCAGGAAGGAGTAACCTTCTGCGTGGCAGTCCAGCGTCTGGCCCCTCAGCAGGACTCTGCTCTGGGAAAGGCTGAGAACAGACAGAACTCTGCTCACTGAACTCTGCCCGGCATCCCAGCCAGCAGCACTGCGCTCCAAGGCTGGGGCCGGCTGCCGGGGAGGTGTCCCGGGCTCTCTGCCCCCTCTCCAGCCCCACCGTGGTGCCTGCGAGGGCTTCGCGCTGCTCTTTTGAGCTTGCTCCCGTCCCGCTCCCGGCCTCTCCGTAGCCTCCCCGGTGTCTCCGTGGCCTCCCGTGGCTCACACGCCCCTTCCCTTCTCCCCAGGGAACTACTTTGCCAACCACTTCATCATGGGCGGCGAGAAGTTCGACTCGCCGCACCCCGAGGGCTACCTCTTCGGCGAGAACGGCGACCTCAACTTCCTGGGCAGCCGCCCCGTGCCGGTAGGGACCCATGCTGGGAGGCTGCCGGGGCCTCCAGCCTCGTCGTGGCAGCGGGGATGAGCTGCGACATCCTGAAAGCCCATGCGGTGCGCGGGAGCGGGGGGCAGTGCAGCGAGGGGGTTCTCTGGTGTCTAATACACGYGCTGCATTCTGCAGCCGTTCCTCCGTGAGTGTCTCCTCCCTGCCTGGCCACGTGCACGAGTGCCACAGGAAGGTGACAACGTCACTCTGTCTCTCCCTGAGTCCCCATTGGGCCAAAGTGTTTCCCAAACCCTGGCAGAATGGGAGTTTTATTTATTTATTTATTGACCTTAACAGAAAGCTGCCCAGAGCAAATATGGCTGTTTGCCTAGAGTGTTGTTAAATGCCTAAAGGTTGTGGAGACGTTATTTTTCCCTATTGTTTCTCAGCTTCCTTTAAATTGGATGAGTAGGAAAAAAATGTCCTGAAGATCCCCCTTGTGAGGTGCAAAGCCGACTTGTAAAAATATTCATTAAAATAAAAATAGAGAAGGAAAAAAAAAAGGCAAACTCACAGAGAATCAAACGAAAGCAGCTCGTGGGGGGCGCGCGGGAGCGGGGCGGTGACGGCTGGCTGTGTGCTGAGTTTGGGGTGCTCAGCTGCGCGGCGGGTTGTGCAGCGTCGCTCTGCCGCGGAGCGGCTGCCAAGGACGCCCTCACCTTGGGGCGAATCCGCCGGCCTCGCCCTCGCTCAGGGGCTGCCCGTGGGAGTCCCTGCCCCCCGGGCAGCTGCGTGGGCGCTGGACCCCACTGCACTCCAAACCCCATCCACCGCCAGCAGAAAACAGCAGGATTCGCACTCGTTTCGTAGCCGCGTAAGAATTTGCACCCGACTTCCCCCTCCCTCTCCCTGGCCTCGTCCATCAGCTCTCCCTGCTGCAGCAGCAGTCTAAAAATACTCGGCAGCAGCCGCTGCCCGTGCCGGCCTCGGAAGCGCGGGGTGCTCTGGGCATGGTCTGTGCCCCTTTTCCCCCTCCCTGGCTCCTGCAGCGTTGTCTCGTTTGTTAGACTCTTCCCTTCTCTAATATTATATGGATTTTTTTCCTGCCTTCAAATACCTGCTCCAGGAGTCACTGCATCACAGGGTCCCTCTGGTCCCCTGCAGAAAATGAGGGCAGGGCTTGTGCAGCTCTAGCGTGGTGGCATTTGCAGGTGTCACCTTGAAAGCCCCCCAGGCAAAAGGCTCCTCAGCCTCCACAGCAGTGGTGATTAAGAGAGGAAGAGAGGGGAAAACCGGTGCAATTTAAGCTGAATATTGTGCTTTTYGGGGATGAGGCAGGTAGGTGAGGGCAGATTGGCCAGGGCATCTGCTTGCAGCATCGAGGGGCTTCTCTGTGGGCTGGGCGGCTCTGTGGTGCCCTGGTGACCGTCCCTACCCAYGCGTCCCTCTCTCTCCTCCTAGTTCCCCTATGCCGCTCCACCTCCCCAGGAACCCGTGAAGACCCTCAGGAGCCTGATCAACATCCGCAAGGACACCCTGCGCCTCGTCAAGTGAGTGCAGTGCCCCGAGGCCGCGCTGAGGGGCCGCTCTGCGGAGGGGCGGCGCGTCCCCGTGGGCTCACACCGACGTGACCCACGGACCCGAGCGCAGCGTGCCGGCGGGCAGCCTTTCCCGCGGGGCCGGGAGCTGCCGGCAGCCATGGGCAGCCCTTCCCTCGCGCTCCAGAGCAGCAGGATTAAACGGAGCTTAACGCTGCCTTTGAGGGATTGACTTTCTCACCCTCCCCCTGCCCTTTCCAAGGGCTTATTGGAGGGAGGAAGAGGGATGGCAGCCAAGGGAGGAAGGCTCAGGATTATGGCTGCAATCTGCCTGCCATGTCCAAGTGAGCCTTGGGCCCCAGGTCCCCGAGGTCCCTGCTTGTCACCACCGCTCGCTGCTCCCCAGGTGCTCGGAGGAGGTGAAGATGCCGGGGGAGGAGGTGAGCAAGGCAAAGGTGCACTACAATGTGGAGTTCACCTTCGACACAGACGCCCGCGTCGCCATAACCATCTACTACCAGGCGAGCGAGGAGTTCCAGAATGGCGTGGCGAGGTGAGGACGCTGCTGGGCCCATCCCCAGCTTTTGAACTGTGCCCTTCGCAGACCTGTGGCCATAGTCCCCCCGCACCGGCAGCTGCYTCTTTCCTACTCCCATTCCCATCTTGCTGCCTCTTGTTACCTCTGCGTCAAAGCTGTGAAATCCTCCCCCGTGTCCCTTTGGCATCAGGTCAGTTGCCTGAATGTTGAGTGAACGTTCAGGAGAGCTGGGGGTTGATGAACCCCCCGAGGGGCTTCTCACCTCAGTGGCCCCRAGAGGCAGCCAGGGGGATAGCGAGGAAGCGGCTCCTGCCTGCCCRGCATCTCCGCGAGCTAGGGCCGGACATCAGGACTGAAAGCTCGGAGAGCTGCTCCAGGAGCTGCTCAACGTGTCTTGTCCCCGCTGGGCAGCTACGTCCCCAAGGACAACAGCTTGCAGTCGGAGACGGTGCACTACAAGCGCGGCGTGTGCCAGCAGTTCTGCATGCCCTCGCACACCGTGGACCCCTCGGAGTGGCCGGAGGAGGAGGTACGGCCACCTGTGCGGCACACGAGCCCTCCCGCTCATGGAGATGGGGTCTTGGCCGGGCCTCGGTACCAGAGCCCTGTGGCTCAGGGCGGGCTGGAGCTGCCTGAGGTCCAAGGCGGTGGTGGGAATGCTCCCACGACACAGAGCCAGTGGCAACCCAGCCAGCGGCAGGGCGGGAGACCGGCCCACGGGGACGTGCTCTGCCCGGCACGTCCTGCAGCCCTGATTGCTCCTGGGCTCAGCTCGCGGCTGCCCGGGGGGATTCCTGCTCTTGCTTCCTGCACGTGACTCCTTCCTTCTGCCTCTGCAGCTGGGCTTTGACCTGGACCGGGAGGTGTATCCCATGGTGGTGCACGCTGTGGTGGACGAGGGCGACGGTAAGGGCAATGCTGGCACACAGGAGAGGTCTCCAGTGCTGCTGCCCCCAGCTCTGGGCAGCCCCGGGCGACAGGGCTGCCCTCCCCTGAGTCCTGCGGGCCTTGCGGTGTCTTGCAGAGCACATGGGCCACTGTCACGTGCTGCTGGCCACCTTCGAGAAGGTAAGTGTTGGCTTGGGGTGGCCTGGGGCTGCTGGTTTCCCTTCTGAACTTGGCTTAGTTTGGCCTGTTTCGAGCAGCTCCTGAAACTCCAAGCAATTGGGGAATACCGCCAAATTGCTTGATTTTTCAGGCACCCAGTTGTGAGGTTTGTGCTCAGGCCGGGCGGGTAGCGGTGCGCAGCGGGGCGGTCCCCATCGTTGTCCCCGCCGTGCTGCTCACTCGCACGCTTGTCCACAGCACGCTGACGGCACCTTCTGCGTGAAGCCCCTCAAGCAGAAGCAAGTGGTGAGTGTGTCCCGGCGGGATCGTCGCTCCCGGTGGGGAAGGGGCCGGCGCGAGTGGCGGGGAGGGCGCAGGGAGGCTCCGGCGCGGCTGCAGTGATGGTGCCTGTTGCTTGCTCCGTGTCACCGGGAGCCTTTCACTCAGCATCCCCCGTCCCGGGGAGTCACCCCACCACCGCTCACTACAAAGCGAGGCACCAAACAGGAAGTTAAGGAAAAAATTCCTGACGGGGAGAGTGCCGGAGCCCCGGACCAGGCTGCCCGGAGAGGCTGCGGAGGCTCCTGCTCTGGAGACCTTCAAACCCGCCCGGCTGCCCCCGTGCGCCCCGTGCTCTGGGTGTCCCTGCTGGAGCAGGGGGTGGCGCTGGATGATCTCTAGATGTCCCTTCCAACCTTAAGGGTTCTGTGGTTCCCCGCTGGCAATTCCAGGTGGACGGCGTGAGCTACCTCCTCCAGGAGATCTACGGCATAGAGAACAAATACAACACGCAGGACTGCAAGGTGCGCGGGGGCACCAGGGGCCACTTCGGGCTGGTGGGGACCTGTGTCCCTCCTGGGGACGCCGCGGGGGGCTGAGCATGTCCCCCCCCGCCAGGTGGCCGAGGACGAGGTGAGCGACAACAGCGCCGAGTGCGTCGTGTGCCTGTCGGACGTGCGCGACACCCTCATCCTGCCCTGCCGCCACCTCTGCCTGTGCAACACGTGCGCCGACACGCTGCGCTACCAGGCCAACAACTGCCCCATCTGCCGCCTGCGTAAGGCCCCGCGCACTGCGGCTGCCGCTTGGAGCCCCGGGGGCGGTTTCAGCCCTCGCTTCCCTCGTCGCTCCCTGTCTTGCAGCTTTCCGCGCCCTGCTGCAGATCCGAGCCATGAGGAAGAAGCTGGGCCCGCTGTCCCCCGCCAGCTTCAACCCCGTCGTCGCCGCGCAGGGCTCCGACTCGGAGGAGCACTCGGTCAGTGCCGTGATGGGCTCCTGCGGCGCCGGAGCTGCCGCGGGCGGCGCAGACCCCGGCGGACGCGGCGCGGGGCTCTCGCGGGCCCGGCGGCTTTTGCGGTGCTCAGCCTYGTGCTCTGCTGCCGCCAGGCCTCGGAGAACGTCCCGCCGGGCTACGAGGTGGTGTCCTTGCTGGAGGCCCTCAATGGGCCGCTGGCGCCGGCGCGGCCGCTGCTGCGCGCGCCGGGCGAGGGCCACGGCGCGGGGTCGCTGCCCGCCTACGGCAGCGAGGGCCGCCTGCCCCCGCTGCGCGCCCTCGCGCCCCTCGACGGCGGCGGCCAGGGGCTCCAGCTGAGGAAGAGCATGTCCAAGTGAGTGCTGAGGCTGCGGCCTCGCCGACGGGGCGCGCGGGGAGGCCCCGGCTGCTCCTGGGGGTCCCCGGCGTCCCCTGGCACCTGGTGAGGCCCCGTGCTCCGTGCCCCGGCCAGGTCTGTCTCGCAGAGCTCCTCCATCCTGCCCGAGGAGGATGACGAGAAGTCCTGCAGCGATTCCGAGGGCAGGGCGGCCCCGAGGAAACCACCCGCGCGGCACGAGGAGGTGAGCGGCCCGTGAGCCCCACGCGGCCCTGGCACGGCGCCTGCCCTCCCGGGGCTGCCGAGGAGCCGCGTACTGGGTCGGGGACAGCGGCTGGGACAGCCCCACTCAGCCCCGCTCTCTCTGCATGGGTTTGTTGGGATTTCCCCCCCGGCGCATCCTCCCCTTGGGGAAGGGCCGAGGGAGGCGGAGCTGCCCCGGCCACCGGGCTGCAGGCTGCAGTCCCCAAGGCGTCCCYGTCGCTCCCCGCTAACGCGCCCCGTCCCGACGGCTTTGCAACGGGCTCTCCTCTGCGACGGGCAGGAGCGCGGCGCGACGCCGGAGAGCGAGAACCTCACCCTGTCGTCGTCAGGAGCCATCGACCAGTCCTCGTGCACGGGCACCCCGCTCTCCTCCACCATCTCGTCCCCAGAAGGTACAAGTGGTGCCTGTTGCCACTCGGGACCAGCCCAGAGGTCTCCACAGGCACTGTGACCTCCCCYCGGCTCAGCATCTGCTCCTCTGCCCCCAGAGCCCGTGAGCAGCAGCCTGGCGCAGTCCGTCATGTCCATGGCCTCCTCACAGAGCCAGCACTCACAGATCAGCACTGACACCGTCTCCTCCATGTCGGGCTCCTACATCGCTCCCGGCACCGAGGAGGAGGGTGACATGCTGCCGTCACCGGCGGCGGCCAGTGCTGGGACCTCCGAAGGAGAGGTAGGGCTGGCATGACCACCGTCACCCTGTCCGGATCACAGGGCAGGCGAGGACATTTGCAGCACTGAATGCACCCCGTGGGCAAAAAACAAAGTTCCCCCTCCAAATCTGCCAGCAACTAATTTATTTTTGCATCTTTTTTCCTGCTTCTTTTCCACCTTCCAACCGCAGTCGACGCCCGTGGAATCCCCAGATCTCAACTTCGTCAGCATCTCCGCTGAGGAGCGTGATGCCGAGGTGAGAGCTGGCACCGAGGGCTGTCCTGCCTCCCTGGCACGTTGCCCATGCCGGGATGCTTCCCGAAGGGAGATGGGGCCATTCCATATGGCAGTGGCCGTGCCGCGTGCCGCCTTGTTTTGTGGGGCTGGGGATGGGCCCTTTGGGATAGCCTGACAGGTCCCTCTGGGGGGACCTGGAGAAGAGCAGTGGGGCCAAGACCCCTCGGATCTCGGAGCCGCTCACTCACTGCCTCTCGCCGCAGGGCAACGACGTGCTGGAGGATGAGGACACCTCTCCCACGCAGGACGAYGGTAAAGGGCCCCGGCGCGTCACCGCCTCCCCTACGGCTCGGTGCCACCGGCGGGCAGGCTCATGGTTAGAATGTCCCCTCCGAAACCGCAGAGAGCCGGCGCAGGCGTCGGGTCGTCCCCAGCTCCCTGGGCTCCTGGTGTCCATCTCCGGGCAGCACTGGCTCTCTCAGGAGCACTCGGGATCTGGGATAGTATCTGGGACACAAAGGCTTGCAGGGTTGGGGCAGAACCAGCCAGCCGCCATCTCTCCATGCATCTTTGAAGACCTTTTCCTTAAACGCTCCCAATTTGTGTTGGTTTCTTTAGGAAAGGGTCACCAGACCAGTCCCTTTAGGCTGTTCTATTAGTTATTTTTGCCTGTTGTCTGTGTGATTTAGCAAGTCACCCTGGGCATGCTGAGGGCTCCCAGTTGGCCCCGCGCCATCAACCTCCTCCCAGCTTGGATCTCCTGGGAGAAGGTCAGGAGGCTCCTTGTGTCCCCCCTTCAGTGACTGTGTGTTTGTGACAAAAGTAAATCTGAACTTCTCCTCATCCTTCAGAGAAGCCRGAGAGCAAGAGCCAGCCCTGCACTGTGCCCCAGCATCGGGTTCTCATGGGCAGCAATAGTCCCTGCCCTGCAGTTAGGTTCTTGCTCAGGGTGAGATGGAAATACAAGAAATTGGGTGCATAGAGAGGTTGTTAATGGCACTCAGTGACATCTCTGAGGGCCCAGGCCCCCCTTCCTCAGTGGGGGCTGTGCACAAACGGTTGCACTCCTGCTATGCTGGGCCCCAGCAAATGAACCTGTCGTGAAGGGTTTCCAGCATCCGGGATCAGGATTGTCRCTCCTTGGGAAGAAATCCCAGGGCCAAACGTCTCTCCTGAAGATTAGTCTCTTGCATCAAATAGATGCACTTAAAAAGCCCTGACCGCAGATCTGCTGGCTCAGGTCCTGCGAAGGAGCAGATCTCGTCCTGCGAAGGAGCAGATCTCGTCCTGCGAAGGAGCAGATCTCGTCCTTCTCAGCCCCAGCCCCGGGCACGGCTCGGCTACGGCTTCCCAGCACCCGCCTTGGGCTGCTGCCCGCTCCGGCAGCCATGCAATGCCATGTCCCCCCAGTGCCACCAGGGCCTGGATGGAGCCACGGCCCCTCCGCGGGCTCTTCCCCCGGGAAGGGAGGTTGGACRCGCAGCCGGAGCTTCTGCGCCCCATGCTTTCCCATGGGCCGCTCTCTGTGGAGGGTCCGGCCCGGACCGTAGGCACCAGAAGGCGAAACGCTGGGAAGGGTCCTGGCGTGGCCGCTCCTGTGGCTTCCCCAGCAGCTCTCGGCTGCCTCTTCCCTGCTCCACCACCGCTTGCCGGCTCTTTCATGCCCCCTCCAGCAAGGACAGGAGCAGCTGGGACTGGCCCACGCGCTGCCTTGCTGCCTGCTTGACACCTTCGCACTCCCCCCTTCTCTAGACACCTCATTCCCTCTCTTTAACSTGTGTTAGAAGCCGGGAGGGAGGGAGGAGAAGACCCAGGAGTGCCCACCGCCCCTGCCCGCTGCACGGCCGCGGCCCTAACTGCCTTCGCTCCCTTCCAGGCCCGAGGACAGGCGCGTTCCTCGGTCTGCGGTGCGACAATAACAATGACGTGGCCATCGCGCACGTGAGAGCGCTGGACAATAAACTGTGCTCTGAGGCCTGCTTACCTGGTGAGTGGCCACCTGCTGAACATGAACTCRGACTAGGGGGGACGTTTTCGCTCTGCCCTATGTCACCCGCCGCCCTCCTAGTCTTCTCTCTCTCTGTCACCCATCCTCATCTCCATCCCACCTTCCATCCCGCCCTGGAGCAGCCCACCAGGCACAGAGCTACCTGGCAGCAGGAGGCCAAGATGCCCCATCCTCATAGGTCTTCGACGGGTTCCCATTGGGTTTTTGCTTTGGCAAGGGTAAAGTGCTGGAGCTCTAGCAGAGCCCCGAGAATCCAGCCCTCTCCTCCACTTCTTCACACTTGTTATTCCTCTTTCTCATCTCCGTTTCCTCACTCCCCATCCCTCTCTGCCCCTTGCCTCCCCCTAGGCTCCTCAGTCCGTATGGAAGTTCATGTTCACTCTGTGCCAACACAGTTCCCCAGCCCCTGCTTGCTTCCTCTCCTTGTCCTTGTCCCCGTCCTGCTGTGGGGTGACAAATGTATCAGCGGTGCCTGGCCATGGGACTCTTGTGCCCATACGCTTGTCTGAGCAGCCCTGCCCTGCAGCTCTGCCCGGCCTGATGCAAAAGCTGGGGCAGGTGCTGGCGCTGCAAGTGGCGCCGATGCCGGAGAGCCCAGTTTGGGGACAGGGGAAGGTCCTTTCTGGCCATCCCATTTCCTCCGGCAAAGCTTTCCCTCCCGCTGCCCCTTGTGCTTCCCGGCTGGCCTATTCCTTGTGGTTTCTGCTCCAGCAAAAAGCAGGAAGCCTTGAGGAATGAGGATCGAGGAGCAGGAAACTGCAGCTGCTACCCAGACACCTCATCCCACTGCTTGACATCGGCAGCTGGGATCAAAGCCCTGGGGGCTGAGAATGGGGTGCCCTGCATGGGAGCACCCTGGTGGCCCTAGGGACCTTTCCATTCCCAAGCCAGCGGGGCAGGGGTGAGGGAAAGGCCACTTTGCTCCCAAAATGCCCTGGCCATCCTGGTGCTGGGATGGAGCTCGGGGATGGAGCAAGCAGGGAATCAGCTCAGTGGATGTAAGCGCGTCCGCGGACCTGCCTTCCCACAGAGRCAGTGGGGAAGTCCCCGGCCCAGCTTGCTGCACGTGGCGCGGTGGAAAGCGGTGCCTGGGGAACCTCCTGGCTGCAAACAGGGCTTTGCACCGGTGTTTGAGGAGGCAGCTCCTTCCTCACCCTGCACCAGCTGCCTTCTCGCTGCCCTCTCCACAGGCCACCTCTCCCCAGCACTTAATCAGGCCGCATCGGCCCTTCAGAGCGTGCTAGCTTTGCAGTGAATGTCATTTGAGGGACAACTCGGCGCTCGTGTCACTGCTGCTGGAGTTTGACTCTGCAGCGTGGCCTGCGGGCTGGTTTCGATGCGCTGAAAKTGGGTGCTCGTCCAGAGGCCTGTTGGGGACAGGCACAGGCAGCTCCCTGCTCCCTTGGGCCATCCGGAGCTGGCTGCCAGCATCACAGGTTGGGCAAATGTGGATATTTTCCATGGCAAATCATGGCTGGTGTTTCCCTGCCAACCATGCGATGAGTTCATCCATTCTTGTAGATTCCATTGTACCTATATCCATGGAATGGGCAAGAATAATGTGGATTTTTACTTTGGGAACATGCTTTATTTTAATGAAAGCTTAAAAAAAAATCGTTTTCCCTCAACCCCATTTCTGGTTCACTGATGTGATGGGCTCAGCGAGCCCCTGCGTTTCCCTGAGATGCTCGTGGAGAGCTGGTCCTGTGCTCAGGACAGGCGTGAGGCTAAAGGCAGGACCGTGTGCCGGAGGGCCCATGCTCCTCCCAGGGACATGCTGGGCTCCTCTAAACCCCTGTGCGGTGGCGCGGCGACACCAGGGCACCTTGTGCAACGTCTAGCGCGCAGGGGGATTTGGGCACGTTTGTGTGTGGTCCTGGTTAATCCTCCATCCCCTCTAGGATCTGCAGCCGTAACTCCCCTTGCTCCTTGCGCAGGTACTTGACRTGCAAAGCCGGCTGCAATGGGAGCTGTCACCTTCCATAAATGAGCAGGCAAAGCATGTTATTATTTTACTGTTGCTTCCTGTTTGCAACCCCCTCTTTGCAAACCCAAGCCGGTGTGGCCACTGTGGTGTCCTTGAAGGGCCTCGCTGCCTTGGGGACTCACTGGGGTTGTCTTTGCTGGGCTGGGGGAGCCGCCCTGCTCTACAGGTGTCCCTGGTGTTTGGGTAGCAGAAAGCAGGACCCCCCCCCAGCTCAGCCCATCACCCTGGCCCAGGTGAGAAGCAGCCCTTGAACCAGGACAGGAGGGGACAGAGAGGCGCGTGGGGCTTGGCCGAGTCCCAGTGTGGCACTGGGTGCCCTCGCACCGGGGTCTTCCTTGGCTCTAAACCACGGTGGGTGCCCAACGTGGCCGTGTGGCAAGGGCCATTCCCGCGTGACATGGATGTKGCGCCGTGTCACCCAGCGGCGTCTCCTTGCCGTGCTCACCGTCGCCTTCTGCTCTCTCCCCGCACGCAGCCGCCAGGCCGGACTCCTGCCCCATTGACATTGACGACTAGGTAGGAGCCCCGCGCGCACCTCGCGTCCTTGTGTAGGAGGCAGCTGCGTCCCCGCTGCCATCCCCGCTGCCGTCCCCACTTGGGCGGGAGGCGACTCTGGGAATGCGGCCGCCAGTGGGAGCGACCAGCAGCACGCCGGGAGGTGGAGCCCTCTCTTTCCCGGCCTGGCGGAGCTGCCCGCAGGGTTCATCATCTTCCTCACGTCCTCCAGCTGCACCAGGGGCCTGCGCTGCTTTTTGGGGACCCTCTGCCTCCACCGAGGGGAGCCCCGGCCTCTGGGTCCTTCCCCGGTGCAGCTGCGACGCTCCCTGCTCGGGCACTGCAGGAAAGGGCCCTGGGCTGCATTTCCAGGGCACTTTTTCTCTCGTTAAGCCCCAAATGATCCCGCGGTAGTGGTGAGGGCAGCTTCGTGAGCCGCCTGCGCCCGCCTGTCCCCTCACGCGCCCCTTCTTTCCGCCAGGGCCGGCCATGGCCGCGGTGCCAGCCCCGTGTCCTGTGCCGGGAGCCCCGTCCGCGCCGCGCGAGGCGACGCCGGCGCCCGGCGTGTCCCCGTGTCCGATGGGACCGTGCCCCCGCGGGCGTCGCCAGCCTTGGACGCTGCTCCCGCCTCGGCTCCGCTCCCGCCGCCCCGTCCCGCCAGCCAGGGCTCCTCCGACGTCACTGTCTTCCTGCACGCGGTGCTCGGGCTGGGCCCCTCTCTGGAACAAGTGCCAAAAGCGCCAGCCCGCAGCCCCGGCCCGGCTCCCTCCGGAGCACCTTGTAGCAGGGGAAGGGGCTGCACGCGCCGCCCCGCTCCCACGTCTCCATCCCYTCCTCCCTTCTCCTCTCCGGGTTTGCGCGATGGGACGGGGATGCGGCCGGGTGCCTTTGGATCGCTGGGATGTGGCGGGATCCCGTGAAGGGCTCAGGCCAGCAGTGGGGCCTAGACACGAAGCAGCTGGGTCAGGGTCCCGTTAGGGTCCCTTTTGGAGGATCCGGGTCCTTGTTTAGCTCCCCCTGGAGCTGCTTGGGCCCTGGCGAGGAGGCCGAGCCCCTTCTTTCCACCCCGCCGGGTTTCTCAGCGGCACCAGAGTGACCAAAGCCACCAGCTGCGTGCCCCGGGCGTGGGCGCCCTCCTGGGCGCAGGAGCCGGCGCGGGAGGAGAGGCGGCCGCGTGCTCCCGCCGCAGAGGCGCGGGGAAGGAACCGGCCGCCGCCTCCCGTGTCCCGTTGAGCACGTTTCGATGSGTGTTTAATAAAGGGCGTCCCGTGTCGGCCCCGTGTCCGCTGTGGTTCTTGGGGATGGAGCCGGGGTGCAGCGGGGCGGGCGCCTCCCCACGCGCAGCCCACTGT
>PTEX01000239.1:48102-152927 GCA_003342815.1 Eudromia elegans | reverse complement strand
AGAGAGAGAGAGAAAAGGAAGATATTTGCCTCCTTGCCTCCCTCTGGCACAGATTGGCTCTGCCTGAACCTCTCAAGGAGGCAGCTGATATCTGCCCCTCCCAGACCTGCTTGTCCATCCAAATCCCCATGCAGCAGAGAAAGCAGCATGGGCGCTCAGCCCTGCTCCGGACTGGCCCTGGCAATTTCTCCACTGGGGAAACTGAGGCACAAATCACTGCTCTGCTTGACAGCGGGAGCACCCCAGATCTCGGGATGGGAGTTTGGGTAGGAGGGATAGAGGAAGCGCCCGGACAGCACACGAGCACTGGGCTCGGAGCCAAGGCCAAAGCCGGGGAGATCTCCCCATGTCCCATGGCTGGATGCTGTTCCCAGCAACCACAGGACAAGGTGGCAGCAAGTGGCATCTGGCAGCAGCCAGCTCAACACGTGCCTCTGTTCTCCAAGCTGCTGCCCCACAACCTGGTGCTGCAGCGCCCGGCCGCGCCAGCAGCGCCCAGCGGCTCCCGGCTGCCCTCGAAGTGGCTTCTTTAGGTCCAAAAGAAGAGCTGCAGGGCTGGGCCAGTCTCAGCTGCTGCTTGCCTTGATGCTGGGAGGATGGGACGTGGCCACCTGCAAGGGAAGGGCTGTCCCCAAGCGCGCCTTTGCAGGCGGTGTAGGGAGACCAGCCCCACGCGCTTAGAAAGCAATTGGTAAAGCAGCACTGGCTGCTCCTCCTCTTGGCTCCCCACTTGAGGTACGGGGGAGCTGGCCTGGATTTGCACCCGCTAATGGTGCTTGGCAGCCCCCCTGCCTTCCATCCGCCGACATTTCGGTTTGTGGCTTTGATGCTGGAGAGGGAGAGCATGGAACATCCTCCCTGCTCTGGGCAGTGGGAAGAACAACCGTGCTGGGAGAAAAAAAGAGGAAAAATGGAATTCCACCCTGCTGGAGCCAGGCAAGGGCTTTAAAGAGAATAAATAAATAAATAAATAAATAAATAAATAAATAAATAAAAGTGTATGTGAAACTAAAGAAGGCACCAGGCAAGGCCTGAAGCCCCCTTGTTTTGTCCACCTTTGGAAAGCAACAAAACAAACTTGTAGGAGAGTTTTCCTTGCCACGAGGGATTGGGGATGTCTTTTGCTCCCCGCTCTCTTCGCCATGCGGAAGGCACAGGGAGAGTGAGTGGCGGGAAGGGTGGCGGGAGGCGGCGGCCCCAGCGTGTCCAGACTTGCCGGCGGCGCTGGGCCGGGTGCCTGGGGCTGGGCGGGTGCCAGGGCGCCCGGTGCAGCCTTCGTGCCCGCCAGCTGAGGCGGGAGCCGTGCGGGGGCTCCGTGCACTGCTGCTCCGGCTGCCCCAGGCTCAGAGCCCCCGGCTGCTGCTGAGCGGAGAGAGGGGCGGATGGTACCAGGGCGATTCACGGCTGCTCCTGAAGGTTTCCCTGGGGATTCCCCCGCCCCTCTTCCCCCCGCTATAATCCACCTGATGGATTATGGATTGCAGGGCAGGGATTTACAATGGGAGACGGCTGGGGCTCCAGACTCTGGGATGGATGGCTCAACATCAGGGCCCATTCCACGGTGCCATCCTGGGCCATCCATGAGGCTTGGAGTGCCTCGATRCTCCCGGGGCGGTGGTGGATGCAGCGGGGAGACAAGAGCCTTTGGGGACAGATGCTGTGCGCGGTCCCCCCAGGTTCCCTGTCCCCGCTGGGCAGTGGCCAGTGAGGACCCACGGGCTCCCGAAGACACCCTGGCCCCAACCACCTGCAGTGCCCATTGCTGTTATGGAGCACCTGGCAATTGCCCTTCATTTCTCCCATTTCTCCTAGCCGTGGGCTYATCCATCATCCCTCCCCGATGAGCAAACAGTGACACCTCAAACCAATCTCGTGCTCGCAGAGCGGGGAAAAAATATACCCAGGAGCCTTTCTTTTCTCTCCTCTTTTCGCCTTGTCTCTCTCCTCCATTGAGTGAGGGGCTGGCACGGGGCCATGCTGGCTACCACCTGCTTTCACTTGCTAATCATCCTAAATATTGAAAATCAACACCCAGAATCAACAGCTCCAAGATTTCGGCTCCATTTGGAAATGCAAATGGTGCCACCTTTTGTCTTTCCTGCCTGGGCTTGGGACTGTGCGAGCGGAGGGGTTCATGGCTCCTGTTTTTCTCTCCCTCCCTCCCTCCCTCCTTCCCTCCCTCCCTTTCTACCCTGGGATTATTCCCTCCCCACACACATACTTATTTTCTCATGGGGTAAAAATCGGCCTGTTTTCACAGCCCGGCCTGGGCTGGGGGGAGCTGGGCTGGAGGAGGGATGGGAAGGGGCTCGCTCTGCATAGCAATGAGGAGCCTCTGAAGTTTGGGAGAGCTGGGGCGCGGAGCGGGCACCCAGGGCTTCCCAGGCTACCTCCAAAGGCTTCGTGGGCGCCGTCCCACGGGATCTGTGCAGGAACTGTGGGCCGGGCCAGGAGCTGCCCGCGGGCACCGTCCTGCGGCAGGAGCCCAGTCCGGCGCTGCCCTAGGGAAGGGGGCTTGGACACCTGCACGAGGGCAAAGCCCTTCTGTGGCCTGGGCTGAGACCTTGCGCCACTCGCTGCAGAGCTCCCTCGGGCTGGGTGACGGTGCAACAGCTCCATGGGGCACTGAGGCTGGCGAGGAAGTGCTTGGATGTGGCCCAGAGCCGGTTTATCAGCCCAAGAGGGGCTTTCCACCCTGCTGCCGTGAGCGGGGCTGCCTGAGTGCACGCTGTGTTCCCGGGCCAGGCACACGTGGGTGCCGCAGAGCCTCCTTGCCCCTGTTCCCAGGGCACGCGGCCCTTGTCCTGGGCACAATGCGCCGGCAGGTCAGGGCTTGTCCGGCGCAGGGGAGCGGCGCTGCTGGCAACGTTCCGGCGGGAGCCGTGGCACTGCCAGGAACGCCCTGTCCATCCRGCATCCTCTTCCTCCCCATCCTCCTCCTCCTCTTCCCCGCTGCTGGCCACAGGCATCCTGGGGAACGAGGGTACACGGGCGAGGGGTGACACGGGGCTGTCCCCAGTGTGCGCGTCGGGCTACCGGGGAGTCCCAGGGCTGCCACCTGCTCCTCGGGAAGCCGCCTCGTGCCCAGTGCAGAGCTTGGCGTGTCTGCAAGGGAATCACCCGTATCCAGGGCCCTTTGAAAACCTGGGCTTGGAAGTGACCTGCTCCAGGCCAGGGGCATCGGGGACCTGCTTCTTTTTGCTGCTTTTCATCTGGAGAAAAACTCACTTTGGGAACTYGAAGCAAGTGCCCTCCCTGTGCTTGATTCCAGAGCCTGAGCCCCCCAGGACCGGGCTCTCCAATGGGTCCTGCTGCCTCCTTGGGGCAAACCCGGCAGCAGGAACAGTGCTGGGAGAGATTAGGGTGATCCTGTGGCTGATCCCACCTGGATCACAGTGCTACAATCTCCCGGATATGAAAATCCTGCCCATTTGAGGATCAGCCCCGGCACGGAGGAGCCAGAGCCGCTTGCAGCAGCCCCAGGCCGCACGGCCCATCTGAGGGCGGGAGCAGAAGGGCGCGGGGGGCCCCGCGGGGCCGTACAGGGCCCCGACACCCGCACCCCGGCTCTCCCAGGGGCTCCCTGTCGGGGACGGGCCCGTGCAGCACCCCCATCCCGGAGCTCCCCTCCCCGCACGTGGAGCGGAGCCGAAGGGCCCGGCCGTGCGTGCCCGTCCCCAGGAGGCCCCGGTGCCCGGGGATGTGCAGGCTGCGGCGGGGGCAGCCAAACGCACCCCCTGCGGCTGCGCCCCCGCTCGGGCGGCGCCGGGGCCGGTGCCGAGGGGAGCCCCGCTGATCCTCTCCGGCCGTTCACACAAAGCCCTTCGGAGGCAGCTCTGCCCGGAGGCACCTGAGCGCGGGGGGCGGTTCCCAGCAGGACCTTAATTCCCTTGGCAAATAAAGCCGGCGGGAGGGAGAGAGCAGCTCGGGCTGTGACGGAGATGGGGTCTGAGGCCAGCGCTTTGGGCTGACTCCTGCGAAAGCCCCGTCCCGCGGTGAGGGATCCTGCTCAGGTGCTCAGGGTGGCAGTGGCTGGGCCACATCTGTCCCCCTCGAGCAGTGACACTAGTGCTGTCCTAGCCAGGGTCTTGTTCCCATCCCCGCTGGGCAAGGTGGAATGGGATGGGACCGGGAAGCTGCAGGAGCCCAAACGCCACTGTTTGTGCCACGAGGGGCTGGGTCTGGGGCAGCACGGGGGTCTCTGAGCCTTATCGGGATGCTCTGGACCCGGGTTCAGAGCAAAGGGCGGCTGGGGGGGACCAAAGTCCTTTAGCACAAGTGGCTCCCGTCCAGTTCCTCCAGCTCTGGCAGGATGTGCCCAGGGGTCCCCCCGCACCTGGGCCGGGGCTGTGCTGCCTCCGGGCGCCCTCGCGCGCCCCRTCAGCTGCTCCCGCTTCAACCCCATCCCGCAGGGAAAGCCGGGAGCTTCTCCGCCAGCTCCGAGCTCCTGGTTTTCCTGGCCAGAGATTAATGCGGCTTAAGATCAATTGCCTTTGCAGCATGGTTGTCCCCGGGGAGCGGGCCGGGGGCCTCGTCACGGTGGCAGTGCCACCAGGGACCCTGTCCCCAGGCGCCCTGCAGGCGGGTCGCCCCGGGGCTCCTCACTTCAGTCCCGAAGGAAAGTCGTGCAGTTTTATGCCATGCTCAGGATCTGCATTAACGCTGGCTGCAGGAGGCACGGGCGGACCTAAATGTTATTTTACAATAAATGGCCATTTTTAAACAGAAACGCGTCCTGGGGTGAGGCGTATTTGATCACAAGGTGAGGCAAATCCCCACTTCAGGGGCTACTCAGTCATCAAACCCGTCGGGATTTTGCCAAGGTGATTTGAGGCATATCTGGATGCTTCTAGAGACTCCAGGCGAGCATGCAGTTAACGGATTCATGAGTGAAAGGAGAACCCGGGCGCAGAGAAGCCTGGATGCCCGCTTTGGGAATCCCTCCTTTGCCCTCCCCTCCCTGAGCGCAGAGGGCCAGGGCGGCCCGGGCGCCTCGGCGAGCCCCGCGCGAGGACGCGGGCGGCCGGCGGGGACGCGCTCCCTCCCGCGGCCCGGCCGGGCACCGCGCGGCGGGAGGGGAGGCCGGGCCGGCGGCAGGGCCCCGCGGGGACGCGTCGCCCTGCGGGAACGCCCTGCGGCGCGGTTTGCTTCGCGCCGCGTGTTRATGCTGAGCGTGTTAATGGCCTCGGCCCTCCGCAAAGGGATGCGGCGGACGGTGTCGGCTCTGCTCTGGAGTGCATGTGGGCGCTGCGGCACGTGGTGACACAGGGGCTATCGCTTTGTCCCGCTCATCAGCCAAGGAACRTGGGGGACCTCCCGTGTTTATAATGACACAAACTGGCGCGTTCCACGCATTGCAGATTTAAACATGGCCCTAAGCTGGACGGCAGCCCCGCGGGCGCAGCTCGGAACGGAGGCGGGAGAAGAGGGGCTGCCTGCCCAGTCTGGGCGCCTCACGGCGGAGGGGGAAGCAGGGCAGCCTGTAGTCATTGCCAAAGGCACGTGGGGGCAGCCCTATCCCATACGAGTGGGTCGCAGGGCCTGGGCTCCCTCACTGGGAGCAACGGGGACACCGGCAGCCAGTCCCGCTTCCCACACAAAGCGCGTGCGGGAGGCGCCGCTCTGGGGAGGTACCCCCCTCGCCACTCCCAATATGGCAGCCCGGCCTCCCCGCCACTCCCAACATGGCCGCAAGGTGGCGCGCCAGTGCAATGTCACCGCCTGTCGAGCCGTCTGCGCATGCGCCCCACCTCTTCTGCCCTGCCCGCCCCCGGTACGCACAGGCCACTCTCCGGATGGCGGGCAGCGCTGACGCGCATGCGCAGTGTGCCCCGCCGCTCCCAAGATGGCGCCGCGCCGGTGACGGGCCGTGAAGGGGGTGGTTGCAGTGGTGGCTCTGGGTGTAGGGCTGTCTGTAGCATCATGATTCCCACTGAAGAGGTGTCGGCGCGACGGAGGGAGATCGAGGACAAGCTCAAGCAGGTGRGCTGCGCTGGGGAGCCGCTGCTGGGGGTGCTGGGCTTGAGTCCCTGCTCGTCGCCTGACAGGGATGTGCGGGTCCCCCCCCGCCATGGGGTCTGCGGGGTCTCCCAGGGCCCCCGGGACTCGGAGATTCTGCGCCCGACCAAAGTCCTGTCTTCCACGTGGGCCTCTGCYCCTGGGGGCTGCTTGGACACTGCCTCCCTCATCACTGGGCCTTGCTGKCTGGAAACCCGCCCTTGGCCGTTGCTTCCCTTTGGGCTCACAAGGCCCCTGAAATCTGATGCCCACAAAATACCCCCATAGAGCACCCAGGGAAAGGTGTGGCCTGAGTCAGGGCACCTCTGATCCCAAAGTGTTAGTTTTATGCTGTGGTTTAACTGCAAAGTGTGCTGTTAAGGCTTTGGGGCTTGCTAATGTGTTGGAGGAAAAGGTGTAATCCTTAAAAACCTTCTTTCTCATATAGTAGGTCTCTCGCCTTGCATTAATTATGCTGTTAAGAAATGTCATGTTAAAACATGGTCATATCATCAGCTCAGTCATGGTATACTGTGGTGTTTAACAAGAATTATAAAAGCTCAGATATACTTTGTGGTCTTCATCTTGTGTCTGTTAAACACTCATGTTCACAGTTGAAGGATACTTGTTTTCTTCCTGATTCTTCCTAACAGGAAGAAGAAACTCTGTCCTTCATCAAAGAGAGCCTTGAGAAAAGTGACCAGCTCACAAAAAACATGGTAAGGAGAACTATGAGGTTCAACCCAAAAGCTGGGCCTTGAACTGTTCTATTTTAGGGGGATCCTTTCCAAGTGTGCATATCAGAGATGTGTAGAGGAAGGCATCGCTCACTCTGCAGTTGTTTTAGCCTCAGCTAGTGGGGCAAAGGAGAAGGTTGGTGAATGTTTCAGTCTTGAACTTCTCTCCTGAGATGAGMTGGACTCAAATGAGCTCTTACTCTCATCCTTTGCAAGCTGTCTTCCCTTGTGGGAAGAGGTATTAATAGACCCCAAATTGGATTATGCAACAGCATCATGTTGTTTCTTCATAAAGGTAAGTTTTGTTTGGAGTTTATTTTAGGAGTGTTTTATATAAGAGGTAGAAAGTAATTATTATGCTCTCATTAGAGCCAATGAGCCCTTAGCTAGCAATCTGTATCCAGTTTTGAGCTCAGCAATTGAGGGAAGTCATAGAAGCACCACTTAAGAAGCTGGAAAAGCACATCTTAATAGAATAGATGACAATTGGGCACTGAGATGTCTACTGAGGTTTTCCACTCTTCAGAAGTGCTCTTATAATATCCTTTAAAAAAGCAAGTGTTAATGATTTAGTGATGCAAGAGATGATCAGAGTGGTCACTCCTGTCTTTTTTTTTGTGTGTGTATGTGTGTTTCTGTTTTGGGTTTCTTGATGCAGAGCAAAATGGATGCTAAGTTCTGCTTTTGTTGCCCTTATTATTTAAGTTACATTCAGGCAGTTCCTGTGGATCTGTTTTCTACTCTCAAGTAGAACTTTGTTCTTCCTTGTACTACTGGTATATTATTTGCCGTCTTTCCCAACAATTAATTCAGAATTGATCTTGATTAATTATCTCAATGGCAGATGATCTATTCTGTAAGCAGTAATGGAAATTGGGATGTAGAGGGGCTTTAACAGCTAGCTGAAGGAGCCATAGCAAAATTGATAAAGAGCAAAAAGACCAGCTGGGACATGAAGGTCCCTGGCTATCCTGCTGTTGCTGTTAACTTACTGTGTAGATCCGTGTGGAAGAATGTCCTCAACTCTCTCTCTCTCTTTCTCTCTTTTGGCAAGTAGGTTTCTATCCTGTCCTCCTTTGAAAGCCGTTTGATGAAGCTGGAGAACTCGATCATCCCTGTCCACAAACAGACAGAAAACTTGCAGCGCCTGCAGGAGAATGTGGAGAAGACCCTGTCCTGCTTGGATCATGTCATCAGTTACTATCATGTAGCTAAGGACACAGAGAAGATCATAAAAGAAGGGTGAATTGAACAGTGAGATCTTACGGGGGACCTTCAGCCCATTTTTGGGAAAGAGCTCGGAACCAGCTCTCTACACTTATCTTAGTGTTCCTTGTGTCTCTCCCACCCTCACTTCCAACCACCAGTCACCTGGGAAATTTATTGACTTCAGCAGTTTTCTGAGGACTTTTCCTTAAAGATTCTTCATGCCCTGTATTGTCACCACATTTGGGATAAATKGAGCTGTTCTTCATCTCTGGTGGCATGTTGTGATGTCCTTTTYTCTGGAATGGAGCGTGCAGCTTCATTTAGCTCCCTGTTAAAGTCTGCCTGGAGAGGAGGATAAGGTTGAGAGCTGTGGGCTGYTGAGTGACCAGTACTTCTGCACTTGCTGTGGGAGTTGGGTTTTGTGTTGTGGCATTGAGTAGAGGTGAAAGGAAGCCTGTTATCTCCAAGCAGGAGAAAAGGGAATTGAATTTTTCCCTTCTGTTTTCGTCTGCAATCTTGTCTGGTCCTTTATTGGTATCTCTTATCTTCTTCCTTCTGTCCTTGGATCACTGTAGTTATTTTGTTTTCCTTATTTTTTTTTTCTAGTCCCACTGGGAGGCTAGAGGAGTATTTGAATTGCATGGACAAAATCCAGAAGGCAGTGGAATACTTCCAGGACAACAATCCAGACAGCCCAGAGCTGAATCGCGTGGTAGGTCCCGGGTCTGAAAGCTGKCAAGGGTGAAAGAGGGACAAACGTTGCCCTGCAACTTGCTGTTCTGCTGTGCGTGGCTCATGGGCTGGTTGTCTGGCAAAGGAGGCGTTTGGGCATAGCTGGAGGAGCGGTTGCTTGGGCTTTTGCTGTGAACTCAACAGCATTTCTGCGTGTGGCATTTTGCTCTTTTCGTCTTTTGTGCCAGTAGGACTTTTGCATGTGTTGGAGTTGATTGAACTTCTCTCCGAGTAGCTCTTGTCGGTCCTTTATCTGCTTGAGCAGAATGGGGAAGCAGTTTCAATCCTACTTGAAGTCTGAGCAACTTCCAGGCACTTTTTTGTGCTTAATTCACTTTAAAAGTCTCTTAGTTACAAGTGTTGTTGAGTTTGAAGCATGTGGCTCTTTGCAGTGGTTAGGAACACTGCAGAGTGATTGTTTTGACTCCTGAGTGACTGATGGCAGAAACCCTGTGTTTCTTCTATCCTTCTGCAATTCTGTGCCAGAAATCTCTCTTTGAGAGGGGCAAGGAGTCACTGGAATCGGAGTTTCGCAGCCTGATGACACGACACACCAAGCCAGTCCCACCCATACTCATCCTGGACCTCATCAGTGGGGACGAAGAAATGGAGACCCAGGAGGAGATGTCTCTGGAGCACCTCCCAGAAAGCGTCCTGCATGATATCATCCGCATTTCTGGCTGGCTAGTGGAGAATGGCAGGAATCAAGGTCAGTAGCCTTGTGTGTTGGTCCCTTGTAGCTCTCCTGTGCTCTCTAATGAGTTATCCCAAGTGACTGAAAGCAGAAGTAGAGTGTTGAGTTGTTTATGATACTATACAACTTTGCTTGTGGATTACAGGCAGCTTTAAATTCCATTAATGATTTTTTCTTTCAGAGCAAATGACTTTGTGAACTCATCTCAGGAAACTTGTACTCTTGCATACATGCAAACACTAGAAGTATTCTCCATGTCAGTAATTTGTGTTACTTCTGAGTGGGGTTTAGTATGCCTACTGAGTATGGCAGTCATTCTCAAGAGCTGTGTTAAAACTCTTTCGTGAACCAAGGAGCCAACTCCAGCGCATGTATATGTATCTTATTTTGTTAGGCATTGTTTTTATTCTACTTTGAGACAATAAATACCAAAACCAGGACATTCTTGGTTTGGTGGGCAGTTTGTGTGTGGTGGGAGGGCTTGGTGAACACTGCGTGGGAAGGAAGGCTGTTATAGAAGAAAATAGGACCTATCTAAATGGTGAATGTTTGGTGTAGAAGGGTTTAGTTCTTGGCAGGAAAAATAAAAATGATGAGTTTTACTTGTCATGCACAGAGTAATAGGTGATACCTGTGTCCTGCTGGTTCCCCCAGACCTATCATGGTTTTGCAGAAGTTGTCCAGTTTTGCCCCAAGGTTCTTGCTGGTCTACAGTTGATTACTTGTGGCTACKTGAGGGACAGAGAGAGACCACACCTCTTCAGGAGTGTGATAAGTGTAACAAGGAGCTTGCCAGCCTTGATTTCAAAACATGGCATGTCAGCAGTGTGTCAGGACAGGAAAGGTTTTCTCTAGGAATGATGAATTCCTAGTGGTTGTCTGGATTCTGCTTCAGACTTCGTGATATTTTGAGATGTTGGTTAGCATGTCTGCTGCAGTCTCTCAGTTGTGAAAAATGCTTGTCTCTTCTGTGCTAAGCTGTTCTTTACATTTAATGTGTTTGCATTTTGGCTTCTTTCTGTTGTACTTTCTCTTGCGTTTGGGGTTCTGCAGAACTCTGTGGAAGTCTATTTACTACAGAGTGCAGTAACATTAGCAATTTGGGTCTGGAAAGGTCATTTTGTCTCAGACACTATACAAACATAAGGTGACGGTTCCCTTCCCAAAATGATCCAGATGGCTAAAATAGAAGAAAGTCTTATTGGGGAACCTTCGTCAATGCTTTTAAGTTACTCTTGAGACACAACGTGTTTCAAGAAAGGTTTGCTTTGTTATACAGAGTGTTTGTTGTTTGCTGACTATCTTCTTTCTACCTTGTCTCCTTAGATTTCATGACCGTTTACTTCCAAATCCGATCTGTCCAGTTGGACCGCTCCATCAAGGGTCTGAAAGATCATTTCCGTAAGAACAGCTCCTCCTCAGGGGTCCCCTACTCCCCTGCCATTCAGAACAAAAGGAAGGACACTCCCACCAAAAAGCCCATCAAGAGGCCAGGTGAGTCCATGAAGTGGAGGGGAGAGTTTTGCTGTTTATCATCTTACCTGGCTAGCAAATACACCTGTCATGTCTGTTTTCTGTGCGGATGTAAAGGGAGGAGAACACCTGTGAACAAGGAGAGAAGAGACTGTTTAAATGATCAAGGGCATCAGTAGAGAGAGAGCTGTGAGGAATAAAAATTAATATGATTGGGCACATCTCAATGGGAACATCTTCATCCTTGCAGCATGGAAAATAGCATGTGCCACTGCAGATGGAAAAGGTGGATATGATGAAACATACCAGTTTAAATGCTAGTTTAGAGTGAATTATTATGGCAGTAGAAAGCCAAGAACTCGGGAGTTGAATTGGAGACCAGGTGCTTATGAACATGATATCGAAAATTGTTCTTAAACTTTGGAAAGTTATTTCCAAAGTTATTTAAAAAGTTATTAAAACTTGTCCCTCAGCCCATCTCTGAAAGAGATAGGAATGAGACACCTCATAGCAGAGTTTTGCTGCTTTCTCTGCAGCTGTGAGGCTGGTCACTCAGGAAGTGACCCATCTGGAGTGACTGAGCTAAACTGGTCCTGAAATTCATTCTCTGAAACGTGCCACCTAGTGGGGGCATGGACATGAGGAGAATCAGCAAAAGGTGGCACTTGCCTCCCACAGCTGCACAGTGATGTTGTCCCTCCATGTACCAAAGCACCCTGTTGTCACCCATATAATGGTGACAGAAGTCAGAAAAATGTGGGGTTTGCCTGGCAAGTATTTCCTCCCTACCCAGTATTTTGTTGCCTAAATAGCTTTACCAGATTCAGGGGAAAAATATAACTTGAGATGCAGGTAGAGATGGGGAATGGATGGGGTGGGGTAAAGGAGGAAAAGAAATATCCATTTTAATTGTGTTATGTTTGTTTTTATACCCCTGATGTGAATGCAGTCCTCATCCCAGGTAATGTGTGTCTATGTGTGCGTGTCCTGGCCCTGGTGCTCGCTCTTCACGTCTGCGTTCAGAGAGGCTTTGTTGGGGCCTTCCTTGCTAAAGCAGAGGGTGTGCCTGGGATATTTGGAAAGGGGATCTGCCTGACAAGGGCTGGGATATCCAAAGCTGGTTTCTCTGGGGTTTTTGTATCAATCTGTGCCACTGCTGCTGTGCCCTAGAGCTGTTCTTGAGAGCTGATGTACCAAATGCTTCCTGAGTGTGGTGAATCTGTCTTAAAAATTTCTTTTTTCTTTTTCTTTTTTTTTTTTTTTTTTTCTGACATTAGAGACTTTCCTGGCAAAGGGAGATCTTACCCCACACTTAGCTTTCCCATAGAATTTGAGAGTTGCTTATTTGCCAAAGAATTTGCCTTTGATATTAGAAGGCCTGTAGAGGGCAATATCCTCCTGCCAAGCAGAATTAGTGGACTGCAGATGGATAGAAAGCAATATTTAATGCTGCTGCAAAGCATGACAGCAGACATTTGTGCTGAGCTCCTCAGCAGTGGCCCTTGCCCAACAGGATGATTCCAGTGGGTAATATTTTTCTGTAGTTCCATAGTTTTCAATGGGAAGGATGCCAGGTGGGGATCTGTTGTAGTTGAGAGGTTTTGGCACAAGTTAGMCGGAGTCATGGGAAACTTGAGCAGCAGATTCTGGCATGGGATTTGGTTTGCGGTTCACAGTTGCTGCCTGATAATGAAAAGATCCCTGGAGTTTGACTGCTGTGAAGTGGTCAGCAAATAGAAACATCTCTCATACAATCTAAATTAGAGAATTCCATGGGTATTTTTTTTTTTAAAAAAAGGCTTTTTTCAAATGAGCTTCAGATCCTGGATGCTCATGTAGAGAGTACAGAAAAGAGCCCACATATTTAGAAAGCACAATTGTCTGTTCTGTCTGAACAGAGCTCTTCCAGTACGCATGCATGTGAGTATCCAAAATTACTTTTCATTGTTGTGTCTCAGCTCTAGATTCACCAGGAGATCTCAGCCTCTTTCTGCTCAGCTTACTCTCATTTTTTTTGACCGCAGGCGCAGCATAGTCTGTATGCTATTATAGAGCTCAAAATATACTGAAGAGAGATGTATGTCTCATGGTCCATTGGGGTATTGTCAAATTTGAGGAAAAACAGCGACTAATTTATCTCCAGTTTCTCCATGAATAAGGAGAGAGAACCAGCCTGGTGCTGTTGAAGGATGGCAGCAGGTAAACTTCATAGATAGATCTGCCATCTCTTGCAGGTACTAAATTGTTCAAAAGAAAGATGAAATATACGTGGAAAAAACAGTCTCTGCATGAAGTTTGCTCTGGCTTTCTGTGGTTCCATCAGCTTTCAAAGACAGTTCCCAAGGTGAAGGTCTGAATTTCTATACACGGCATGGTGGCCTTCTTCATAGCAATATAATCTGGTGGCATTTGGTTCTTCTGATTTTAGCATTTATTTAAATGTGGACAAAGACTTTTTTTTCTGTGCTATTGCTTCAGTAAATAAAACCAGTTCCCCCCATAAACTGTTTTATACAAGGGGTTTCTCACAGTTCTAACAAATTGAGGTTTTTTTCCTTAAAGGAAGGAAATTATCCTTCCTTAAGGACAAATATCCCAGTGCACTCCCCAATAAACACTTCACTTGTGGCAAAGGATAAATAACAAACTAAATCTGCTGTGCTACAATGGTTTTACCCACAAGGCAAAGTGCAAGGGTAATAGTATTTTAAGAGAGGTGAGTTTTGGGAATAAAGTAGAAATCTTCAGGCACTAAGCTGGATCCTGGGGAGTAGACTCTATATCTGTGTATTGCTTCAGAACACCCTTGTCTCCGTTGTTATTTCATCTGTTGGTTTATCCTGTTTTCCCCCATCATTACAACATGCAGTTGCAGATCTACAAGATCGTCTCCTGTTCAGTGAGACTTGCCAAGGCAAATTGAACTGGTGGAGGAACCTGTGGGCTTTTTTTTCTTCAATTTTGGCTTGAAATCTTAGCCATCTGTCTGCAAGTACAAGTGTCTTCAGATTCCAAAATCTTCTATTGCAGACATCTGTCCATAAAATATTAAGGAAAAAATATTCCTTTTTCTTCCATGATGCTTGTAGATCTAATGCTGTTCAGTTGGCTTGAGAGCAGCAGGTAGCTCAAAGCTGCCTCAAGTGCCAGGAGCTTGTGAAGGATAAAGTCATAAGAAACCGTTAAGGACACCTAGCCTGGCTACTTAAGCCAAAAAAAGCCAGAGAGCCTCAGCCAGTTTTATTCAGGTTTCTGCAGTCAGTGCTCAGGAGAAGAGGATACGTTGTCCTTTTTAATTTGAAAGCTGCCTAGTGGAGAAGAGAAACAGGAGAAAGAATTAGAGAACTGCCTCATATGTGCCTTAAAGCCTTAAAAAACAAACAAGTATATTTTACAATTGGGCTACAGGAGCAAAAGTGTCAGGAGATTTTTTTAACTCTTACCAAGATGCAGGGGAGTCATTTAACTGTTAACTTACTGCTCCAATTTACTGAACAGTGAGATGCTACTTGAGGGAAGGCTGGGGTGTCTGTGGCAGATCAGAGAGCCTGTTCCCACTTCCTGTATTGATCACTGCCGAGTTGGAAGGAGATGCTTCCATTAGTAGCTGAAATGTCATCCCATTTGGTTTGTGAGCTGCCTAGTAGGGGAAAACAATCATAGAACAAAGGCATTTGGTTTCCACTAGAATCCATTAAAACCTAATTACAGTGCTAAGTACGAGGGATACAGCAGCACTGAAGTGATGCCTGGAAACCCTTGGAGTATGTCAGCGTAAACACAGGTAACTGCTTATGCGAATACAATGCAGCACAAGAAGTGCAGGTCTTTTTGGAGAAACAGAAGTGCAGCTCATTTTGGAGAGGAAACTGTCAGGGCAGGCTGTGGAGAAATGCGCTGTATACCCATGAAATGAGATCCTGTTGACAACAGCAGCAATTGTCCCATCTGCTTGTTTTTCAGCTTTTCAATCCGATATACTTTTGTTCTGCTTAAAAGCAAATGGGAAATTGAAAGAAAGCTGATAGGTCTGTGGGTCCAGTTGCTGTGTATCAGCTAGACCATGGTGGCAGTAGTAACGAAGGGTTTGGAGTGCATCTGCAGGGCTTGCAACAGCCCTGCCCCATAGCTTTTGCTTGGCTTGGAGGCATGTTCTGTTGTAGTCACGAGCTCGAGGTTAGTTATTAAGGTTTCTCTGAAAGCAGCTAAGAGTAAAGTGGAAGTGCTGGGTATGAAAAGCATCAACAAACTTGGAAGAAGTTGCGTAGCTCTCATAGTTGGTTATGAGCCTTCCTCTTTCCAGCTATGGTATAGAGGGAAAAGTTCTCTGCCAGACAGATGTGCCTTATGGGCCTGGGGGGACCTGATGTTTTCTTCTCCCTGTCATATTTTTCTTTATGGGATGAAGTTTTTTCCCTACACCAGGTCACTCTTCTGTAGTGTGTAATTAGGCTTCCCCTCAGGACACCAGTCCTCGGCACTGGGACAGACCACACTCACTTCCAGGCTGTGCTATAGCTGACAGTGCTGCTGGTGGAAGTTGGGCTCTGTGCATGGTTGAAGCTTTTATTACCTTTAAACAGAACAATTCCTAATTTTGGCTGCATCACATTTATTTTAGACTCTTCTGCTTGCTCGATCCAATTCTATTTCATCTGGGTCTCTTAAAAYTCCTTGTACCTTCCCCAAACTTTCCTTTCTCTGTTGCACAGGCAGCATCAAGGCTTTGCTGTGGGAAGTGTCCATGTGCTTGTGATCATTGTAGCTTTTGCATGACCACTAACTTTATTTAACATGGAAACAATGCTTATTTTTCAGTTGTCATGTTAATGCTTTGTTTTTTGCTTCCTACCTGCATATCCAGCATCAGCTTTTGTTCAGTTGTCTTTTGTTTAAGTAAAATTATTTTAACTTGAGTGTCTTTTTTTCCCTTCCGCGATATTAAGTGATTTCCAGTTCTTTAGAAGTGATTCAGAGTAGGGTAGAGAGCTATACATGGGTGGGCAGAATCTATCTGCTATTTCTACACTGGAAATTGCTGCTGCAATTGCCCTCTTGAGCCTTGAGGTTGTCACCCTCTCATTGCTTTCTGTAAAGGCAGAGGTGATTCTGTGTCTTGGCTGTTGGGTTCCTGATGGATCTATATTGAACATGCTCAGAAAATACCCTCAGAAGGGACATCTTCTGCAGATCTAGCCAAGCAGTTGGGATTGTGGCTCTGGGAGCAGGTAGTGTTTTGTGGCTAAGAGTAAGATTGAGTGTAGCACAAAGTCCTGCTTCTGCCTCCCAGGCAAGCACTGGAACAGGCTGCCKGGAGAGGTGGTGGAGTCTCCTTCTCTGGAGATCTTCCAGACCCGCTTGGACACCACCCTGTGCCACATGCTCTAGGAGACCCTGTGTGTGCAGGCGGTTGGACTAGATGACCTCTAGAGGTCCCTACCAACCTTAAGCATTCTATGATTCTATGATTCTAAGCCTTGTGGGCTTGGATGTATCATACATACTCTAATAGAGTCATTGCAGGGTAGGATGTTTGTTGCTTTCCTTGTCTGGTTACATCTTCTCACCTAGCCATATCACCTCACTAAAGTCTCCCTGAATCTGTAGCATTGATTGGAATTTGTGCCTTTGCTCAAAGAAGGAAAATGTCCTGAAAATGCCACTGCATTGGCACACTTGGACATACGTTTTGGGCTCATATTTCTGTACTGAGCATGCTCATTGGTGCCCGGTGCCCTGTCCCTGGGCTGGGTGACTGTTGCTGGTGGAGGGCTGGTGTTTTGGTTTTGTTTTCTTTCACTCATTTTCTAGGTCTTCTTGTCTCTTCTCTCTGGCTCTGGTGACAGGCACGATCCGGAAGGCTCAGAACCTTCTGAAACAATACTCTCAGCATGGTCTAGATGGGAAAAAGGGGGCCTCTAACCTCATTCCTATGGAAGGTAATCACAGCTCTAGCTTACTTCACCCTTGAGCTTCTCTGTGTATCAGCCTTGCTTTTCCAGGTGGGGCTTCCATTAGCCTGGGGCCCAGTGGACAGCATCAGGTAGAGCAGCCCTGGGGAACCAGGGAGGCACTGGAGGCCCACATCACTTCTCTGAATTGAGTGTTTGAATTTTGAAGCATGTGAACATGAGCATAAATAAAGCAATCTTGCTTTAAAGCCGTTAAGCAAAAATAGTCATCCGGGCTAATGGAATCCCTGATCTGCTCTGGTGACATCTGTCTTTGGTGTTTTTGTTCTTTTTTTCCCTTTTGCTTGGACTTTGAGACCTTCAGTTTCCAAATAACCTTTCCAAACCTGATGCAGAAGTGTCAGACCACAACCAGCCCAATGTGGCACTATCCGTACATCTTCCGTTYGATTGCCTACGTAAATGAGTAGGATCTCTTTTTGTATTCTGATCTCTTCTGCTCAGAAAGACTGCACCCGGTAGGGAAAAATAGAGGTCACTGGCTTCAAAGCATCTGTAAGACCTTTTTGCCTCCTGCTACATCTTCATCTGATGTAGATCTCAGTGCTTATATCACAGTCTACTGAATCCCGGATGGTGACAGTCATTCAGCAGTGCTGAGCTGGAGAAAAGATTTGTGTTTGGCCTTGTAAGAGTCACAGGTACAGACTGAACTTCTGGTACCTGCTATCCCCTTCAGAGCTTATGCCAAGAGTTTCAAGAGACATCTGTGATATGGCAGAAATTATTTGTTCACCCTTCTCATCAGGTTTTGAAAGGTTGCATCTGCTACATAACCCAGCAAAGGGCTTTGGTTAGGTAGTGTTCCCAGGATTATGTAGAAAAATGTCCATCGGACCACATAAGCAAAGCTTGAAGGGGCTTCCAGCCAGTGTGAGCATCTATGCTGTAACCACCTCGGATAAATTGCGCCTTCTGTTTGTGCCGGCTGACATCTCACTAGGTCATGAGCATGATTTACGAGTTAAACACCTTTCCGATACCCTGAGCGACAAGCATGGGCCAGCCGCTGGTAAGTACCACGTTGTCACTTCGTAACAAGCTGGCTAACATCCCTTCTTTTCAGCATGGTTCACAGTAGTAGCCAATGGCTGTTCATCTACACAGGCAGTCCTGAAGCATGGGCCTTCTCTGGCTGTAAAGCTCTGGCTCTTATCAATAGAATTCACTCCTACTAATCACATGCACCCCRTGCCCTCAAACAGGGACCCCAGCGCTGTCAAACCAAAGGCTGGCAGCCACCATRCTGAGGGGCTCTTTCCTGTCGGCAGCTACTGGCTTGTTTGGTTCTGAGATGAAGCAGATGAGGTGGGATCACATGTGTGATGGACCTCTCCACTATAGGGCATGTTCTAAAAATCCTGAGACACGTTGGCGTGTCAGTTGCTGACCGTAAGTTTTGAAAGATCATCCTGAGGGGCCTGTGAACATAGCAAAGATTTTGTTCTTTGTCCATCAAAAGCTGCAGATCCTGCTGGGAGGAGGAAAGCAGTACAGCCCATTGCTTAGAGAAGGGCCTCTCTCTGTCTATTTTTGTTGCTCTGCAGTGGTTTTTACTGACCTTTGAATAACGAGGATATGAGTCCTTTTGTGTCCATCCTGCTGACACATCCAGCTAGTAGTGTGTGCCTTTCTATCTTGCCAGCATTTCTCATGCCTAGCAGGTGARTGTCTTGCTAGAATGTGGATGTCTGACACACTCCGAGGCCAGGACTGGAATTTTTGCATTTGTCTGCAGCGCTGTGTGGCAGATCCATAATGGTGCTGATATGCCTGCTCTGCAGGATTTGAATGTTCACCTGCCAGCTTTTCATCTTTGGTTACTACCTGTGGGAAATTTTGATGCAAMGTAGCAGTCCTCATCTGCATGGTAGATGGAGATAAGGAATTCTGAAAATACAACCGTAGCTACTGAATAATTCASCACAAGACTTCGCTATTTTAGTGCTCTTTCTTCGAGCCCTCGATTAAATTTAGGCTTTGTCCCAGAAATAAAGAGCTTCAACCATGCCTTCTATCATGATGCTGGAAACTGCTGGTGATGTCCTGATGTGCCCATTTGCCAAAATGCCGATGACTTTGTGCCTCCTGTGGGATTTGTGCAGCTTTCCTTGTATAAACCCAGAAGACAGGCCTGCTGAGAAGATAGTTCATGGTCTTATGCCAGAATGGGTGCAAAGCCAGTAGTGTCTGTTCCAAAAGAAACTTGTGCTCCTTGTGTAAGCCAAGGTCTTTGAGTGAGCAGAACTGCTGGAAGCTCGGTGTGAATTTGACTGTTTCTTAAAGCTGTCTTGTCCCCGCAGGGAGAGATGATGTGTTTGACATCGAAATTGATGCATACATCCACTGTGTTAGTGCCTTTGTCAAACTGGCCCAGAGTGAATACCAGCTCCTGACAGAAATCGTCCCAGAGCACCACCAGAAGAAGACTTTTGATTCCCTCATCCAGGTCAGTTGCACCTTTCATCTTGGCAACTCTTGTAAAGGATGTATGCAAATTCCTTTTCCCTTCCTCTTTATTGTGAGGACATGGTTTCAACGACCTACTGTGGGCATCCAAGAGGACCATTACTGCTAGGGTTATCCTGCAGAAACTGTTGTTAAACTGGGACAGTGACCCTGGTAAAAAACTGCTCTGAGTCTCTCACTTTCCAGTGTTGAGTACTTCCGATGACCTGTCAGCTAAATTGACATCCTTAACAAGTCTCCTGTTGCTGTATTACGCCACCTGAGCAATGCTCATACTTTCTGACAGTCTGGCTTTGTTGCAGGAGTCATTGGATAACTTGATCATGGAGGGGGATAACATTGTCTCAGCAGCCCGAAAAGCCATCATACGGCACGACTATTCGGCTGTGCTCACCATCTTCCCTGTCCTCAAGCACCTCAAGCAGATGAAGCCAGAATTTGATCAGGTCTTGCAGGTAAGCGTACTGGAGTTAGAGAGGGTCCTCAGCCTGCTTAGTGAAAGTCTTGGCTATCAGTAGCTTTGAACAAAGCTATGCTGACCCTGTCTCCCGGTATGGACTGGGAGTGACACAGATGCARTGCGCTGAGATGTTGGGCCAGCCTGCATCTCTCAGCAGCAGTTCTCTCCAGTTGAAGTGATGAGCTGCTGATGGAGTCTGGGTTATTCTGCTGTACCCATGCCCTCTAAGGTGTTTCATCTCTGAAAATGTTAAGCTTAGTTTAGATGGAGCTTGCTGATACTTGGAAGATCATCTGCGCTGAGAAGAAGTCTAGCAAGTTGCTACATGGTTTTTACTGGTAATAAATAACAGCATCCAGGTTTAGTGAGGCTTCTCTTCACTTGCTTCCAGCTGAAGCTCATGGCTCATAGACCAACCCTCTTATATTAAGTGCTGCCAAAGAGGAACAGTGTTTTCCTTTCCTAGCTGGCCGACGAATGCAGGCTTTCTTCTGGCATGACACTGAAATGCTGGGGTGGGTGGTAGGTGCCAAAAATCAGATACTGATTATTCACTCTCTCTGATCTGCTGTGGGACTGTTCCAGGGGACTGCAGCAGGCACAAAGAACAAGCTGCCGGGGCTGATCACCTCGATGGAGACCACGGGTGCAAAGGCACTGGAAGAGTTTGCAGACAACATTAAGGTTGGGTTCTCTTCACCATTCTCTCTAGCAAAACCAGAAGGTTTGGAGAAGTGTGTGTGTGTTTGTTTTGTGTTTTTATTTTTTGTGAGCAGGGCCCCTAGCTCAGCTCCTTGTTTTGAACAAGTCCATGTTTTATCCATGTTTTAAGCAGGGCTCTGCTTGCTGGAGACTAATTTGTAGTACAGGAGGAAAATCCTTGCTTTGTGACCCTATTTTCAGATACGCCTAGAATTAAGCAGAGGCCTTTGCCTAAGACCCCGAACAGGCATACTACAAATAAATACACATGCACTTCCAGGTCTCTGCAGACATTAAGTCAACGTCTGTGACTTTAATCGTATTTAAAAAAGAAAGGAAAAATGCTGAGTGCAAAAGTTCTGCTAGGCTCACTTTAAACTGCCTCAGCATGAGACTGAGGACAGTGAATGCACTGCCCAGACTGTGAGCTGAACTTCTGGCAGCGAAATGCAGAACAGAGCCCCTGTACTTCTGAGCAGCTGGTTCTGAGGAGCTGCAGTTTCTGAGCGCCGGGAGATGGCATTGTGTGTGCTGGCTCTGAGGATACTGTGTAAATAAGCCTACATTCACTTGCAGCACTCTTTTTTTTACATGCATTTTTTTCCTTCTTACGTATTTGCTCTATGTCTTTTTTTTTTGTTCCCCCTTAGAATGATCCAGACAAGGAGTATAACATGCCAAAAGATGGGACTGTTCATGAACTCACCAGCAATGTATGTGAAAATTATTTGAACTATCTCTTCTTTAAAATCCCTTCTTCAGAGGCTACTTTTAATAAGCGTACTAGAAGAATTTCTTGCCTTAAATTGTTAGATTGATTTTTTGGAAGGGGGATTAAGTGGCCTGCATTAAGACAGTAGCTAGTTATCCTTGCTAAGCACTAACTGACTCAACAGCTCAACTAAACAGCTCAAAAGAGTGTTGTCGTCTATTTCTTGAAGGCTTTTGGATATGGTGTGACATGATCCTTCATAGTCCTTCCTAGCAGAGCTTAGGAGACCCAGTGCCAATTACTGTTAACTTGTCCACATCTCTTCCAGGCTATCCTCTTCCTACAGCAGTTGTTGGATTTCCAGGAGACAGCAGGTGCCATGCTTGCATCTCAAGGTACTTGCATGGAGCTTGTTAAGGCATGCAATTCCTTTCCTAAAGTGTCTGAACATCTTCCCTAAAAAAAAAAAATCAAACTTCCATATGCACTACGAGCATGTTCTCCTCCTGTCCTTTGCCCTGTGATTTGTCTTGCCCTTCAATCTGCCATGACCATGTAGATGGTTCCCTGGAAATCACCAAGGGATGCAGTGTGTTTCCCTGCTGGCCATCTTCCCATCAGGTACTTTTTCAATGATGTTTGTTGCTACAGTGCACTGTAGTGTCAAGAGAAGTACCTCAGCTGTTTAACCTCAAAACATTTGTGGAAGGTTGGTCCAGTCTCAGTATGGGTGTGAGATCATCTGTCATAAGGGCTGATTAAAAATTGGCTTTGGTCATCTAACAAAATGTCAGAGATGTGGTCAAGCTATTTTCTTTTTAATTGTGGCTAATTGTCCCACCAGGTATAGCAGGAACATGCTGAGTAAAGACAGCTTGAGGTGAGGGAAATGCCTCCTTGTAGTCTGTTCAATTATGTAAGTGTGAGGTCAGTGTAATCATAACTGATTTGGTAACTTAAGCTGACATTTAGTACCTCAGAGCCATGCATGAGGTGACCCAAAGTCCAAGTATTGTAAATCCTGCTCTCTACACCTGTGATTTGGCCTTCGGGACTATGTGGTGCTAGATGCACCTTGCTCCGTGCCAGTGGAGTTTTCTCATGTTAAAACAACTCTGTTGCTTGATCCAAAAGTTAGACCAGCTTTAGCACAAGACGCTGACATGGATCAAAGCTGTTTGTTGCATTACATCTCCTCCTTCCAAGTTATGCACTGAATACTGATAACTGTGGTCCCTGTGGAGCAGCAGGGCCTAATGTCACTCTAGACCAAGCCTCATCTAACTAGAGGTGATTATATCAGCCAAGCTCAGAGGGGGCTCCAGAATTCTGACTGAGACATCTGCTTTGAGAGGGTGAATCAGCCTCTGAGTGCTATTCTAATGGCAGTTTCTGGTCACTAGGTCAGATGGGTCAGCTTCCCAGCATGACTGTCTTCAAAGAGTAGCTGAACTGCTCCTGTGAAGTGAGGGGAGGCTTCCCCTTGTTTTGAAAGCAGGTTTCAAATGACTTGGTGTGAGGCATCTTGCTCTGTATAAGCAATGACACGTGTATGTCTTTAGCAGGGGAAGGAGGTTGTAGACTTGGCCTTTCTTCTGTCATCTCCAGCTCCATCTGTGGCCTTGGAGGGACTCCTGCCTGCTCATCTGTGTGGCTGTCTGGCTGCTCTGTGTTAATATCTGCTTTGTTCTTGAGGGGACGGCGATCTCTAACCTGTCTTTTTGCACTTTGCATTTCTTTCTCTTCTCCCTCCCTTTTCTCTCTGCTCTGCCTTAATCTTTGTAGTTCTTGGGGACACATACAATATTCCTTTAGACCCCAGAGGTAAGCAAACTTACCAACGTGTACCTGTTCGTATTGCCAYGGACTTTGGTTATGTATGTTATTATTTCTTTATCCTGTGTGAGTGGTAAATACGTCAACACATARTTGAGAAGTAAAAAGGGTAAGTAAATCTTGCCAGTGGTCTGCAGAGATTAGGRAGGACTTGTCACCTGCAGGCCATGAGGGATGTCCTATGAAGTGAAAGAGGCTGGAGACCCTCTCTGTATCACACCTTAGGGTACTTATGAACTCGGACCATCTAAACTAGGCCCAGCTGCCAAATTCCTTGGCTGGGGAAGAGGAGATATCTGCTGTACGTGTCCTCTGTGACCCAAAGCCACAAGTTCTTGAGGGCAGCAACCCATCCCACACTTACAGACAGAGGAACCTGTGCCAGTCTGAAGTCATTGCTTGTGTGGGCAGGCTCCTACACTGGCACAGTCCCTTCTGCAGATCCAGGCAGGCCCCTAGCAGCAACTATAGGGATGGCTGAAACTTTCCAGAGCCCTCCAGCTTGTTTCAGTTRTTGTTGTGTGCCTGCAGCTAGCTACTTCAGTTTGTCTGTCTTCTAATTGCAAATTTCTAGTGCTTCAAAAGCCCTTTTCAGGTGGGATAAAATGATGAGGAGGATGTGTTTAATGGCTCAATTTCTGCTCAGGAGGATATCCTCTGAGCTGGATGAAAGAAAGGAGAGATTTCTGCCAGGATGTCCAGCACGTGATGCAGATACAAGGATCATGAGGTGCAGAATTTTTCCACCCTTCTCTTGAACAATCTGCTGACAACCAACATTGAAGGAAAGAGCTAATTTTGCTGTTGACAGGAGCTCTGTGCTAAATCCATAGCCACAAGGAAGTGATTTGTTAAAGACAGGCTGACCACAGAGGTACTCCCCTTCTCCATGGCATTTTAACTGGTGTAAGGCTCTTTCCTTTTCAGAGACCAGCTCTTCAGCTAGTAGCTACAGTTCAGAGTTCAGCAGAAGGCTACTGAGCACCTACATCTGTGAGTACTGTGCTACTTTTCCCTTTCTGCCCATCAGCTGTTCTCCACTTGGCATATTCTTGGGTGAAGAATGAGCTCTGTCCCTTACTGGCCATGTCTGAGTTGAAATCTAATGGGAGGGATGAAGTTACAAAGTTGGACTGCAAACTTGGGACAAGAGAAAGCAGCAGTTTCCTGTGCTGCAGAGCTCTTATCCCTCAACTTGCTGGGAATCTGAGTCTGTCTTGTACGTGAGCTGAGTCTGATCGCCCATGTTGGACCTTTCAAGTCCAACATCTGTTGGCTTTTTAAGCACCCATAACTGCAATTTTGTCTGTATGTGCAGTTAGGTTTATGTGCCATTTCTTTGCTGTCAGTTCAACCAGACTTCAAGGTGATGCTAGAGAGCCACAGAACTGCAGGGTACTGGGTTTGGGTTGCCAGTAATGACAAAACTCTGCAAATTTTCTGTCCTGTGTTTCCTGTTCAAGGCAAAGTGCTGGGGAACTTGCAGCTTAACCTGCTTAGTAAATCCAAGGTTTATGAAGACCCAGCCTTGAGTGCCATTTTTCTGCATAACAACTACAACTACATCCTAAAATCTCTGGAGAAGTAAGTGTGTGTCTGGATAAACTTCCCTGATGTCCAGCCAGATTTTTTGTCATTCACATGACAGCAGAAGATAAAAGCAGCAGAGATACCTTGGGTTGCAGGGAATCTTTTGATCTCAGGAGGATGATGGGCACGGCTTTGGAAAACAACTTGGAGCAGCCTCTCTTTCCTGACTTGTACTTTGCAAGGTCCCCTTTATTGTAAACAGCGCAAAAGATCTTCCTGATAGAGTTTGGAGTTTGGCCACCCTAGTAGTGGCCTTGAGGAGGCACAAGAGCCAGCTCTTCTCAGGTTTTCTGATTTTTTTTCTGTCAGATCTGAGCTGATCCAGTTGGTGGCTGTGACACAGAAAACAGCAGAGAGGTCTTACCGGGAGCTCATTGAACAGCAGATCCAGACTTACCAGCGCAGGTCAGGTAGCATCGTGTGTTCTGCCCTTTCCTTTCTTGCAATTTGAGAGCTCCTTGGCAGACTCATGCCCAATGCTGCTGGAGTGCTGGGAGGGGTTAGCCTAAAACAGAAGAGCCTGTATTGTGATTTCCAAGTGATTAATGTGACTGGGAAAGCAGTTGCTGAGAACTGGTGTGAATGTGTGTTGTCTATAGTGCTTTTTGGATAGTGGGTGGAGACACAGATATTCTGGTGAGTAACCCCTTTTCTTTACCTTTTTCGCAACACATTTCAATTGTAGCTGGTTGAAGGTGACAGATTACATCCTGGAGAGAAACCTGCCTGTCTTTCAGCCAGGAGTGAAGGTGAGAAGATAGACAAGGATATTTTTGAGATGATAAAAAGGGTCAGAATTATTTCCCTTGTATTTAGAAATCCCCAGAAATCTTCTCTTTCTCATACTGGTAAATACTGTGGCTGGGACAAGAGAGAGAGCAGCATTGACTTCTAATCTCCCCTGCCCCAGATTCATGCAAGTCTTTTCATCTCTCCCTCCGTTCTCATCTGTTACCTGAACAAATGCTGCTGTTTTGGGTTTGCAAAACCCTGAACCCTTCCTTTAGAAAGGGTCCAAAGCATAAAGAAGTCTATTTTTATGTCTGCTCTGGCTGCAAATYACTCTCTTTAAGCCTACTTCAGATAAAAGCCAGCCAGTGAATGTAGGATGTGCTGCCCAGTGCAGCTTTCTCTTATCTCTMCTTTAGCAGAGGCAATTTGAAGCAGGTAGGGAGGCATCACTTAGATTGGATGGGGAGTTGGGGAGCAAATGGTGAATTTCTTTGAAATTTATTTCTGGAAGATTAAGAGAAATCCTTTCTCTCCTTGTTGCAGCTAAAAGATAAAGAAAGGCAGATGATAAAGGAGCGCTTTAAGGTAAGGAGCCCTTGAATGGCAAGAGAACATCCCCTTGGTGGTCAGTACAGTCCAACAGGGTCAGACCACATGTGGTCAATGGTGGAAGGAAAGTCCGTCAGATCAGTGGAGAGACTTTGAATATGAGAGTGGTCACTCTGTTCCATTTAAACAGGGTTTTAATGATGGGCTGGAGGAGTTGTGCAAGATCCAGAAGGCCTGGGCCATTCCAGATGTGGAGCAGCGGGACAAAATCCGACAGGCACAGAAAACAATTGTGAAAGAGACCTATGGTGCCTTCTTGAACAGGTGAAAACCCTTTACAAAACTGTCATCTCTGGCATTCACTGAGCTCTTTGGGGCCTAGAGTAGCCAGGCAGGACTGTGATGTTTTCCTGAAGCCCCATATCTCATGCTAGAACATTCCCAAACTGTATTACCCAGAGCTGTGGGTATCTGCAGTCACCTCGATGCTTGTTCAGTGCCAAAAGAGTGCTCTAGCTAGCACAATGCTCTGAGGCATCCTGGGGTGTCTGCGAAAATCTCATGAGACCGATTGCAAGGAGGTCGCTTGCTCCTTCCTGGATACCCTGTCAGGGTCAATGGGACATGCTGGAGTGCAGCTGTTTCCCCTGGTAGTGGAAGGATATAAGARGGAGCAGCCTTTCTCCCTATGGAGAATGTGAAGCAGAGTGTGTCTCTTGTTCAGTTCCTGCTGCTTGTCACTCGGAGGTTGTCTCATTTGCAGGTATGGCAATGTGCCCTTCACCAAGAACCCTGAGAAGTACATCAAATACCAGGTTGACCAGGTGGGCGAGATGATTGAGAAGCTTTTTGACACATCGGCGTAAATCTAGCTGTCTTGTACCCTGTAGCTGCCAAGTATGAGGCAGCATTTTCTCAGCAACCTTTGGGACTCTCTTTCCTTCTCCCCTGCCCCATTGTTGTGGGCAGGGTGTTATACTTGTATTTATCAGATTTATAAACACGTGGAAATGCTCTCCTGGCTGTCCTTGCCTTCTTCTGTGGGTCCTGAGCAAAGAGACCAGATGCTCACTGCATCAGCGTCTTGGGATCTTACATTTGCACAGCTTCAGGCCTGTGTGTAAGTGTTCATGCTTTGATACATAATCAGGATGGGTATTTAGATCCAGATAAATACGGCCCTTTCCCTCGGAGCAGCGGGCTCCAGGCACTTTCCTTCCTGATGCATTATGAGAACCTCAGTTTTGTGGAATCCCCAAGAATGTTGAGTCAGGAGTAACAGTGTGAAAACTTACTTCATTGTTGGGCCCAGATGCTGGTACTGGGGTTTTGTAAGTGTTGGGATGTGGTGGCGCAAGTCCATCTGCTTCCTATAATCAACGGGCACCACATGAGAAACAAATGCTGCTTTTGTGGGGACAAGATGAGACAAAGGCATGTGCTGAAGTGACTGTAGCAGACTTGGTTACTGTACCTGGACTTGTCCATCACATGCTAAGACCGTTCAGACCTGTGGAGCCTTTGTGTGTTCCTGTAGTCTCCGGCCAGGCATCTCGTGTTCCCATCTCACCAGCTCTTGCAGCTTGCYGTATTGTGGAGTCTTCTCCATTATTTGCGTATGGCAACACTTGAAATTGAGGGTTTCCATGGAGCTGGAAGCATTCACAATAGCTGCTACTTTGTAATTTGGAGCAAATCCATTATCCACCTGTGCTCGCAGGAACAAATGTGTATTGGTGTCTAATTAGCCCAGCAGCAAAATGGCCGTTGTGTCACCACCCAGGGCACTGCAAGCAATGTGGGGAGGTGGGCAGGGGGACAAGGCAAACTTGATGTGAAGCGAGGTAAGAGCAGGATAACAAGATGGTGGAGAGCTATTTTAACTCTTCTGCTGTTGTGCCTCCATCAATATTGTCTTGTCCTAGCAGAAGACGTTGCTCTYTCTGGCGACTGAGTCAGAGCTAAGAGGTAGAGCCTTTAACTCTGATAAGTCTGGGGCTGCATATCCTGGGAAKGATTTGTTCCAGGCAGTTTCGGTGCCTGATAGGTAAGACGGGCCAGCTGACGAAGGGCAGAGAGATGGTCTGTCTTGGATGTTAGAGCCCGGCTGAAAACACAGGTCCTGCAATGGCAGACCTGGGTGGCTGCCTCTGCACATAACTGTTTTCTAGGTAGCTCCTGCCCTTTTTTTTTTCCCTATCAGAACTATAAGGACAACAAGTACTCCCGTCAAGTTTGGTCCCTTCCCCTGATCTACTCTTCAGTCTGGACCTTGATGTGGTCTGAGATGCTACCCACTAAGTGGAACAGAAAACACCTGAAAAAAAAGCATTGTTTTTGACAGGTTGATTCAGCCCAGATCTGGTCCAATGTGGTCTTGAAATCTGTCCCATCTGCAGGGCTGTTCTGGTTCATCGTGCAGGCCTGTAGCCTTGGTCTGAGCGCTGTGCTCTGCGTGGACCCTCCCTCCTGCTCTCTGATCTCAGATGCAGAGKATGCTTAAGACTCCTGTTCTAGCACTTGGCTTTGTTGCTGCTTTTGTGAGTGTGGAGGGGTTTTTTTATTTGTTTTTCTCTGCTAGTTCTGAGAGCTTCTCAAAGCAGGCCCTGGCCTGCCAGGCTCTTTGGCAGGCCCTGGACAAAGTAAGTATAAGCAAAAGCATTCCTGTCTTGTGTTACGTACCGCACCGTGTGCACTGGATACACATGCTGACATTGGCCAGAAGGAGCTGGATTTCATCTTCGTGAATCTGTCTCCCCTGTAGCAGCAATCTGATCAGATTTTTTTTTCCCTCCAGAAGAGTGCGTGGAATTTGTTGACATCTTCAGGATGAGGCTATAAAGTGTATGTTTTATTACAGCTGAGTCTAGCACAAGGCCACTCTCTGAGAGCAGTTAAAGTCCGAGGGAGGGCAGTGGGGAGCTTAGCTGAGYGCCTGGCATCTGAGCTGTGGAGCAAAGGTGGTTGTTGAGGCTCTTGGGCTGACCAGAGACTTGACGCAACAGCAGCCGACTATGTTCCTTGAGGTCGCTGTCTCTCTGCTCAAAGTGTTGTGCGTATGTGCAATGGAAAAGCCAAAAAGAGGGTAGGGGAAAAGCCTGAGCAATGTAAGGTCCTTCCGATCTGCATGCCTGGGCTGACTCTAACCTGCCAGGAAAGTTGTGCTGCTCTGGGGCCAGAGAGCTCTTGACCAGCTCGGAGATGGGGAAAAGCAGCTGGAGAGGGAAGATGGTGCAAAATGCTCTGGAGCCTCTTCTTTCTACCCTGATGCTGCCATGACCTCAGTTGAGGGAACAATGCGGATCTTGAGGACCCAGTTCAACATTTGCCACACAGTGAGGAAGGGGCCACAGTGCTCATGGAGCCCCACCCCAGAGACCACGGTGCTGATGGAGGTGGTGACCAGCCTGGAGAGGAGATGGCATCTCTCGCTCCCATCTGTGCAGCTCCCGTGTGGATGTCGGAAGGAGCCAGACCCACTCGGAGCGAGCAGAACCACTCACCTCTCCGTCCCGTGCTGCTGCCTGGGCTCGCTGAAGGTGTTTCAGAGGCCAGCACTGCGAGGATGGCACCAGCCGCTCCTTGGCTTTTTATGGTAAGGAATGTGTGGGCAGCGTCCTCCGGGAGCGCGCGCTGGGGCCCGCGCTCACTCCCTGCCACATGCGCAAGCGAGCGCCACGTCCCCTTRCCCTGGCATGGGAGATGCAGTGACAGGAGAAGCCTCCTGTGTGCCTCAGGTCCCCCAGTGTTTTGACACCCTCCTCTTTGCTTGTCTCTAACGGGTCCCCAGCCATGCTGCTCTTGGGACCAGCACGTCCTCTAAGCACCTGCCCCTCAGTCTTCACTGTTTTAGGGTGAGAACTCCCTTTCTCCTCCTTGTGTTGCTCGAGGCCAGCAGCCTGGCATGGGGATGGGACCTTGATTTGGGGTCCCTGCAGCCCCCAGGGTTGCCATCAGCAGGGCCAGGAGCCTCCTTCCATGTTGGCCCTCRTCCCCAACTTCTCCATCCTGCCCACACTGCCTGCGTGAAGCTYCCACCTGCCATGCAGCTGCTTTCTGCCAAATTCGACGCTTCTGTTAAATGATTYCTGTCCTCCCACAAGCAGTTGGGCTTGATGAAAACTGAATTTAGCCTATTTATTTTCYTTTCCCAGGTGCATCTGCTTTTATTAAACTTTAATTGCACCGCCGGGCCTGTCAGGAAGGTTTAAAAGAGGCAGATGGAGGGAGAGCCCATTGCACTTGGCCTCATTGGCATGTGGTCGCTCTGCGTCCCTCTGTGTCCCGGCTGCCACCCAGGCTCTCGGGCTCTGCCTCCCTCCCTGGGGGAAGGTCATCTCTCCCCGTGTTGGCAGCAAAACCCTGTGTCCTCCAAGGGCTCCCAGTGATGGGAGTTGGCCCTGAAGGAGGTAGCACTGGGAACAAGGGGCCAAGAAGGGACAGTGCAAGGGACTGGCTTGCAGCTTGCCTTGCTCTGGGTGTGCTGTTGGCAGCCATGTTCTCCTAGCTAGCTATAAAAAGGGGGCTCCATGTTTTTGTCTGGTCTCCCACCAGCAGCCTCCTGCTCCCTGCCTCAGTTCCCTCTGCCTTGGTGTAGAAAGAGCCTCGTCAGGAGAAGGGGGAAGGCGAGGGGCAACCCAAGCACCCAGAGCAGCGGTGAGACTTGCTGTCTACATGTTCATGCCTCCCTCCTCTTCTCTGGGCTCACCGTACCTGGAAGGTCCCGTCAGGCTCTTCCTGGAGGTGCCCTGGCACTTGTGCGCTTTGATCCCGGCCCTGTCCCGGGGAGTTTTCCTTCCCCAAGCACCTCTGCGATGCTTCTCCCAGCCAGGCTTGCTTGGGATGGAGAGCTGGGTTTGGAAAGGTCTCTGGCGCTGCCTCATCTGCACCGGCCCCATTCCTGCAGGAAAGGGGCCACAGGGTTACCTTGGAAAACCCAGGCMAAAAGAGCCATTTCGGGAGACGCAAGTCAATCCTCGTGTGTCCCAGGGAGAGGATGGGGTAGCTGATGGTGGCAGCAGCAATGGTGACGCGCTCCCTTGGGGTGGGGGACAGGCAAGGAGCCTCCTTGGTGGCTCAGCGGGCTCATGGGCCCAGCTGCGGTGCAGGATGGGCCCCAGGTGCTGATCTTGAGACCCCTTCAGGGGCCAGTGAGGGGATTTACGCTTGCGGCTGCCTCGCAGACCTGCAGTTTGGTTATTTTTATGTTGTTTGGACCGCTATAAACAGATGAAGCAACAACCTCTCCTTGCTTAGCCCTGCACACAGGGCACGATGGGGGCTGGCGCCCGCTCTCTGGCACTTCCCGCAGGGGCAAGACGGTCCCCTCGGATCAGGACTGGCAATTGCAGCCAGATGTGAAAGGCCAACGAGCCCAGGGTGAGCTGGGGTCCTGGCATCAGGGCTTGAGTGGTGTAACAAGTATCGTGGGGTCTCTGCAGAGCTGGTGACTCTGGGAGTGAGCGGAACGCCCCCCAGATTTGGTCAGGGGCAGAGTGGAGCCGCTGTCACCAGGCAGAGCAGCAGCCACCATTGTGGGATGTCATCCGTGTCCCATGGAGCTGAGCTGCATGTGGACGGGAGGCTGAGATGAGGCCCTTCCGTGGGGGTGCAGCTGCGAGGCAGCGGTCACGGCGACGGCGTGCGGAACCGTCCCTTGCTGCCCCCGCTGTGGTCACGCTCAGACGTAACCCGCCTCCGCTGCCTCCACGACTGCCCTCCCCAGCCCTGCTACTGATTCAGCCCCAGCAGGAGGGAGGTGGAAGCTGTGGCTGTCCAAGGCACTCATGCACAGGAGGGGGATGTCGTCTTTATTGAGGCTCCCCCAAAGGCCGTGGATTCCCCCTGGCTCTCTTGTTTTCCCTGCCCAGCATCACTGGCTGCTGCTGGCTGTGTCCAAGGAGCCCTGCTCTGTCCTCCTTCCCGCCTGGAGAATGGTCTCCGTCCTGGGTGGCTCTACAGCGATTGCCATGGAGCCTCATTGCGTGGAAAGGCAAGAGAAATATTCAGCAACAGGGGATTGTATTTTCAGATACAAAATTCGTTTGGGTTTTGATCTCTCAGCGAGTGTTCAGAGGAAGCAAATCCTGCTTTTGGATCTTTGGGTGTCTCCCCAACTGATTGCTTAGAAAGCAGCRTTGCTTGCACAGTTTGGGGCAGTTTGAAGAGGAAGAGGGTGAAAATCCATGCACTAAACACAGCATGGCCCAGGCTTAGGAATGCTGCAAAGCCGGAGGCGGGGGGAGGCAGCTCTGCTAGGTGGCACTAAAGGTGAGGAAGGAGCCAGATGCTTTCTGCTGCTGTCCCACTGCCCCCAGCACCCCCCAGGGCTGGGACGGGCCCTTGCGGCGTGAGGAGGCCTGGCCCGGCAGGGCCTYACTGAGCTCTGCCTCCAGCGTGCTCGCTGTGGTCGTCCCCTGTGCCACAGGCACCTTGGCAGCTGCCTCCTTACACATGAGGCAGGTGAAGATCTTCTTGAAGCCCTTGCGGAAGTGTTTGGAGACCAGGGCATAGACGATGGGGTTCACACAGGAGTTGGCGTAGGAGATGAGATGGGAGAGGATGTGGAGCACATAGGTGACGCGATTGAGGGGGAAATACCCAAACCAGAAGCAGAGGATGACCAGGTGGTGGGGCAGCCAGCAGAGGCAGAAGAGGACAGCTACAATGATGATCATCCTGGTCACCTTCCGCTTGGCTTTTTTGGACTCCGACATGTCTTGGAGAGGGTCCACAGACCTCCAGAGGTAGCGGATAGTCCATGTGTATGTGAGGCTCAGGATGAGGACAGGGATGATGTAGCTGAAGACAAACGTGCAGATGTCCATGACCTTGCGCTGTGAGATCTCCCAGATGGGGTGGCAGACGGTCAGGTTGGCCACTTGAAACTCCTGGTAGTAACTAAGGTAAGGGCCCGAGAAAACGAAGGAAAGAGTCCAGATGAAGCAAAGGGCCAGGAGGGCATTCCTGGGCGTCCTCAGCTCGCGGGAGTGCAGGGGATAGCGTATGGCCAGGTACCTGCGTGCAGGAGGAGACACAGCTGCAGTTCTGCCCAGCACGAACTGCCGTACCAGGAGCTGCCTCGAGGAGGGCTAAAGGGATGGATTTTAGCTCTCCTGGGGTAGTTCTGCATCTAAGTGTCCCTCTGTGCAGCACGTGTGATTGTCTGGGACCTCAAGCAACCTGGGAGCTTGGGCAAAGGYCAGGGCAGCAGTTTGGGACCCGTCCTTGAGGGCAGTGCCATGCTCTGCTCCCATCTGTGCTCCGGGGAGAAGACAGGGCTGGTCCCCTCCTGTCCTGTTCCCCTCCTAAAAGAGCAGCTCCGCACCTGATCTGCAGTTCAGCTCCCACAGGTGACGRCGAGCGTCAGTGTCCGGGTGCGTTCTAGTGACACGCTTCCCTCGGCAGCTCCTGGGGACAAGAACGGGTCCGCACGGAGCCCGATCACCTTGGGGCTGCCCCAGCTCTCCCCAGGGGACATCCGCAGGGTCTCCTTGCACTGTGCCAGCTCCAGGGCTGCCTGCGCTCCCCATGGCCACAGAGCAGATCCAGGGGCTCCTGGCTCTTCTCAGGGGTGTCAGTGCTGGGACCCTAAACTACCTCCCTGTCCTCTGCTTTTCATGGCTCTTCTCCTCCACTGTGGCCTCTCTGTGTGTCTCCGTGAGCTGGGGCAGCCACTTGCTGCGCCTGGCACAGAGCAGGGCAACGCTCTGGATCTCTCTAGTCTCCTACTCCCTCCTCATCCCCCTGCTTCGGAGCAGGATCTGAGCTCAGTGACAGCACAGCCCTTTCCACCTGGGAGCGCTTCCCAGTACCAGAGCTCGGCACTCGCCTTTCCTTGCACAAGTGACCTCAGGAAATGCCCCGTGGGTCCCAAGAAGTGCCCAGCTCCCTCTCACCCCATCCCAGCCAGTGGGGGATCCCAGGGGCCACAGCTTCTCCCCTCCAGAGAGGGAGAGCTGCAGACTGCAAGGAGCCCCCTCCGCCTCCTACCTGTCCAGGGACACAGCGGCCAGGGTGAAGCTGCTTGCATACATGGTGAGGAAGATGAAGAAGTGGACAGCCTTGCAGAGGAAGGGCCCGAACACCCAGCCTTCCAGTGTGTAGATGGTGCCTTGGAAGGGGACGCAGAAGAGGATGAAGCAGAGGTCGGCTATGCCCAGGTTGAGGATGAAGAGGTTGGTGGTGTTGTTAACCTGCCCGTTGCGAAGCAGCAYGGCCAGGACGAGGCCATTGCCCACGGTGCCCACGAGGAAGATGAGCAGGTAGAGCAGCGGGACGATCACCGCCTCGGGCTGCCAACGCTCCGCGCCGCCGGCCGAGCCGTTCATGGCCGCAGGGGCTGCAGCGGGACAGACGTGCACGGAGCGGACAGAGCGTGCCCCGGGATGGGGGCGGGAAGCACGGGGAGCACGCCGGGATGCAGGAGGTGGAGGGCGAGGGCACCGCGCGTGCACGAGAGCGCCCGGGCAGCAGAGCGGGGAACGCGGCTCGCGCGCTCGGGGGGCGCCCGGGGGACGCGGCGGGTGCCCGGCGCCGCCTGCACTTCCCCGCCGCGCCCGCCTCCGCGGCCGGCCCGGCCCCGCGGCAGCGGCTCCGCCTCCCGCTCGGACGGGACCGCGGCCGCGGAACCCGGACCGGGGCCCGCGAGTCCCCCTGTGCCCCCGCCCGGGGCTCCGGCCCCAGCGCACCCGAGCTCTGGGGGTAAAACGGTGCTCAGTGGGAGGGCAACCCGAGCTGCGGAAGAGCCCCCGCGGCGGAGCAGCCCGGAGCAGCCGGGGCTCCCGCCTGCAGCACCCCGAGGGGCTGCCTGGGGCACAGCTGATCGCAGGGAGGTGTGAAGGGAAGAGGGGGCTCAGGAGTGGGAGCCCCCCTGGAGGGCAAACATGCACAGTATGCCCCAAAATGTCCCACAGTGGAATTCCACTTCGTGGGAAAATCTTTTCCCTCCTTTAAGGGAGGGGGATCAGGCGTAGCTGCAGAAGCAAATCTCTCCAATATCACTTTTGTTGTCTGCAAAATTGCTTGGTTTGGTCCTGCCGAGCCCTCCCGAATGGAGGTCTCAGGAGCAGCCTCGGGGCTCCACAGACACGATGTCTCCCCACAAGCTGCCTCACTTCCCTCCCACAACGAGAAACATTGGATGAAGCAGCAGCTCCCATAAGGAACCTGTTTCAGGGGCCTTTGGCTTCCCTTGCACCTGCATCAGCTCGTAGGGAGACTGGGCCTCCCCTCCTGCTGCAGTGAGGCTCTGGAACCCCCCAGCTCCTTCCCGAATGCAGGATGCCCCTCCGGAATGCCAGGCTGGTTCCCCTCCGTGTGCCCAGCCCTCCCTCTTCCCTGCAAAACGTGTTCCTCCCTCGGCCTGTGATGGGCTCAGAGATRCAGCCACCTTGCCCTGAGCAAGGGATGTGGCTTCCATGGGCGTCCCAAAAGCAAAAGGACCAGGAGAGGAGGAGGAGGAGACGAGCTAGCTTTGTGCAGGAACGTGTGCGTGGAGCCAGTCCTTGTTTTACCTTCCCACTCACTTTCAGACTCCACCAAGGCTCCAGCCCTGAGGAGGAGGAGGACATAGCGTGGCAGCAATGCGCTCATGCTCAGCCCTGCGGCGGCTCCAGCGTGCGCTGCCAAACCTGTGTGCGTTTGCACGGGGACCCCGAGCACACGGAGCACAGAGACRGCCTCGGCGGCGCGACGCAGGAGGGACATCGCGAGAAGGTGCTCGGAGCGATGTGTCTCCGCCTGGCTCAGTTTGAAACGCAGCTTGATTTTGCTTTAAAAGGGTTTAGCAGCAACTGGAGCAAGTGGCAGGGCTAGCGGTTGATTTGCCTGTGTATTTAGGACAGTGAGTGGTTATTAAGAGACACAGTTTGGTGCTGATCCCTAAAGAYGCATCTTTAGGTCTGATTCATGTGTTTGGGGAGAAGGCGCTAATCTCAACTCCTTCCATGGGGGAAGAGTGAAGATGCCACCCCCAGTGAAGACGCAAGGAGGCACTTCTGAATRTTGGTGGTGTTTGGGGCTGGATGGGGAAGATTTTGAAAGGTTTAAACCCACCCTCCTAACAGACTCTTAAAGCCCAGACAATGAGGCTGGAGGGTGTCTCGGGAATGTGGCACGGTAGGACAGTCTGTGCCTAGTGCTCGCAGGCTCCTCAGCTCTGCTCAGCCAACCTCTGCTCTGCTCACCCCCACCAAAAATTACCCTTATTTTGGTAGGATTTCATGGTTTCACAGATGTTTCTGCTGTGTAGCTGGCGCTGAAGCACAGCAGAGGTGTCCTGCTAGCTGGAGACTGACGATAACCAGAGCTGCAGCGAGGCAGGGATATGGGCACGTYGCTCCTTTCCAGTCTAGGTGGATCTAGATGGCTTCTCTGCGAGGACATCAGGGACACGGTGCCCGACGTGACTAAGTGCCATGGCTCCTGTCCCATCACCCAGGCCCACAAGAATGCTGGGGTGCCCAAAGGGGCCACACAGCCAGTTCAGAGTGCAGAGCTGGCCCCAGATCCAGCAGCCCTTGCCAGCTCTGGCACATGGGAGCCGGCAATGGGGCAGAACAGGCCACAGCTCCAGACCTGCAAGGTGCTGGATCAGCACGTCTGGGCTTGGAATGCAGGGAGAGGATGGAGCTGAGGGCCCAAATCCCAGAATGGTTGAGGTTGGCAGGGATCTCTAGAGATCATCCAGCGCCACCCCCTGCTCCAGCAGGGACACCCAGAGCACGGGGCGCAGGGGGGCAGCCGGGCGGGTTTGAAGGTCTCCAGAGCAGGAGCCTCCGCAGCCTCTGCGGGCAGCCTGGTCCGGGGCTCCGGCACGCTCACAGGAAGGAATTTCTTCCTCACGTGGACGTGGAACCTCCTGGGTTTCAACTTGTGCCCATTACCCCTTGTCCTGTCTCTGGCCACTACCGAGAAGAGTTTGGCCCCCTCCTCCCTATAATCATTCCTCAGGTATTTGTYCATATCGATAAGATTTCCTCTCAGCCTTCTCTTCTCCAGGCTAAACAGGCCCCGCTCGCTCAGTCTCTCCTCCTACGGTAGGTGCTCCAGTCCCTTCATCATCTTTGTKGCYCTGCGCTGGCCCCTCTCTAGCAGCTCCACGTCCCTCCTGTCCTGGGGAGCCCAGAGCTGCCCCCAGTACTCCAGGTTTGGCCTCCCTAGAGCTGGGCAGAGGGGCAGGACCCCCTCCCTGGTCCTGCTGCCAACACTCCTCCTGGTGCAGCCAGGAGCCCATCGGCCTCCTTGCGTTGCTGCCTCGTGAATGGCGGCAGAAAGGAGGGGAATCCCGCGGGCTCGGCCCTGGCGTGGAGGAAGGGGGTGTGCGGGACAGTCCAGAGGGATGCGGGATGAGCCCCGGGGCAGGCCCGGCCGCTCCAGGCCCGTCCCCCGCCCGGCCGCCGTCTGCCCGCGCGGGGCCTCCCCTGTCCCATCGTGCCCCGCGGCAGGCGCGGCCCCTCCCGCCATGGCCTCTGCGCGCGCCTCTCCTCCCCCGGCCCGTGATGCAGCGCGGTGCTGGCCGGGCCGTAAGATGGCGGCGGAGCGACCGGGAGGCGGCGGCCGAGGTGGCGTGGCAGGCGGCGGCGGCGCCGAGGACAACAAGGAGAATGAGAGGCCGTCGGCGCCGCGGGACGGCGGCTTCGGCGACAGCCTGGGCCTGGAGAGCATCCTGCTGTGTGATGGAGGGGGGACGTGGCGGGGCCGGCCGCGCGAGGCGAGGCGAGGCGGGGCGGCGGGCGCGGGGCCCCTGTGCCCGTTTCGGAGCTGCGGGCCAGAGGCATTCCCGGTTGGTGTAACGGGGTAGTCCGGTTTCGCGTGGCCGCCTCGCGGCTCTGCTCTCCCCGTTCTGCGGACACCTTGCCAAGCGGCCCCCCGTGCCCGGCTTCCTCTTCAAGCGCAGCGCGCTGCTGTGGGGAGCAGTGTCGATGCTGGGGGTGTGATGGTGGGGGAAGYAGAGCTGCCGGCTACACGGGCGCCTCCGGATTTTGCGTGTCTGAAATCCACAGTGTGACCAGTGCTCGTTGCGGGCCCGGATTTCGTGTGAAACCGGCCCGGCTGCACAGCTGTGATGGAGCCCAGGTGCTGCCCGGGCACGAAGGGAGGCCGAGCGCGGTCAGGGTGCGTTTTCAGCCTAGCCTCCGGGCCAGGGCCGTGAGGACTGTAATGGAGGAGCGYAAGGCAGACGTGGCAGTTGCTGCGGGGATGGCGGGGTTACCCAAGTCAGGGAAACTGTGAATAGATGCTGTGAAAAAGATTCCCGTAGGTAGTGAGGACAGAGCAACTGCCCTGAGTGCTTTTCAGGCTTTTTTACAGTCTGACTTGTTTGTTCCACAAGTGTAAACTAATTTAGCATTATAACTTGATGCAGGTTTTTGCAGCTTAAATGGAGACTTTCAGGTGTATCGTCTCCCCTTCCCCCTCTCCTGCCCAAATAACAAGAAAACAACAACGAAACTTCCCCCCTGCCATGCACACACACTTTAGCTAAAGATCTTCCATTTCAAACTTGAGAAGATGTTCCACGTCCCCCCTATAACTATAAGAGTATTTCATTTCTTGACACAGTTTGGTACTGCTTAAAAAGGAAATTTCTGGATGTATGTGTTTAGAGACATATTGCTTTTGATGGCGATCATCTTTCCTAGAATAAAAACTAGTTGAGTTGGTATTGTCTGTCAAGTTTAATAGATGTTTTTATTTGGTAGATCAGCTGAGTGAATAAATCAGGCCTGATGTGCAGAGCAGTCATCAGATAGGCTAAGGAATGAGTGGGCGTGATAGAAATTCTAAAGTAAAAGATGATGTAGCAAACTACAGGGCAGTGCATTCTGCTAGGGAGTACTTGTTGCAGTAATATGCAGTAAAATTTGAACTATGTTAAAGATCTAGTAGAAAATAAGCTCCTAACAGCTCTTTCTATGATATTCTGAGTTTTCAGAAAGCAGTTCATTATCAGTGAGCTTCTAATTCTGCTCTGTTTGCTCCCCTAAAAAGTGGGATGGCTGAGGAGAAAGGCTCCCCTGTGTGCTTCAGTTTTGCTGGTATAATTAGGTCACAAGTTGAGGACGGCCTGTTTGGGAGTTGAGGGGACACTAATGTATCTAAGACAGTCAGTTTTACTGGCCTAGATGCTTGTGCTGGTGTCACTTATTCTGCTTGTAATGCACAAGCAAGCTGTACTGACAAGACTCTTCTGTAAGGAAATGCTTGTAACACTTCTTTAGTCTTGCCCTCGATGATGGTTTTAGAGCTCTGTAACAGAAAGCAGAGAAACAACTTCTTTTAAACGTATCTGTTTTCTCTGCTTTGGATTTTTATGAGCTTTTTGGGTACTTTCGTTCAAAGTGCATTTATTTAACAAAAGATGTAAAGTTCTCTTCATTATTTTTGGGGTAGAATGAACTGAAAATGGGTTGTGCTGTCCATCTTTCTTGACTCAAATTGCAGTCCTTCAGATTGTGAAGGAATCTCAACAGCAGCATGGTTTGCGGCACGGTGACTTCCAGAGGTACAGGTGAGTGAGCTGTGGGGATGGCACGGRGCTGCTGCCTGTTGTGCAACTAGTGTAACGTGGTGTATTAACACCAACTTATTTAAGATATAAACCCACAGGTAGCAAAAACTCTCTACCAAGTAAATTTCTTGTGACAAATTACTGCTTATGAAGTTTTATCTTTTTTCTTACTGGACAAAATGTGCTGTGACTGTTCGATTTAGGAAATAGCTCTTGTTTCTTTATTGTTTGTGAACACCTTACTGGTAATCACTGTTTTCTTCCAGAATTATTTTTTCAGCAAACATGCGTAAGGCAATTGGACCATAAAGAGAATATTTTCCCCCGCCCTGATCAATAGCTATTACCTGTTTTCTTTTTTTTCTATCTGTAATGACTACTTTACAAGTTTGTTTGTTTGTTTGTTTTCCTCATATCTCATATATGAAGTTCTTAGTTGTTACATACTGTATATCACAGCTTCTAGTGCTTATCTTTCTCTGGTTGCAGAGAGTAGTACAGAGAAATAAAATTGTTCTTTGGCCAAACTGACTATCATCTTTCTTTTTCCTAGGGGTTATTGCTCCCGCAGGCTAAGGCGTCTCCGAAAAACTCTCAACTTTAAGATGGGAAACAGGCACAAATTCACTGGGAAGAAAGTAACAGAAGAGATTCTTTCAGACAACAGGTACTGCCACTAAATAGAATCATGCATTTAATAGGTTCATGAATTGCTGCTTTTGTTTCTGTGATTTATTTCCATGTGGGCATCAGGGCAATACTTTTGTGTACAATATACTTGTAAATGTTTCTGTCCAGAGATGCAAGAGAGATGTGGTTTTGGTCTTAATAAGATCAAACTTCTGGCTGTGCTGTTAGGAGAAGAGAGACTGCTGAGGTCCTGCTTCATCGTTTGAATCAGTGGGAGAAGAGAGAGCAGCAGCTGGTTCCTTCTTCCATTTTACCATAGCTGTTAAAGTAGTTCTTGTCATAATCAGCAAAGACTAGTTAGATAATAGAAAGGAAATGCTTAGTCAGACCTGCTGCAGGGTACCCAACTGAAAGCTGATAGCTGAGATGCTATAACTAGCAAGAATGTGATTGGAGAGATAAACTGTTTGTTGAAGAAAAATACCGCATTACAGGTTTTAGTTATTCTTTAGCATTTGGCAGAATGCATCTCTGGTGGTGTCTACAGAGAGTAGACTGAGTCTCAGGCTTATTTTTTAGAAACAACGTGTCTGCAGTTTCATATTCTTTCCTTGTGTGGGGAGGAAAAAAAAAATGATTCTGTCTTCACCTGTATTGTTAACAAGTCAGATGCATTATAGCATTAACTGTGGGGAAAACAGACTTGTTTACCTATACTAACTAGTTTGGAACTAAAATCTGTATCTTTGAAAGTTTTCTGATGTTAGAGAATGAAATCAAAGTCTCTTCGACGTTTGAATAGTTACATAATACAGCCTTAGGTGCTTGTAACATCTCAATGGTAGCATTAAGAGCATCTTCATCTCTGGCATTTACAAAGCCAATTTTTGTTACCACACACTTTGTATCACGTGTTAAGGAACTAAAAGTGATGTGGGAGTAGTTTTTTAAACATCATTGTGTATCAGGAACCTTCCTGTGCCCTGTAGGTATTTGCTGTTGATTYTGATGGATGCAGAGAGGGCCTGGAGTTATGCCATGCAGCTTAAACAGGAAGCAAACACAGAGCCTCGCAAACGGTTTCACTTGCTGTCCCGCCTGCGCAAAGCTGTGAAACATGCTGAGGAGCTGGAGCGCCTGTGTGAAAGCAATCGAGTGGATGCCAAAACAAAGCTGGAAGCTCAGGTAATCTCTCATACTTGGACCTTTTTTTTTGCAGCAAAAATTGAATGAGAAAACTTTGGATTTTAGGTGAACATATTATTCTCATCTAGTTGTAGGTGATTAAATTGGCTAATTCCTCAACCATTCCTCAACCAGTGGTTGAACCTCAACCATTCTGATTCAGCCAGTTTAATTACAGTACAGATTAGGGGCTGACCTGCTGGAAAGCAGCTCCACAGAGATGCATTTGGGAATGTTGATTGACACGAAGTTCCCCATGAGGCAGCAATGTACCCTCGTGGCCAAGAAGGCCAATGGGATCCTGGCTGCATCAGAAGGATCGTTGCCAGCAGGGCGAGGAAGGGGATCCTGCCCCTCTGCCCAGCTCTGGGGAGGCCAAACCTGGAATATTGGGGGCAGCTGTGGGCTCACCAGGAAAAAGGAGACATGGAGCTTCTCGAGAGGGTCCATTGTAGAGGCACAAAGATAATTAAGGGACTGGAGCATCTCCTGTATGAGGAAAGACTGAGCGAGCTGGGCCTGTTTATCCTGGAGAAAAGAAGACCGAGAGGGGATCTTATCAACATGTACAAATACCTGAGGGGAGAATGTAGGAAGAAGGGGGCCAAACTCTCCTCAGTGATGACCAGTGACAGGCCAAGGGGTAACGGGCTTAAGTTGAAACCCAGGCAGTTCCATGTCCATGTGAGGAAGAACTTCTTTGCTGTGAGGGTGATGGAGCCCTAGAATAGGCTGCCCAAAGAGGCTGTGGAACCTCCTTTGGAGCTCTTCAAAACCTGCCCGGATGCAACCCTATGCCCCATGCTCTAGGAGTCCTAAGAGTGTTGGACTGGATGATCCTTAGAGGTCCCTTCCAACCTCAACCATTCTGTGATTCTATGATTCTTGAACTGGCTAATGATATCTTCTGCATAGATTTGGTTCTTTGTTGGTGCTACTGGAACTGCAAAAGTAACCAGTGGGCCCAACAGAGATCAAGACCTGGCAACTAGAATTTATTTAAGTATGTCAGGTGCTTATTCCTGTTTTAAAAATCAGTGGATTTTATTAATGTGAAAAGAATTGGGATAGAGGAAAATAATGCAACACAGCCTAAAAAATTATGCTTATCTATGAAGAACAGCTGTTTTACTCGTGTAATATGCTGATCTAGCTAATTAGAACACAAGCTTTGTGACAGAAAGCAGTTGTGACACCAGCTTCTGTGAACAGAGGCTACACTGTTAATGGAAGAGTAAAACTTTCATTTGTAACTTCTAGTTGAAAGGGGGGGAGGTGGGGGAAAGCTTCTTGCTAGCAGTGGACCATGTTGATGATTCCATCTTATTGGAAACGTAGAAATGTCACTTAAAATAGTCACTGAAAGCCGAACTATTTTCAGTGAGCACTCCAAACAGAAAGGCTGAGTTTATCACATCACTTAGATGTGATTTCAGAGCAGGTTTCATGGAAAAGTCGTACAAACTAGTCAGTCAGTCCTGCAGAGATGAACTTGTTTGCCCTTGTTTTGTGTGCAGGCATACATGGCTTACCTCACAGGAATGCTTCGTTTTGAACACCAGGAGTGGAAGGCAGCCATGGAGGCTTTCAACAAGTGCAAGTGAGTACCCTCACATTAACTTCATTTAGTAAGGAGAATTAGATCAGTCTAGTGACTATTGTATACTGTATGCATAATAACTCTGCAAGTTTGGTTAACTGTGCCAGATGGGCAGCATTACTGAAGAAATAGCATCCTCCAAAGTACAGACAGAACCTCTTCCTCTAAGCTGACATCTTATAAAACCACACATACTGCAGTATTCTTCTGTATCCTTTGCTGTAGGACCATATATGAGAAACTGGCCAATGCTTTCACAGAGGAACAAGCTGTGCTGTATAACCAGCGTGTAGAAGAGATCTCCCCCAACATTCGCTACTGTGCCTACAATATTGGTAAGGAAAGTGAGCTACCGCGTCTTCAGCAAAAAGCCATGTTTTCCTCATAGGACAAGAATACCAACTTGATGGTTAAATACTGGTGTGAAGTGATGTTGGAGTGAGTCTTTAGTGGTACTTTGGATAAATATGATGTATTTTATGTCAGTTTAGCAGTGAAGAAATTAGATTGTGCAACATTGCATATTTTTTTGTGTCAAATGAGTAAATATGTTTGTGGTTACTGTGCTTGTAAATGCAAAAAGGAATTGCAACTTCATACCACTTGCGCCCCCAGCGCTCTAGTATAAAATCTGTGGTTTAATTTTTATGTATCAAAGTGATTATGGAATTTGAGTGAAAATGGAATTTTTTTGTTTTTCCCCCAGGTGATCAGTCTGCTATCAGCGAGTTGATGCAGATGAGACTGAGGTCTGGTGGCACAGAAGGTCTTCTTGCAGAAAAACTGGAGGTAACTTATTGAATGTTTCAATTTGAAGCATGCAAATATTATTTTCTTGAGCATAAATGCTACTATAGCATGCTGTTCAGGAGACCAGTACCTCTCAGAAAAGAACAAACTAATCCTAGCTCTCTGCAAAACCATGCTTCCATAAAAAGCTCTTTGATTTTCAACCCCTCCACCACAGAGGGAGGAAAAAAAAAGTCAAATCTAGTGTGAGCTTAAAAGGTCCAGTTTTGGAAGCTTTAATTTCAGGCTCACAATTTCAGTTCATTGTCTGCAGGCGCTGATTACCCAAACTCGTGCAAAGCAGGCAGCTACCATGAGCGAGGTAGAGTGGAGAGGAAGAACTGTCCCTGTGAAGATAGACAAAGTGAGGATCTTCTTGCTGGGGCTGGCAGACAACGAAGCAGCCATTGTTCAGGTAACCTGGGAACAGTCTCCAATGCTCTAATAGTCCTGTTTCTTTTGGTGCATAGATAAATGCACGATAGCAGACCAAATGGTTTTAAATAATCTTTTCTCAAACTTGGGATCCATAGATTAAAAGGAGAAGTGGAAATGTTGGCTGTAACCCAAGACTTGAGTGGCAGTTGGGGTTTGTTCCCACAATTTACCAACAAATGTTAATTTGTGAGATGTGTTCTGCTTAACTACTCGGTATTGTTACTCCTTTGAATACTCTGTTCTGCCCAAAAGTGCCAAGCTTGAGTGGCAGAGTGATAGCTGTTATTTGTAATTTTAACTTCAAAATGATTATAAATTTAAAGATTGACTGCTTTGGAATGACTTTTCTTGTTCTTGCATCCTTAAGTATATCACCCAAATGCTTCAACTTCAGAGCAACGAAGAGGAAAATATTTATATTTTTTACAGTTTTTCTGCAGTAGAAAGCAGTTTTGCCAGATGAAGCACCTGCCGTGAGCTTTGTAGCATTCTTCTGTTGACTTATGCAAAACTTAAAGAGCAGGAAGATGATTGCCAAATGTCGAGCTAAATTCATCTCAAATGTAATGGACAGTTCTGAAATGCTTGCGACGGGCACACAATACATGTCATGGAATGATATTGCAGTCAGGGTTTTCATATGGCACTTTTGCCGTGGAAATGGAGCCCACACAGTGTCTTTTCCTTCCCAGTGGCTGTGTACAGAGCCTTTGCTGTTTAAAAAAGGCAACTAAAAGGTCTTTATTAACAATTGCTGCCACTAAAGGCTGGACCTTTGCAGCCTCAAAAACTATTTATCACCAGGAGAAAGATAAATACCAATAAATATCAGTTGAAATGATACCATTTACCTTCACAGGGTCATGGGGAAGTTACGCAAGTTACCCTGAGTAGGATATGTCTGAGTGGAAACATTAATTTGACCAGTCTTACCAAAAATGTTACGTTGCCAATTTTTTTAATGCTTTATCTCTTTATTTAAAGAGTGATGTAGGTAGTATCATAGTATGGCCAGCAGGTGGAAGTGTATCTTAGAGTTCAGTGTTCCCTCATTTCATTTCCTTCCTGCGAGGCTAACACATGGGCTTTTCAGTTTAGTTACCCTCCTTGTTCCGCAAAGCAGTGGCAGAAAAATTATCTGAATTGGTTTCCATCTTGCTTTGTGCTTCATAGAAGTTCTGATTAAACTGAGAATTTATGTGTCACTAGATTACAACTAGTAATGATGAAACTGAGCATCGCAGCAGCAGTATGATATACAAAATCATATTTTAAATTACTTATGTGAATCCTCTTGAAAGCTTGAATTTAGAATGTGACGTGAGGGGCCATATTGACTTCAGCCAGGTAAAAGTGAGAAGGTTAAAGTGATGAAAGTGTTCATATTTGATGTTTGGCCATTTGATACAGAATCTTCCCTCGGGAATTCTGTGACCATCTGTAGTAATTAGGACTATACCAAAATTGAGTTGTAAGAACTTTCAGAAATTCTGCTCTCCAGAGCAAAGGAGGGAAAAAAAGAGGGGGGGAAAAGAAAGAAAAAGAAATGATCATTCCTCCACTTTCTATAGTAGGTTTGGGGGCAAGTTTTGATTTTAGGTCCCTTGGTAGCTCTAAGAGCAAACCTGAACTATTCTCTCTGTATTCTTTGTCACTAACTGTAGCGCTTGTATTTCGGTTTTATGATCTGGTATCAGCCATATCAGAACACATGTATATTTATGCCCAGAGAATGAGTTTAACCTTAGGAGTTCTTGCTTAGAAATGAAAGCCTTTGTTTTATTGTGTGGCCCAGCCCTTTCTCTGTTTGTGCTTGACTGATGATCTAGTTATGTCTGTTTTCATTTTTGTGCACACAGTGAAATTGCTGTGCTCCTCTGGGTGAGGCTGAGAATGTTGCCAGACTTGTCTCTGGTTATTCTCAGTGCTTAGTCCCACCTTAAAAATATTTTCAGCAAATCTCAAAAACAAACGAGCAAACAAAACCCACTTCATCTTGGTTCAAGATAGCTAAGGCTTTATGAGGGAATAAAAATAACATTCTTTTTTTTTTTAAGAAAGAGGCTTGTAGGTAATGTTCAGCAGCTTTTTACAAACATTCTAACTCCTAGAGGAAGAGATTGCAGAGCTCTCTCTCTCTACAGTTTTTCACCAGTCTAGAAAACTGCAAGTTAGTTGCAGCAAATGTTTATCCCATGTTGTTATAAGATACAGAAGTCAAATGACACAAGGCTGACACATTTAATTCTTTCCACATTAACCCTTCCTTCATTTAGTAAGGTTAGGAATTGTTTCCGGGCGGTTTTCTCTTGCAGGATCAGTAAGAGTATTATGATCTCTGCSTGGTTATCCTCTCAGTCAGCTGAATTGAAAGTGGAGTTTGATTTAGGATGCATTGTTTAATTAGGTACATGACAGACCAGTCCATTAAGCAAAAAGCAGGCTTCAGCTTGTTTTTAAAAGGTATTTTCAAACTCTGCTATAGGGGCAGAAGGCAAAAAACTGCTTAATTTTTTGATAAAACTTGTGGTGACAGCAGAAACTACTCAATAACTCCTGCTACTGAAATGCAGGTTTACTGCATCGTACTGCATCGTTACTGCAAGTTTACTTAATCGTAATAAATTTGCTTGTCCTAGGCTTTTTTTTTTTTTTTTTTTTAATCGTCACTGTGAGCATTACTAGAGTAGGAATGTAGAAGAGATAATCATCTAGATGTTCTTACCACATTAGAAATGTTAAATTGGTATAACAGGAGCAGGCTGTATTGGTAGTTTGCCAGGTCAGTAACGCTCAGCTCTTCTGCTGTGGCCTTCTCACGGTGTGGTTCAACCTCAGCTGTTCTCTAAGCAATGTGGATGCCATCCTGAAAAGGGAGTTGCTAAGAAGGCAGTGGGGGCTGCCTGTGAGAAGAGAGAGCTGAGAAGAGAGCTGCCTGTATTAGGCATGCAGTGCTACTGTAGGCTCAGTGCTGAGCAGATTCCCTGCAATTTCTGACAATTTGCCCCCTAGAATGAATGTATTGCAAAAAGGTACAGGCTGGAGTTCTGTTTACACACAGATCTTARAGCAGTAAACCAAATTTTTCTCCCATTAATCTCCTCTGTTAATCCTTGCACCATGGGATATAAAATACAGAAATGTCTAATAGGTATTTTTTGACTTTCCTTTACTCTTAGGCAGAAAACGAGGAAACAAAGGAGCGTTTGTTTGAATCCCTACTCAGCGAGTGTAGGGATGCCATTCAGGCTGTTCGGGAAGATCTGAAACCAGACCAGGTAAGTATCAAGCATCAGTGTTTCTACTTTCAGTAGCACAGTGTCTCTTTGGGATTGCTTGTTGTTAAACTCTGTTAACAGTAGAAATGGCTTTGGGGTTTTCTTTATTAAAAATTCTCAGGAGTTGATAGTCTTTATTTGATTCTCTTCAGAAATGGAATGGGTGAATAACTACATAGGAGCCCTCACCCTTTTACCAAGAAGCCTGATAGTCGTATTCAAACTGYGTTTTCTGAAGTTTTCTTCCCTCAGCTGCTAGTCTAAGTAAATTATGTGGTATTTTGTCCAATTTTTGCAGAAGCAACGGGAGCATTCTCTGGAAATGGATTCTGGGAAGGTGTCCAACATCCAGTACTTACACAGGTAATAAGCAAACACAGCTGCCTTTACTCCTGTAAAAAAGTTATGCTCTTCTGTCAGGTTCAGTCACCTTACAGTGTGTAGAGTTTTGTTTTTTTGTTTGTATGTTTCTATGCTGGGCCTCTCAGTTCTCAAAGAATAACTGCATAAATAAGGATCTGATTCATGCAGCCTAAAAACAATTTGCTTAAGACTCTAATGTTTTTTCAGATTTCTTTTTCCTTCTAGTAATATCAGCTTGGCCAGCAGGGAAGGTTCTGTCAGAGCAAAGAGTAATATCTGAGTAGTTCTGAGAGTCTGTTAATGGTGTCTTTTTAGTTACTTGACTTATATCAAGCTGTCGACCGCCATCAAGCGCAATGAGAGCATGGCAAAGTCTCTGCAGAAGGCACTGCTGCAGCAGCAGCGATCAGAAGAGGATGGCAAGCGCACGCCACGGCCTCAGGACCTGATTCGTCTTTATGATATCATCTTGCAGGTAATGCTAGGGAAAGGAAGTCTAGTTCTTTCTGGCTGGGAAACTTTGATATGAGAAGGTATCCAATAAAATACTGCAAGTGAACTGAATGTGAATTTTGAAGAGCAACCTTGTAACTACAGTAGCCTTGTGGAAGATGTTTGACATCTGCGTAGAGCATGAGACAATACATTTAGTTGTGAGAAGACAGTGCTAGGACTAGTAACCTTGGTTTTATACCATGCAGTGTTTTTATTCCTGACACTTCTCTGCAGCAACCTAATAACTGCCATGACTTCTCTTGGTCAATGAAAATGGCAGCTAAAAGTACTTAAAATGCATTCTTCTTTATGAGCAGTTTCTCTATTTCTCACAGAAATTTCAAATTAACTGTGGGAGCTGTGGCTGGAGTAGCTGTGAATGGTAAAGGAAATGTCTTATGAAGGAATTAATTCTGGCAGGAAATCTAGCCTAGGGTCAAACTTGGACACTCATGGAGACTTGTCAGTATGCTAACCTTGTGAAGTACAATTAGAAAACTGGCAACTGCTTCCATAGGAGTCTGCTCTCCCCTGTTAAAAGGGGCAGCTTTCTCTTATTTCATCAGATTCCAGAGGAAAACAAAGCTTGCCTGAATTCATCACTCTGACTCTATTTTGCACAGAACCTTGTGGAACTGACACAGCTGCCTGGCCTAGAAGAGGACAAGAACTTCCAAAAAGAGATTGGACTGAAGACACTAGTGTACAAAGCTTACAGGTGACTGAGAACAGCCAGGTTGTGCTTAGCAGGCATTAAATCTTCAAAGGTTATTAGACCTCAGCTGTAGGTGCTGTGCAGAGCTGAAATGCAGTTTCCTTTGTCCTTCTGTGAGATGGAGGGGAATGCTAAGGGGACACTGGCCATTGCTGCCTACTGTCTCCCATTATCAGTGTTTGAATTGATAAAGGTGTAGGCAAAGAATGTGGTTGAATTGTTGCAGGTGTTTCTTCATTGCGCAGTCCTATGTCCTGGTGAAGAAGTGGAGTGAAGCTCTTGTACTGTATGAGAGGGTGCTGAAATATGCTGCTCAAGTTCAGTCAGAAGCTGGAGCTTATAAGAACAGCCTGAAGGTAGGAACTCAGCCATTCATGTAGAGCTGTAGTCAGTGAAGAAGCTCTTGAGCTAGTGTTTATTGGCAGTTRGATACCAAGCCATTTACAATTCAAGTTGGATATTTTAAGTGGCAAGAAGAGTAAAAGAAGTGTGACTTCTTGATATTTTTTTATTCTACAGACTTGCAAATGATTTGCAAATGCTTCAACTGGCCACTTGCTTTGCAGGAGAGGCAGACTTGCTGTAACAATGCTAGAATACTTTCCGTGTTTCTCACTTCTGTATTTTCTGTCATACTGTTTCTGCAGCRCCTGAAGGACTATAGCGTAGATTTCCCTCTATGGGAAGGCTTKCTGGCACTTAGTCTTTACTTTGTCAGATTTTAGCTTTGCCCTAACTCTTAAAAATGTGGCATCTTTTAAGTTCTCAAATAATTGCTTTTAATTCTCTAGGACCTGCCTGATGTTCAGGATCTGATCACTCAAGTGAATGCAGAGAAATACTCCTTGCAAGCAGCAGCTATATTAGGTGAGTTGCACGATCATACAAGAGGTCTAACCTCGCTTGCATAATGTCCCTCCAGCTATTTCATTTCTTTCATTTCATTTCTGAAATTCCAAACCTTTTTTCCATGTTACTTCGATCTATGTAGGCTATAGAAAACTATTCCTTCACAGTCAGTCCTGGTCTTTTCTAGATGTGTGTAGTGCAGATAGGAAACCATTGACTAGACACTTTGCATCTCATTCCATGGTCAGAGGTGCAGAAGCTSTTCATGAGAACTTGCACCTCTTTTGGTAACCTGCACAGAACATCCTGGCCGGTGTTTATTTTTCTCCCTGTGGACAAGTTGAAGGCAATTTTCAGTAATAGCACCTAGTATTCTTTCTTGTCTCGGTTTTCCCCTAATCAGGGGAAATATAGAAAAGGAAGAAAGCCGTGACACTCTGTTTTTTGACCATGTGAACCAGATTAGGAGAACTGGAGGGCAATAGATGATCCTTGTCATGTCCTAGGCTGCTGGCTTTGTGCTGCCTGCTGCTGCAAACCCCAGAGAAATAAGGGACTATTTTATCTTTTATTGCTTTGATGTACCTATCGTGCTTGTGTCTGTTTGGCATCTGCTTTGTGCTTAACTCCAAATCCATGCTTCTCTCACAGCTGTGCTAGACCGGAGAGCTATGGTGGTTATGAACTAAATCTGTGACCCCTTTTTGTCTAGAAAGTGAATTACTTCTGCTGAAAATGTCTTGTGTGTCCCTGGAAGCAAGGCTCACAGCTGAGCCCACTTAAACCCCCTTAGTTTACAGGGAGATCTTGTCTGTTTTTCTTACTACCTTCTCCTTAATTTTGCAGATGCAAATGATACTCATGAGACTGAGTCTCCATCTCAGGTCAAGGATGGCAAGGTAAGAGCTGAGAGCACAGATGTTTCCTGATTATCAGCAGAGTTCTTGGATGACTGTTTAAAAACTGTATGAACTGTTTTCTGCAGCTAGGCTGGTCGTTCTGTAGAACGTTCTGGGAGTTCTGTAACAGCTAGTGTATTTTAAAGGTTTTAGTAAGCTTTTTTCCTTACCACAAATCCTAAAGATGGTCCATAGGGTGGAGTCTCTCAGGTAGGGATTGGGCTGCCTCTGGCAGCTTCTGGTGTGGAATCATCATTTTTTAGCTTTCTCCCTGCGCTTGGGAAGACTTTCCAGAGAACCTGCAGTGAGGTTTGACAGTTGAAAACTCTTTTCAAGGGGCCAGTACATCACACGTGAGAACATCGGGTTTTTCTTGCTYAGTGCCACTTGCTCCTTTTCCCTGTTTGACCCTGTCAGATGTGATATGAAATGCTCTTAATTTGTGTTTCTGTGTTCATCTCTTTCAGCCACTCTCCGAACGGTTTGAGACTTTCTGTCTGGATCCTTCTCTTGTGAGCAAGCAAGTCAACCTGGTGCACTTTCCTCCAGGGTTCCAGCCCATTCCTTGCAAACCCTTGTTCTTTGACCTGGCTCTTAACCATGTTGCTTTCCCACCTCTGGAGGACAAGGTGGAGCAGAAGGCCAAGAGCGGCCTGACAGGATATATCAAAGGCATCTTTGGATTCAAAAGTTAACCAGGACCCTTCTGAGGAACGGAGGTTTTATCCTTTATTGAAGGAAAAACTCCAAGAGGTTCTAGGACATAAATATCTGCAGCTGAAACTGGCAGAGGGAGGTTTTACCATCTTCCCTGTGTTCTGTGTATGTGTCTGTGCACTTGCATTTTCTCCCAGTGTATTAGAGGCAAACAGTCTATTCAGGTACATAAGTACACTATAAATCTCTGAAAATATCTGGAGCACAGAGAAATTCCATTCTCTTTGAAGAATTTGGAGCTCACTTTGTGACCAGTGGCTTGTTCAGGGCCAGTACACACATACTTACCATGGACCAGGGCATAGGCATATCTTGATATTTGTTTTTCCTTTTTTCCTTTTTTCTCTCTCCACTGTTATTTCACATTATTACTTGGTAACTTGATCCTGAAATCTTCTGGGTGTGGTAGGGAAGCAAGGGCAAAGGTAGATGCAGAACGAAAAGAGCAAGATGAGGCTGTCTACTTGATGAGCATGAAACAGTTGCTAAGGAGGCTAGCTTGTGCTTCCCTTTTGATTCCCGTTCCCCACTGAGAAGTATATATGGCTATGTAAAGAGAAGTCTCTYTTTAAAAAATAAATCATTTGGAATTGACAAAGTAGAATCTCTTTCCTTATCAATAAGGATTAAAAAGTACTTTATCAGAGGCTAATGATTATCCCAGCCGTGGTGGAATATTGCCTGAATTTGTACTCTAGGTCGATAGAATCCATCTTCATTGATGTCGTCGTTAAATGCCTAAATACAGTATAGAACCCATTCCTACAAAGCTTTTCCTGGGAAACTTAACTATTCATGGGTGGCAATAGGAAGAGCTACTTGCTTTTCTTGGGAAGCTGGGTCTCTCAGTGTTTATTTTGTCACTGATCTAAACCTTACCTGAAAACAAGATGATCTTTTTTTTCTGGAGTTTCTGTTGGTTTTTTTCCTCATAGTCAGTCAGCAGATATACCTGAAATGAGAAGTCAGCAACAGGAGATCAGTAGGTTCTTGAGTGATAGATCTCTGTCACATGAGCCAGCATTTTTATAAAGAGCCCAGGTGCTATGGTGACAGGCACTTTGAAAATGCAAGTAATTCTGTAACGGTGTTCACTAAGCAGGAAAAACAACAGCACATGGGCAAAACTGTTCCTAAATAAAGTATTTGGAAGTTTCCACAGCTGTGTTTGGGTTTTTACTCAGTCTCTTGTAACTGGAAGTTGAAACATCAGTTGCTTCTAACTGCTTTTTAACTCCTCTGTGCTGGTTGTCTTGTCTTTGTGTTTTTCCATTTTTAGGCATTGCAGTCAGTAGGGATGGAAACAGAAGAAATATTCTGAATGCCTGGATTGTTGTGGAAATTTTCCATGTGAGGTCCATGTGTCGTATGAATAGCGGGGGAATTAGCAATTCCCTTCATTTCATCCCAAGATGAATGTTTGCTTTTCTTATTCCAAGTTGATCTGATTTGTGAGTTCTCAAATATAAAGCAGCTCTAGGGAGGACTCTGGGCTCAGAAAGAGGTAAGAGGAAGAACTTCTTGGTTGTGTTTAATAATTCCCTCTGGGCGCCAAGGGCTTTTACAAGAGAAATGGGAAATTATAACTCAAAACAAATATCAAGGAGTATTTYGACATCTGGTGCTGATTTCTAGCAAACACGATCTTGGATGACAGATAAATCTGTTCACTGGAAAGTCTGTTTCTTTTTAGATGTAATGAAAGGTCATGCTTTAAATATGAAGCATTGGATGTTTGATCAGCTATATGGTACCTGTTTTTTATACTACACTCTGAACTTCTCTATTCTGTCTAATGTCAAGTCATTTTGCTTACTATTCTTGTGTTTGGTTTGTAAATCAAACTTTCGGCTCCCCTACCACAAATCCATTTGGTGCCTGAATTTATTTCAGTGAAACTTATATTGCAGCCACTTTCTAATTGGTTACTGTTACAAAATACTAGGAGCAATTGGCCTCTACATCTTTTGACAGATAACTGATTAGTTAGAGATAAATATGAAGTCTGAAAACAAAGTCTTCTTTCTGACTCCCGAGGCATGTGGTTTATGTTGAGCATGGAGAATGCCAAGGAGTCTTGCCTCCCGAGCATTCAGGTGATCAATGACGTGTGGTTCGAGACTGCTTAAGCCGTGGAGAATGATCACTGTGATTTGAAGGAGGATCATCTTTCTGAAGGCTCAGGTTCAGGYATCAGTCTTAGAGGTAACTTAGCAGAAAGCGAATAGAACAGGATTTGTGATCAGTGTTGTGACTTTAGGAATGAGGAGGGTACTGTTAAGGCTCTAGGAAAGAATCTAAACTGAGAAAAATATGTATTGTTATTCATGTAACCTCTATGAAGAAAACCAGACTTGTAAAGTGTATTGAGGATCATACTCATGCAGTGGAGCTTGAAATTGCATAAGCAAGGCCTGGAATATGGYTATAAGGGAATAGGCTTGGCATGTTGTGACTGCCTGAAATGGCTGATGTAACATACAGAACACTAGATAACCTGGACTGAATTCAGCTCWAGAGCTGGGTAGTAATCTGGCCTGAGAGTTTCTAAATAACTCAAAAAAGGAATCAGTATCTTGAATGGAAGCTATTGGGTTGYTGGAGGAAATCCTCAATGCTGTATAATCCAAGATGGTTTAGGTGGAAAGAATACAAGGTGAGTACTGATAGTAAATTCTTTGTGGCCAACTTAGCTGATGGGCCTGTTGTGAGTTCGGCTGTATCAGGCATAGGTGCTAGTGAGGGGCGGCAGCCCCTTGGATTAAGTCTAGCAAATCCAGGTACAAGAGCAGCAGGAAGAACTGGTTCCTGGGAAAAGATGGATGTGCTGAGAGATGTCAGTGCTCCCATGTATCTCTTGCTAATGCTCTGTTACTCCTGCAAACATAAATGTCCTGTGGTCAGCTTGGGGAGGAACTAGAGGTTTGCTTGCTTGAAGTGATGACCTGTGATATTGATCCTGTGTGGCTATTCCTGTCTTAATGCAGGCTTAGATTGTTGTTCTCCATTATGAGAGCAGCTGGAGGTAGGTCTGCCTAGCAAAGAGCTGATGCTGCGTGAGCCTTGGCCTTTGGCTTTCAGTACCAGCAGATATTAAGGATAACTGAATATCTGCAGGGATGCTGCCAATTCTCCTTCAGTACCAGCAGATATTAAGGATAACTGAATATCTGCAGGGATGCTGCCAATTCTCCCATCTGCATTAGTCTGGGTGCTCCAGGGTTGGATGTCTTTGCTTTGAGCCATAAGATTGAAGACCATCCTTTGAGTAGACCTGTAAGGGGGCAGGGGTGCAATTACTTGTTTGAGAGGACACAGCGTATGGCCCYGTTTGAGGGAGCAGAAGGCTGTTTCTGACCCAGCTGCGGAAACTGCACGTTCCCCCTGGCCCTGGCAGCTCAAGGGTGACGTGGAACGGCTCCACTCTGGGATTCCGTCCTGTGGTGGGTGAGATGCTGTAGCCAGCCGAGGCTGGAGCGCTTGCGGAAGGAGTGCTGGGCTCGTGCTTCCCAGACCCACCCAACATGCGCGGAGGACGAACAGGCTTGTGAAATGCAGCCTCTCCCTGCCCCTGTCCCTCTGGGTGAGGTGTGCTTGGCTCAAAGGAGTTTCCACCCAAAGCGTGGACCGCAGAGCTGCTGCTTGCTTTGCAACCGCATCTCTTGCAGACGTGGCTCTCACTTCAGCTCTAGTGTCGGAGCCAGAAGGCCCTTGCCCCAGAGTCAGAATAGCTGGCATGGTTGGACGGGTTGTTCTTCCCTCCCAGCCTGCCTGCTGGAGAGCAGCTGACAGATGCTCCGCTCTATGTTTGGGCTACAGCACCGAGCCAAGTGTGTAGAGGGAGGGTGCTCTYGGCCTCAGTCTTCCTTGGGCTGGCACGAGTAGCCTGGCCCGAAACCTTCCCCCCTAAAAAGCAGCTGTTTTTCAGTGGGGGAGGTTTGGAACCGCTTTCAAAGGGTAGTTTGCACGTCTGTTAGCCGTGCCCAAGGCTGCGTGCACCTTTCATGAGCTCCAGTTCCACTGCATTCGCATGTGGACCTAGGTGCCTTTCTAGGGACCGTCGTGCTCTGATCTCTGGCGGGCACCCCCGCTGCTGGGCACCCGCAGTGGTCACGTTGTCAGAGGTGGTACTGCAGGAAGAGCCCTCTYGTCTTTCCTGCGCTGAGCTGGCGGCCAGTGCTGGTCAGGCACAGACCCGAGACACAGCAACTTGCCCAAGGCCCAAACGCTGTGAGTTGGAGTTAGTGCCTCTCATTCCCAGCTCCACGGTCAGTCCAGGACGCGATGTGCTCCTTGTGGTGCCCAAATGACTGAAGAGCAGCTTCAAAGCCTCTGAATTGCGTTCAGTGGTTAGCTTTTTCCACAGAAGCCAGGGGAGCTTCTAATTTTCTCAGAGCATCAAATTAACTCGGGGCAGGGGAAGTCTGACTGCTCAGAATTAGTCCTGGCAGACAGATTCATCCCATCCTGCTCTCAGCCCARGACACAAACACACCCACCGTTGCATGGGGGAGCAGCAGCTCGAAAAGGGAGCTTTGCAGCAGGTTTGGAGCTTGTGCAACATGAAAAGCGCTTGGGCTTGTGGACTGGAAGATGCTGTGTGTGATTTGGGCRTTTGGGGTTCTGGTAGCCCAGGAAGAGTTTGGCCCCTCTCCCTGTTAACCTTGTGCTGCAAGCGGAGCCTATGGAYGGACTTTGTCATGAGCTATGAAAGAAATCTCCCGCAACGTGTCCAGGTCTTCCCCTTTGATCTGAAGGGTGAGGGCTGTCTTTTGGTCCTGTAGCTTGATTACTTCTCACTGTCAGGTTTACTCATCCAGATGCTTCTCGTTCAGGGCAGATCCCATCACTGTGTTTGTGGAGCAGCTCGTTTTAGCAGAGTTGCTGCATCATAAAGCAAAATTTGCAAGYTGCATCTTGCAAGTTATAAATGACTTTTCCAGACAAAGAGTCTTGAGATCTGCCATTAGTGAACTTAGTGCTACTACAGCCTTGCTAGTCCTCTGCGGAAAGGAAAGCTGGGCTAAAGCACTAGTGAAGTGATGTCCTGCTACAGTAGCCCTAGGGCTTGAACTTGGAACAAATGGAGGGTTGCTGCAATGAGCACAGAGCCTGTGGAGTGGGAAGCAGGTAGGCCCTTTTGATGTCTGAAGGGTCTGGAGATGAGTGGCCTGTAAGTCCAGGGACTGAACTGCTAATAAGCAGGTGAGATGGCTTGGTGCAGATGTCTTCTGTATTTAGAGAGATGCAAAGGAGCAGAATTTGGATTTTCCATTCCTTTGAGAGGAAGAGGAGCAGCCAGCTTCTTGCCTCTGGCCCCCCAGGGCCTCCTGTTCCGGGCTTCTTGCTCCATTGCAGCACATTTTGGGAAGGAGCATTGAAGCTTTTTAATGACCTTTGAATCGTGCCTGCAGAAAGAAGTAGAGGGACCTTGGTGCTTTTTGGGGTCCTCTTATTTATTTATCTTTCTAAAGAAGGTGAGTGCAAGTAGCACCTTGAGCATGCCTAGGGCTGCAGGTTTGCTTTGCTCTGAGTGCAGCATCGTAGCTGGGCCCTGGGGCCATGCGCCAGGTCTTGGTCAGGCTGACAGCCCCAGGCTGGGTCACCTGCACTCTGCTGACGGCAGCATTGGCCATGGGGCTGCTGCCACCACTCAACTGACCAGCTGTTGAGTATGAAAAAGAGCAGCTGTTAAAGCAAAGTGGGGGTTGAAGGCTTTAGGGTTAAGAAAAACTAGTGTTCTATTATCTCACTGGGATAACATTTTTTTAGTAGATGAGCTCTTCTGAGACTTTGAAATTTCAATTTGTCTTGAATGAAAATTGCTCTGCAATGAGAAAAAAGGGCTGAGGAGAGACTTTACAAGACCTTGCTGTCCCTGGATCTGCCAAGGCAGAGGAGGCTGTTCATGATGCATTGGGCTAGGCATCTTTGATAGCCCGCRGGAAGATCTTAATTCACATTCTGAAGGTGTAGAACAGTCCCTGGAGAAGAGCAGGAGGGGTTCCTTCTAGCTGCACCTCTGCTGTTGGCTCTAATGGTGAAGACTGTGCCCTTTACAGCAAGCCTTGGCACAGCATCTCTAGGCATGTTGCTGCTGCTTCTGCAGTCCAAACTTTTGGAGTCAGCAAGTGTTTGTGCTCAAGAGGAGGAGCATGAGGCTGGCCAGAGCTCTCCTAGCCTAAAGACCCTCCTCAAAATGACCCAGCTGCCCCTGATGCTGCAGCAGTGTCTGTGCTCTCTCCTGCTGAAAGGAGGAAACAACTGCTGTGGACAAAGCAGTTGATCCAGGCCCCTCTGCTGTCATCTCTGTGTTGCTGTTGGCCCAGACTGGGAGTCCTGGCATCAGGATTTAGCACCAGAGATCCTTTCCCAAGAGCAGTCGTTGGTGCCCTGTTAGTGAACTTCCTGGGGTGAAGAAAAGCACAGAGATTGTATAGCTTCATCCCGAAGTCATGGCAGATAATCTTCCATTCTGAAAACTTAATAGAGGTCTGGGTGATCATGAGAACAGTCCATCCTCTGAGCTCCTCCTTTGGCCAAATCTATAAAAGCCTAGTCCATGATTCCTTCTTCTTGAGATCTTTCTTCTTTGAAATGTTATCTGCTCACCAAGGCCCTCTAAGCAGCTGTGCCTGGTGTCTGTCCCTGGAGGCAACCTACTCATCTGAGTAAGCAGCAGGAAGCATCTGGTTATGTGATTGCTTTGAAGAGCTAGACGTCTATGTCTTAGCACATCTCCCTGCTGATGAATCTCCAGGATGAATCTCCAATCCTGTTCAGGAAAGTAAATACAAAGATTAGATGTGATTTTTCATACCACCCCCTGTTGCCCCTGGAACATGGCTAAACCAGCCAGCCTCAAGGTCTGCATCTCCAGAACATCTGCACCTCCCCAAAGGGTGTCACAGCCCACCTGGACAAGCTGTAACTTCCTGCTGGGTCAGCTACTTTGTTCAGCAGCAGCATTTCAAGGCTCATCAATGTGGAATTATATGTATGGCTGCATGTCCTGACCCAGCTTCCCATGGATGATCTTGCCTTGACGAGGCAGCTCTACCAGCCCTCTCGGCAGGGACTTCTGTCCCTACTGTGGTTGCGGAAGGGTTGTGGTGTTGGAAACATTGCTGAAGTGTTGTGGAGACCTGTTGCCTGGAATGAGAGATGAGTGGTGAGGCAGTGGGTAATGCTGTTGTGGAGGAGGTTCTTAGAGACATGCTAGGACTTCCAGCTGCGGAGACACAAGTCTGTATGGAGAAGCTCCTGCCCAGGATTCCTGGGCTCAGGTCCAAGTGCAAGGCACAGCCGAGGGGCTTGAACCAGCTGAACTGGTCTCCATGCATTGCCTGCTGCTTCTTGCATGGACTCTGTTAACTGTAGTGCTCTGCATCATCCGGGCTGCGGCTGGTCTGAACGAACACACCGTGCCTGGGCAAGTGACCCATGCTGAAGTGCCGGGACTCATGAGCAAGCCCAGCACATCCCAGGTGCTTTTCTAGGTTCCTGCAGCAATATCCATGTGCAGAGGCAGTGCCCAGATTGGCCCCTGGCATTGAAGAGATCTGCACTCAGATGCTCCTGAGCTCTGCSGTGCATTTGCTCTGAGGGATGAGGACCTTATTTGGCAATGGTGAAACCATCGGCGCTCTGGCTTTGTTGCTGTCCAACCATCGCTGTAATGACCCATGTCCCCATAGTGCTCCATGGCTCTGCCTATGGCTTCCGGTCACCACTCTTGCCTCCCTACACTGTGATGGTGACCAAGAGCTYGGGGCTTTCCTGTGGGCTGAGCTAACCCTCCTCCTCTCAGGTGACCATGGAGAAAAGAGTTGTCTTCTGCTGTGGCTCTAGGTGACATTAACAGTCTGGTCCTCCCCCTTTCTCCTCCTGCCAATGCCTGCTTGGTTGAAGAGGAGGTAGGTCCCTTGGCCATGTCATGGTCATGCAGCAGACTGGATGGTTGATACTCTTCTGAGAGCCTCGCCCTCCTGCACTTGAGATCACTCCAAAGGCCTTGATCATCCAAGCAGCTTTGGTCCTTTCCCTGTGTTGGTTCAAAGTAATCATTACCTGTCCAGTCTYCATTCTCTCCACTCTTTCCTTGTGCACCCTTGGCTGTCTAGCAGAACTGCCCCTCATCCTTGAGYCACAGAGCTTTTGCTGGCAGCAAGAAGCAGTGAGCAAAGCCCACCCCAGCATGCAGGAGCTCCTGTGTGCTGCTCCGAGGCTGCAGAGCTTTGCAGCCTGTCCTTGCCACCTTGCTGGCTCTCTCTTCCATGGGAATTGCCTGTGGAAATCTGGCTCAGCCTCGCAGCATGCAGCTCCAGCTGTGCTACCCTGCCAGACGTGCTGCCTAAATACATCCCGAGATAAGCCGTGTCCTCTCATCTTCCGCTGTGGAGGTTGCTGCTCCTGCCAGGGCACCTGTCTCTGGGTGCAGCGTGCTACATCGAAGTCTCTGATTTTAAGAGCGCTCTCTAAGGTGCTCTTTCAGAGAAGTCCTCCTCAAGATCACAGTGCTGCCTTGTTAAGGGTTTGGGGAGAGGAAAGTGCAGTTTGGAAACTTGGCAGGGCCAGAGCTCCAGTCCATCAGCGATGGCTTGCTTAGGCAGTGTGTCTGTTTTGTAGTCCTCTACCATGAGATACTGGCAATAAGTCTTGTCCACTTTTGTTTTGCTTCTTTGGATTTGTCAGGGATTGATTCTCCTCCTACAGCCCTGCAGAAAATGGGGTACTCTGTGCAGCCACAGGATCACGTGGGCTTGTTTTGTATGGATACACACTGTGCCTGAGCTCTACCTGGGCCTTAAATCATTTGAACTCTTGTCCTTGGCAAGAGCTGAGCTTTCCTTAAGCCTCTGGATGCAAATGCAGTAGGTCCYGTGGGCTGGAGTTCATGTGCTGTGCCCATTCCTCCTGCCTGTGTCCCTCTAATCCCTGCAATTTTAATCCATGTAAGGATGTGGAGGTCAGCCTGGAAAAGCCAGGGGACCTGAGCTTCTGCCTCCAGTCCTAGGTAGCTGCAGGGAATGGCAACGAACAGCCCCAAACCGGTGCTGGATTCCCAGGGGTTGTGTTTGCATAGGACTCATGGTCTCCAGTTCATCTGTGACCTTCCTCCTCCATCCTCCCTCATCGCTTCAGCATTGGATAAAGACTCTGTGTCACTGTGGTACCCGTGCCAGATTGACCCGGAATGTAGCGTTCCTGCTTTTGGGGAAACTTTGTGCTTGGATTTATCTGAAACCCAACAGGATGTTGATAGTGGCTGGTCTGTGCTGCGGTTTCGGACAGCTGTGGACCTGGGCAGCCCCATGGCACAGCCTGGATGGGTATTCCCAGGATCTCCAGGGACTCCCGCTTGTTGTCACGCTGTCCGCCTGGGACAATGACCCTGTGCTCTAAAGAGGAAGGAGCTGCCCCGAGCCAAAGCCTGCTCAGAGACTTGCCTGGGCCATAGGTTCTGGAGGCTTTGCTGCCCGGGCTTGTCCCTGGCCTGGGTGGCAGTGGCCGAGACCTCGTGATGCTGCAGCTCCTGAGGCTGGCGTTACTGGGAGTCCTCGCTATCCTGCTGGGAACCAGGACCAGCTTGAGTTGGGCCAGAAGTTTATTGAACTGCAAGAATAAATGTATTTTCATGGGCAATTCCTAATCTAATGCTGCCGCTTTGCAAAGCTCCTGTGTTACATCATCACTGTGGCTCCCGCTGCCTCTCTAGCATTTTGAATAAAGAACGTGCTTTAAAATGTGCGTTGGCAGTTGCAGCAAACTCTCTCAAAGCCAGGCTRCTTCCAGACTTGTACCACCCGCGAAGCTTGTGCTCCCTGCCCCTCCGTGAGGAATTGCTGCAGCGGCGCACACCGGAACGCCCCGGGGAGCCAGGGCGAGGTCTCCTGCTCTCGCTCTGGGGCACTGCTCTTCTCCCCCCTCCACCCTCAAACTGGTTTTTCGAGTTATTTTTCATAAACGCACCTCCGTCTCTGCTTCTGCCCACCTGCGCCCGGGGAGGAGCCTGCCGGGAGCGGCTCCTGCGCGCGCGGCCGCCTCTGCACTCCGAGTCCTGCCCTCGCGCCTGGCCGAGCGGGGTGCGGAGCCACGACCGCGCTGCAGAGACCGCCGGTGTCTGCGCCAACATGTTCAAGGCAGCGGGCAAAGGCTCCCCGGGAATGACCTCCCCGAGCAGAGTTTCTCCTGCCAAACCCAGCAAGTAAGTGCAGCTCCTTGTCTCCTCGAGCCCAGGACAAATCTGGTGACAGTCTGGTGTGACGCTGCCCCGGGAACAGGGACCCCAACAGAGACACTCAGGCTGGTGCTGCCCTGTCCTCAGAAGGCTGAGATGGGAGAGGGATGGGTTTCTTGGTGAGATGATTCCTCTGATCAGTCTTGGTGATGGCAGGCTCTTTCTCTGCTGGTTAAATAGCTCAGGTGGCTTCTTTCAGGCCTAACTGAGGCAGCACCAAAGCAGTCTGTCTCCTCCTCCAAAGAGAGTCACTGAGCTCTATGGGGGCAACAGATGTGATGAGGCCAGGAGTGGATGAGATGATTCCCCCGGGAGCCTCTGCCAAAGGCCTCCCTGAACAGAGGGAGCTCTCCTCCCTTCTCTGAGCTGCAATTTTCATCACAGGATTATTTTCTACTTTCCCTCAGCAATTTTGCACTTTGTGGTGTCAAGGGGCTGGTTCTGCAGGAGACTCTGTGCCTGCCCAGGGTGACAGGCTGAGGAAACTGCAAGAGGGGAAGGTCTGGGGAGAAGGAGATCTGCAGCAGAAGAGGGGGTTCTGGCTGAGACATTCACAGTCCCAGACACCACCTGTGCTGACGCTGGGGCAGACACTGGTTTATGGGGGCCAAACCCTTTGTTGGCAAATGGCCACCAAGAGGGTGGTGGCTGCTCTGGGGCTCTAAAGGACAGTCCAGCACGACTCCAGCCTCTGGCAAGAAAGAGGCTCTTGGAAAAGGCTGCTTTTTTCCAGATTTAGCCCTTCACCCCACGGGGCACAAGGTCTTTGTCCGAGCCTGGCTGAAGTGAGATGGTTCCCTAGAAACCTTGCTCGGCTGGGCTAGCCCAGGTTTTTGGTCCTTCCAATGCACATATCTGGCTTTCCCAGCCCAGGCTGTGTCTTGGCTTCCATAACCGGGCTAGAAACTTCAAGCAGAGCTTTGTGGCACTCTGTAGTCCTAGCTGTGCCAAGGATATCTTTGGGGCTGCACGCTTCCCCAGCAGGTGCCTCTTGAGATAAATGGAGTCCAACCACATCCAGGTGAGACCTTTCCATGCAGGCTTGAGGTTGAAGACAGAAGTGCAGCAATTGCTGAGCCAGTTGTGCTTGTCTTAGATGGACTTGACCATCAGAAAAGGGCTAATTTGCTTGGCCATAGCCTGCAGCCTGGTCATCACCATCCTGCCCAGATTAACTAAGGAAATGAAGGAGAATTAATTTTCTTAGCACTAGGTGTCAACATACGCTCTGGAAATGGCCACAAGCAAATTCTGATCACCCACAGCTGACCCTGCCTCCTCAGGAAATACATCCTGAAGAGCTCACAGAGCTCACAGATTTGGCCCTGGAAGGAACCTTGTACAAGCTCAAAGGCCCTGTGCAACTGCCAGGCCCATTTCCAGCACGGAGTGCTCAGGGTGATAGAGCAGAGCATGCAAGGCCTTCTGTGTGTCAGGGGAAAAGGATTCAGCCTTGAGGCCCATCCTGCAGCTGGGCAAACTCAGAGACTGTTGCTTGGACCGTAAGGCAAATTTGTTTGGAAGGAAGGAATGGAGGGGCTGGACTTGGAGTGCAGTCCTGCTTGAACATGCTCTGACAGATGTGGCTTGGAGTGAGTGGACTGTGCTCTTTCTTCTAAGAGGCACTGTCCGTCTCTGTGCACTTCACTCTCTAGGGGACAGAAAGTGGTATGAGAAATGCCAATTAATAATGATTATTACAGTGCTCTGCCTCTTCCAGGCATACAATAGCCCTAGGGAGGAAAGTCGTCTTGGATTATCTTGAGGAGGAAGAAGAGCTCTGCTAATCTCCGTCCTCAGTTATCTTTCAGCAAGACCACTGCTGTGGCCGATTTGGGCCTTCCTGGTAGATACTCCTCTCTTTCTAGACCATCCCTTCTCAGAGCTTCAGTACTGCTTGAGCATCCACACTGTCTTCTGCAGACTTTATGGTTCTTCAGTTGCTTGCAGGGCTGGCATGTCCCTTTCCCAGCCCAGCTTCTGATGGATAAAGGGTCTTGAGGGTCTCTTTTCTGCAGCCCAATGCAGCTTCTTCTCTTGGCTCTTCATTCCCAAGGCACATTGAGAAGCTCCTCTGCTCTCTGGAGGAGATGGTCTCTGAGAAGCACCACTTCTTTCCTAAGGATCAAGTTCTTCCCAATGTCAACCTTGTTTCTAACCTCGTGTGCCATGTGCTGCAAAGGCAGGCCAAGGTGAGGGTGGACGAGGCTGAGCCCCAGTGTTCTTAGAGGGCCAGCTCTCCATCCTTGGTTTTAGGACCAACATCAAAGGCACTACTCCTGTCTTGTGACCAGGTGCTTGCTGAGGTCTTTTCAGACAAGTGTTTTATTGTGGCTTAGCCTAAAGAATGGTGAAGCATGGATCCCTCTTCCTAAACCAAGATGGGGTGTCCCAGTGTTCCCTGCAGCCAAGGATGAGGGTTTTATTATTATTATCAGTCTGCCTTTCCTGGGAAGGCTAGAATCCCAAGTTTTCCCTGTCTGGAAGTGACACAAAGGTATCCTTCACCATAATAGGACTTGAGCTGGGTATCCTGTCCAAACTCCTTCCATGGGGCAGCTGAACTCTTGAGGGGGGATGGACTCTTCCCCAGCACATCTCGAGAGGCTTCCTTCCCCTGGGATGTCAGCCAGCCAGCCTGTGACTCACTCTCTCCTCCCTCACAGGGAAGCTGGGTGGTGCTCAGGTATTTGCTCATGGGACACCACCTCATTCCAGGCGCGTCAGGGATGAGTGGGAGATTGTGTAACCCCATGGGGAGGGTGGGACCTCTTGGTGTTTCCATCCTGCTGCACATTCAGGTTCAAAGGGGACCATGTCCTGGCTCTGTGGTGCTCCAGTGTCCAGGCCATCCTGCTGTGCTTCGAACCTGGGGCCATCGTTCATTTCCATGAGCATTGCAGCTTATCCTAGGATGGCAGAGATGGGCTATAGAAGACAGATCATAGCAGATGATATTTTGTTGATGATGATGCCTTACTTATTCTCCCTGTTCCCAGGGTCCCTGCAAAAGGGGGCACCGCCAAGCACAGCAGTTCCTTCCTTTCATCTGCTGACCTTGCATCTTGCAGATGGGGAAGGTGAGGTCTGGCCAGGAGATGCTGTTTGCCCAAAGCCCTGGAGGGAGTTGAAAGCTTCTGCACTGCAGGCCTGTGCCACCCTCTTGGGAAATCAGGAATGAGGGAGGAGTCAGAGAAAGGGATCAGGTGGATGTTGTGAGCAGGAACTAGGGCTGCCTCTCCTTTGGAGTAACAAGGGCTTGGTGATGATCAGCATGAGCTGAGCTGACTGGAAACATGTCCTGTGAGGAGTCCAAGTGCTTCACCAAGGGAGACCATACCACTAACTGGTGCTTTACCGTCGCGTGGGACTGTAATGGATGAACATCTCGATGTCTGCTCTAGCCTTTGATATGAGCCGTGGAACAACTGGAGACCCGTAGGGCTGTTAAAGGCTGTATATAGACATGATTTCTTCCTTCTGTTGCCCCTGTCCCTCTGCATCACTCCAGCAATTGGCATGTCTACAGATAGATGGGGTCACACACTTTGTGTAGTTTATTTTCGATGTGGCCTTAGCCAGGCCTGTCTCTCTGTGCGGGTACATCCGCAACTGCAGGGATGTCTCATCCATTTGCAGTGAAACACAGCTCTGCGGTGTGGAGGAGCATCCCCAAGGTCCTTTGCTGGATTCAGGAGCTGGAGAATTGGCAAGGTTAGAAGGTGGATGTGGATGGCTCAGCAGCAGGACGGTACCATTGCTACCACTCAAACTTTTTACTCTTTATCTCAGACCCTAAAACCATCACTTAACCGAGTTTAGTTTCTACCAAGCTTTGTCCCACCAGCAGCAATCCAGTGCCATAAATCCCTGGGTGATGTTCTAGGTCCATCCCTGCATCCTGGCACGCTGCATACTCCCTGCCTGGAGGGTGAGGTCAGTGCTGTCCCCAAGGGCAGACACTATTGGAAGCTGCAGAACATAAGGATTGAGGTGGCACTACGGTTTGTGCTTCCTCATCCGCTGGGTGCTTTGAGGCTGCAGCTGCCCGTCGGGGCTCTGAGCACTTGTTTGTGCTAGAGGTGATGGAATAAGGATCATGATAGTATTAAGCAGTTGTGTGATAGCACTGAGGTGAGATACCTTAGGGAACAGTTGGTGCTGAGGACCACCAGTGAATCTTCACTGGGCTCTAGGATGGCCATAGTTCTGCTACTGCCATGGGAAATTTGTCCTCCTAGCTCAAGAAGCAGCATGACTACAATGCCTGGAGGTGTGTTCACTTTCTGCCACTATGGGAGGTGATGGCTCAACACCTAGCATCAAACAAGACCACGGTGTGGCCATTCTGCAACAAGCTGAGGGGTCACGTAGCCCACCTCTGCCATTAGCCAAGAGCAGGGCCCAGCTGAGGGAACAGCCTCTAAACAGGGCAAGCATATCGTGCTACCTCCGTGTGATGCTCTCTCAGCCTCCAGCTATCTGGGGCTTCAAGACGTCTCAACCCAGATATGGTATCTGTGCATCTGGGGTTCCTCCAGGATTTTCCTTTGTCCCTCCACTGTTTTTTGAAYCAGCAAAACTTTAGAGCCTTTGCAGCAACCCTTACTCAGGAGTTCTGTAGATGAAGTGCCTAATCTGCCTGTTGCATTCAGCCTACTGAAGGTAACACTCGGGCATCACCTGCTTGTCTGCGCAGGAGGGATGTGCATCTATGCATTTGGCCACAGCTTAGACTACTGCTTTAGAAGCTGAGAGAATGTGGGGTAAGGGCCTGAAGAACCAGATCTGTGTCAGGCCCTGGACGGTGATGGGGAGCATGGTCGTTGCCTTTACGCATCTGGTTGCTTTGGTTTTCCTCCTCTCAGGTCCTCAACCAATGAGCTGGCTGTGCTCATCTCCCGCATGCAGGCAAACGCTGATCAGGTTGAGAAGGACATCCTGGAGACGCAGTCCAAACTCAAGCAGGTGAGTTGTGGTGGAGAGCAGCAAGAAGGTGAAGGACTTTAGCAGGGAGATATSTTAAAAATCAGTGCTCAGGACAATGCACCAGCCATCTGCTCTGTGCACCAGGTTGTCAGTGCAGGTCTGAGAGCTGACTTGAAGCTGGGGAGGAACGGAGTACCCTGCATCTGAACCTGTGTATTGGAGCCTCCCATATACTAGTCTGCATGTTTTATTTCGTTGTTCAAACCTCCTGTTTCCTACAGCCCGGGCTGCATCAGCTACATCTGTAGTGCAACAGTACTAAGTGTTGAACATCCAAGCCCTCCACATTAGCTAAGGAGAGGGTTGAGATGTCTGTGCGGGCCAACCAGGCTTTTTTTTTTTCCTCTCCGGGTTCTAGGACACCAGCAATTACCAAAAGAACAAGGCTTTTGAGTTCCAGCAAGAGAACGCCAAGAACCTGAAGGAGGCTGAGACCCTGCTGAAAGATCTTTTCCTGGATGTGGACCGAGCTAAGAGGCTGAAGCACCCCCAGACCATTGAGATAGAGAAAGAGTGAGTGTGGCAGGGGAGCTGGCACCACCCGGGCCCTGAAAAATTKGGGATCCCAAGCTAGATTGAGTTTCTAGGCTGACTCCAGTCACTGACATGTAAAAGTTGCTTCATACTTTTCCTCTTGTGTTTTAGCCTCCATGCAGCCACCAAAGATCAGGGTCGCACCTGGGTGTTSGTGTTTGTTTTCTGTACGCATCTGGCACTAAAGAGCCCCTGACCTTAACCGAGACCTCTTGTAGAAACTCCTTGACAAATGCAGAGCTAAATGGTGGCTCCACACTCGTGATCTGTGTGCCCAGGGCTAACATACTTTTCTTCTACCTTTCCGAGAAGGGAGGCTTGTCCGAATACAAGCACAGAGAGTCATTTTGCTGTTTGAAGGGGAGAACTTCAGTTGACCTCTAGTGCTTTGCTCTCTCTTTGCTYTCCTGTCCAGCCCTTTGGGATGGAAATGAGGAAGAGAGAATTGTTTTCTGGATGGGAAGGGATACCCCAATCTCCCAGCAGTTGTTCTCACCTTTCTTCTGATACAATGTCTGAGACATCCCTGGAAACTGAGAACATCAGGCTATGTCCCTCCAATGCTGAAGGGAGACAGTGTCACAAAAAGACAACAATTTAGTCTTACGGGTGAAATTTGCACTACATACACTGTTCCCGGTCTCTATCCCTTCCAAACTGATACAGTCACATGTACCTTTCCTTCTTGCAGCATCCAGCAGCTCCATGATCGTGTGACACAGCAGTGTGCAGAGTACCGGGGCCTCTACGAAAACCTGAATATCCCTGATGTAGGGCCCAGAGTAGACTGGGCCAGGATCTTGGACCAGAAGATGGTAACAGTAGATGTATTTACATGTGTCTCATAACTTCTATCAGGCCAGAAAGTGCCTGCCACTGATGAAAGGAGAAAAGGAGAGGAGACTGGGAATCCTTCAGCCTCCTTCCCCTTGAGCTAAAATGCCATGGCTGAGCACACTGTTTGAATTGGGCAATTGTTCATCATTTTCTGCTCAGATGCTGTAGGCCTCTGCCAGGCGTCGTGTGCTCAGTACCAGGCACCTGGTAGAACTAACTCTGACTGCCCTGGGAAGGAGGAGAAAGATTTTCCTCCCACCTCTTAAAGCCATCAGGAGAACCATTAGATTGACTTGTTCAAATGAAGAACTACCAGGGATCGAGTAGGTGGGGATACTGTGGATTGAAATGCTGGAGAAAGTGATGTCTTCAAGAACTTCATGGCCATAAATCCTATGACTTAATGTAAGTTCTTGGGTATGTGGAGTGCCTAGTTTGGCGTCAACTTGCTTTCCTTTGAAAGCTTGATGATAACTGTGTGTATCCGCTGCACATCATCGCTGGAAATGTGGCTGGCTCAGTTTAGCTTTGTAGATTGGTGAGAGGGTATCTGGTTTTAGATGGCCTGGCTGTCTTCTCTTTGCCCCTCTCAGTGGCTGAATAAATGGTAGCCAACGGAAATCATTGTAAATAACTGTGAAGTCCCTTCCCTTCCTCCTGGAAAAGTATCAGACCCTTTTATAYTCTGCCTGCACTCACTCTGGTCTCTATCTGAAATAAGATCCTTTGCATAAATCTTTGCATAACACTTTTTGCGCAGAAACAAATCAACACAGGACAGTACGGCCCCAGCATGCCAGAGCTGGAAAAGCAAATAGCAGAGCACAACATCCTCCAGAAGGAGATTGAGGCCTATGGCCTACAGATCAAGAACCTCCACTCTGGGGTAAGATGTCCCTCTATCTCCTCTATCTCTTGCAAGGACAGAGCTATCCAGACAGAGGTAAGGGGACTGGTTCTTGAATGACTCCTGAAGTTCTTCCCTTCAGCTTACCAGCACCTATCACAGCTGGGTTTTTGGTTACAGCTCTTATCTCTCTTTTTTTTCCCTTTGGTTCCGGATGTCTTGCAACTCAGGATGTGGCAGATTTGAAGAGCCAGTACAAGGACTTGCTGGTAAGGTGCTCAATGGCTTCCTGGGGAGTGAGRGTAGTGCAGCAGGATGACTTTTTCTTCCAACGGAGAGGGAATACACGGATCAGGGCAGGAGCTAGCTCCAGTGCTGCACAGTGAAGTTTTCCCTCATTTTCTTTCCCTTCCTCCTCACCCACCTTGGAATGGATGTAAATAAAAAGCATGTTTGCTGTTCTCACAGCAATGCTGAGAGTAAGATCTGGGCCTCTTTCCTGTGTGAATCATCGTTCTGGAATTGCTTGTGTATTCRCAAGCAGAGGGTTACAGATACCAGCAGCAAGAAACCCTGTCCCAGTCCACGGAATGCTCCAAAACGGCATAGCAAACTTTGAGGTTTGCACAAGTCCCTAACAAGGCCTCCCAAGAGGAAATGGGTTGCTGGAGCAAAGTAGATGGCCAGGATAAAGGTCTTGGATTTATTCAGCTGAATCCATAAAGATTATTGCTGAAGAAGGACATTTGTGAGTATTGCAGAGTTGAGGCTGTTCTCATACACCCTGAGGCACCAGCCAACACCTGAGATTCTGGTTAGACTAACACATCCTGTTTGTGAAGGAGAGAGAAAGAATGATGGTCTCATCAGATAAGAACAAGTGGTGACAGATGCCTCCTAAATCTCTCTGGGAATCTCCTGGTAGATGCACAATATGAGCGGGGTCTTAAGGAAGAGGAGGAGAGCAATGGGCTTCTTGGTCTAGACACTTCAGTTTCTAGGCACCAATATCCTCTCTTTCTCTTTCATGTAAATGGGCAGAAAGCCTCCATCTGGCGAGGACAGAGCCTGGGCAGCCTATATCACCACCTCCAGGGCTGCACCAAAGAGCTGGGCTACCTTGCAAGCCAGAAGAACAAGATCCTGAAGCAGGACTGGAGTGATCAAATGATGGATGCCCACGCGGTGCGTCAGGAGTATGAGGTGAGTGCAGGGAGAGCAGAGTGCCCCAGATGTGCATGGAGCATGGGAAAAAGAAGTCTTTAGGGAGCCTTTTTTTTGCCATATGGAGTTAGTGCCCAGAGGGACATTGCTCCGTGCTCCCCACTCACTCTCACTGCAGGGAGTTTTTTTCTTCCTCTACAGAATTTCAAGTCCAATGAGCTGCTTAACCAGGAGGAGTTTGTGAACAACCTGCAGGATGACGGTGACAGGATGATTGAACTGAAGCACCCAGGTGCCAAGACTATCCAGGTAGAGAAAGGGAGCCTCCTCCAAAATGCTGWAAGAGAAATGCTTTACATAATCTGAGTCAAGAGCCAAGAAATAGGTTGGAGCTAAAATTCCTTGAGAAATGGTGGCTGCTCTGTGTGAGCCACGTCCCTGCAGAGCAGATGTCCTTGCTTGTGTGCAGGATCAAGCAGTGCCTGGGAATACCTTTGCTGCTGCTCAAGAAAAGCCTTTACCTCCCATCTGATCTCTGGGACTTGGATGGAGAAGAAACCACAGGGTGGTAGGAGTAGACACATCCTACTGAGATGCACTTTGTCCTCCCACAGACTCACCAGGAAGYCTTGAAGAATGAGTGGCAGAATTTCCTGAATCTCTGCATTTGCCAGGAGAGTCACCTGAAAAGCGTGGAAAACTATAAGAAGGTAAAGAGTAGGAGGGAGAATATGAGCCTTGGTGTAGCAGTGTCAGGCTGCAGCGGGTAGCCTGGCTCCTGGGAACGCAGACAATGAAGGGATTGGGATGAGAGGCCTTTTGTTTGCACACATTCAGGATGTTTTGGGGAGATATATCTCAGAGCACAGTCCTTAAGTCCTGTGATGAAGGACTGTAAGAGGAATAATTGAGGGTTATTATCTGGGAAAGGTCTGTTAGTTTAAATTAATATTCCTGTGGTTAAGGCATTGTGCAAGCATAAGCCTTGAGGGGTCTGTTGGTTTTTGTGAGCCCCAGGCATACTGKGGGGGGAACCTTGAGACCCCATGGAGGTGAGGAGACAGCAATGTCTTCCCATCCCTGACATTTTTCTTGCCCACATGTCTAGTTCCAGGATGATGCTGAAGCTGTGAGCCACTCCCTGAAGAAGATGAGCTCCGACTTGGACACCAAGTACAGCAACTTTGACAAAGACAGCCCGGGAGTGGTGTCAGATCTGCTGCTGCAGCTGGAGGTGAGGTCTTCAGGGTCTGTGGCACTAACTAGGCTTAAAGGAGGTCTTGCATCTCATACGCATATACTGAACATTACTGCATCTCTCTGTAAATAACAGCTGGGAAATAGATGAGGTGGGTAAACAACCCTCCCAAGAAAGCACATCCCAGRGAACAAAGAAATCTGACTCTCGGGGATGGGATGCAGACAGGAAAGGAATGCTTTCCAGGGAGAGACGGAAGGGACATGTTCAGTGTGGTATCTTCTCCTGTAATGCATTTCAGTCCCAAGAAGTACCTGGAGGTTGGTAAYTTGTGATGCTAAAATGGAGCTGCCTCTTGGCTGGTCCCTGCTCCTCTTCTGAGAAGAGAACCTTTTGTAGGAGATTTAATATGTCAGAAAGGATCACCCAAGGTTAACTCAGGCAGGCTGTKCCTTCAAGAGCAGATCTGCCATGAGTGAAGGAAACAGAGGAGAGAAAATGGAGAGAGGGGAGAAGAGGACATGGAGGGTTAAAGAACAGAGAAATTCCTGACTCCACCCAGCAGTGGCCTCCTAAGGATGGACAACTGCCTCCAGCATACTTGAAACAGTATGAACTGTTGATGCCAAGCTTGCCCACAACTGTCTTCCCTGCTTTGTCTAGAATGAGGAGAAGGTGGTGAAGCAGGTAGAGAAGAGTATCACTGACCTGAAGAGAAGGAGCAAAGAGATCAGTCCACTGAAACTGCGCAGGATGTGTTCCTCTCAGCCCCTTACCTTGGATACCCTGTGTGACTGGGATGCTGGAGAGGTGAGGATCCAACCAGTGGTTACCCTCAGAAGAGACAGGCATTTGGATTCTTCTTTCATCAGTTCAGCCATGTTTTGTTGCAAGGTGGGAGGAATCCAGTGCAAAGCACCCCCAAGTCAAGGGTGGGAGATGACAGCTCTCCTGGGTGTCTTGTGGCTTCCCAGGGTGGAGATCGACACCTCAGTAACATCTAGTAAGAAGTGGTTTCTGTGGTGGAACCAAAGCACCTGTAGACTTGAAAAGGCCACAATTCCCTGCCAGACCTAAGATCCTGGCTGTCAGTCCCCTTGGAGTCACCTTCTTATGCAGCAGGAGCCTCACCGATGCTAAGGGGGGAACTGGCCCAGCACAGGAAAGCCAAGACTCTGATTGGGTTTTCTGTGTCTTTTCCAGGTGCAGCTGTCCACGGGTGACAAGTACACCCTGAGAGATAACAGCAACCAGGAGGTGTGGGTGGTGCAGAGCAGCACTGGCATAGTCCAGGAGGCACCTGCTTCTTGCTTTGCCATCCCTCCACCAGACCCTGAGTCCATGGACAAGGTCAATAGGTGAGTCTGCAATGGAGAACTTGGCTTGCAGAACATTCACACTTTTTGGTCATAGGCAGCCTGGCTCCCACAAGCTGCAGAGAGCTGGAACAGACCTCTTGGCTCACCAGAACTAAGCAGTCCAGGGCCACATACTCAGTACCATGTTGTCTCTCTGCTGAAGAGGGATTTTTCACAGTTATCTCATCCAGTTTCCTGTCATTTCTCAGCAGCACTGTGTGCTTTGCAGTCCTTGCAGTCAGAGGTTTCCAGCAGTCAGGCTTGACTCCTTTACCTAAGCATTTGACTTGCATAGGTTTGACTAAAACCATCTCAGAATCTATCTGGGGCTTGATACTTGCCAAACAGGCCAGAACTATCTCCTGACAGTTGAGCTCAGATATCTGCTCCCAGGCAGATCCACTTGGAGACTGGAATGTGGGTTTTTTTGACTGTGGAGGTTGACTCTGTGGTTCCCACAGAACGCACAGGTAACGCAGCAAGCTGGCATCACCTCAGTGATGTCCTTAGGTGCTTAGATAAACAGGACTGCATGTGTGCTGGAATAAGCTCAGAGTCAGCAGTAACTGGGCATGTCCATGATGGGACTTCAGAAGTAGTACGGAAGTAGTCCATAGAAAGGATATGAGCTAACCTTCATCCTTCAAAGGTCTGTCCAGGAGTGACTTCTGGTTCCACCAGCCCTCCACCACCCCAGAGATTTTGGTACTACTGGAGCCTGCTCTTCCCAGCACTAGATTCATTAAAAAGAGAATCATCCTTGGGGGGAAAAAAAAATCCAGTATTTCCAGGACAACTACCAGAGTGGCAGCCAATTGTACTTGCCTTCTAATAAGTCGCAAAGAGTAGCAGTGATGAGAACTACCCTGTAGCTTCTGGCAAGAGCTGGGAACCAGCGGCTCTGTTGGAAGGAATTAGCTGCTAGCACCAGTCAGATGTTCTCACTGCTCCCTCCTTTCTGAAGGGAAATTTCTGAGCTACAAAAGGCTGCAAATTCTCAGGCTACTGCTGCCCTTGGGAACTCCTTCCCTGGCAGAGACACGAGGCTGCTCCAGGCCAGGCTCTGCTGAGGCTTGTTCAATGCAGCAGGTTTCCGGCTGATGCTTCTCCCCTTTGCTCACAGGCTGGAGGRGGAATTGAACACCGTGAAGCAGAAGCGTGCGGCGGTGCAGAACACCCTGAGGCACAGCCCCAAGGAGCTGGTTGGATCCAGCCAGCTGGGTATGTCAGCCTGTTCACCACGCCCATYGCATGGCAAACCCACGCACCTCCTGTGAGCTTGTTTTGCTGCCCGCTATCAGCAAAGCTCCTAGACCTGGCTGTAAGGAGAGCACATGCAGGCAGAGGTACCTGCAGGTCGCTGTGAGAATGCCCTGTGTCCTGCCAAAATGAGCAACAGATGAGATATCTTAATTCAAGGTGTTGCCAAGCACTTGAGTGCTCTTGGGCAATTTACTGCCCCTGTGACTACACTCTCCATCAACAGTCAGAGAACATCTTCAACCCTGCTTTGTGATCTGGGTCCCTCTCAATTTTTCCTCTTCCTTAGCTGGGACTTGTAGGACAAGGAGGTAGCAGTGACTAAATACCAGCCCCTGCTTAGCTGCACAGTTCCCACAGTGGTGGATCAGGGCTATTGTGAGAGGGAGATGGAGCTGGCCCATATCTGCCAGATTTCTGTGGAGAAGGCCACATGCTAGGATTGGTTTGTCAAATGAGTAATGGGACTTACCTAATCTCTCTCACTGCAGCTCCACCTAGAAGCATCCTCATAGCCCAGGATGACCCCCAAGCTGACCAGCTTCTTGGCAGGCTGGAGAGTGTTGGCAARGATCTGGTCCAGGCAGAGAGAGAGGTCTTGAATCGACTGAGATCTCCAGTAAACTACAGTGATCCCACAGATGACCTTGCCAGGAGGATTAAACATCAACAGGTGGGTGTTTTGTAGGGTGGGCAAATTTGGTGGTGCTGTGTCCGCAGGCCAGAACACAATTGATGTAGGACATGGGAGATAACGGTGATGTGAAGGGGAAACCCTTGCTGCAGTTGCAGGGTTTTCAGGCTGGCTTGAGTCCTCAAAGTGGGAGTGGATCCTAGAAAAATGCAGGCTTTTTTCCTGGCTCAGCTTTTCACCAAGGGTGTCTGTCCTTTTCAGAGCTGTGCACAAGGTGCTATTCTTAGAGACTCATCAGCCTTGTCGTGTGGATGCTATTCCCCTCTCACCTTCAAATCTACTGCATGAAAGGCACAAGATAGAGGGAATTGGCTCCCTTATGGGGAGTATAGTTCAGTAGGTGTGACAGGGTCAGGAAAAAAAGTGTCCTGGAGCCCTTCTTGTATCTGAGATAAAGTCTGAGTCCATAGTTGTTCAGCTCATTGCATCTTCATCAGTCCTGGCAGAAGGATGGACTCAAGCAGCTAGATTTCTTCATCTCTGTTCATTCTGATATATTCCCTACACCCTACCATTGCCAGAAAGTCATGGTCTGGGTGGGGCTGTGCCTGTAGGGCCTACATCTTATGAGAGGACTTCTGCACCCCTTGCCTCAAGCTAAATCCCCTAGTTTCTATAACAGCACTTCTGTGACTCTGCTCCCATCTGATGTGCCAGGAAACAACAAAGAAACTCGAGAACCTGGGGGCTACCAAGGATGCCTTGCAGAAGGAGTGTGAGACCTACCTTTCCAAGAAACCTACCTGCACTTCAGCCTCCCAGCTTCCTGTCATGCTTAACACCCTCAAGATCAAATACAATGATGTCAAGATGCTCTCCAACCTGTATAGTGAGAAGTGAGTGATGATGGCAGGGCCTGGTGCGGATGAGGAAGGAAGATCTTGCAGACAGATGTCTGAGCAATGCTGTGTGTGTTGGAGTACAACACATCTGACTGAGCAGCATAGCTGTCTTGTGGCTACTGCTTCTTTGCTATGCCACAGGAGTCCCTAACGTTAAATAAGCCTAGAATCAGAGAGAAAGGGGAGAGTCTTCTACAACTAACCTTTCCTTGTCATCTTCTCTTCCTCAGGGCCAAGACTTCCCTGAACCTGGAGACTCAGATTGAGAACACAGATAAGATCATCAGCACGTTTGAGACCAAGCTGGCTCAGGATAGCATCATTCCTGCCTCTCCCAAAGCCCTGCAGGATCGGGCAAATGACTTGCAGGTAGGGGAGCATCAGATTCTTCATTAGGAATCAGAGATTTCTAAGCTCAGGTGGAAATGGATGGAGGAGCTGGATTTTGCTTGTCTGAGCACTCACAGACACCAGGACATGATGTCTTTCCAAGGACATCAACTTGGTCCTTGAAGGCTCTTTCTTGATGTTACAAGCTATCCTGCATTCACTAGCTAGAAAAATCTGTCTYCCAAACAACTGGTAGGTTCCCTAAAATAGGCTATAAATCGCCAACATCTAGCCCAATTGCCTGCTTTTTTTCCTCCTGTGCATTTGCTGTTACTCTGCCTCACCCAATTCCTCCTTTCTCTCCTGCTTCCAATCTCCCCACCCCGTCATSAGTTCCTGACTTAGCTCACAGTAATCTTTTTAGCCTTTCCCTGAACCTCTTCAGCTCCACACACCATCCAACTCCCCTTGTTTTCCACCTTCTTTATTGAATTTCTCTTCCGCATCATACTACCTCTTCTATATCCTATTTCCATCTTGCAGAACGTGACTGTTGCACGGTCAAGGATAGTACTAAGAMGGGTGCTTCTGGTTGAGTGCATTGACTGGTGCAAACTTGGAGGTGTCTTGTTCTTCTGCAGAAGATGAAGCGGGACCTGGTGGCCCAAGAAGACTGTGTGCTGAAGTTGAACCGGGCTCTCAAGGATACCGAGCACAACTGCAATGCTGTGCAGAACAACTTCCAGGAGTATTGCCCTGACTTTCCCCGGCAGAAGCGAGAGGTGCAGATTCTCAATGATCGCTACCATGCTGTCACAGACCAGCTGGATCAGCGGTGAGGAACTGTGGGGTCTTCTACACGTGCAGAGTCCTGACTTCCTCTTGGCTAACATGGACTAGCTTTAGAGTCAGAGTCTCCAGAGGATGCTTTTCATCACAGGACCCTGATCCAAACATCCCTACTGTTGTACTGGGCACCACCCTCAGGCAGTAGTGTTCAGTCCTCGCCTTCCTATGCACAGCACAGCTTTGTCCGAGCTGCCCAAGGGCTGCAGGAGACTGAGGTTAAGTGACTGAGTCATGAGTCACAGTGACTGAGTCCTGCCCAATTCAGCTACCTTACTCTGGGAAACCCCAGTGCTCAACACTGCTCACAGGCAATGCTAGTTATTGCCTGCGTTTTCCTTTGAATTCTCTCCTCTCCTGAGCTGTGTTCATGCTGCAATAACAAACCCGATGAACAGAGATGTGCTTCCTACTCAATGTCAGCTGACTCTTCTTGTTTTTTATCTTCATGTTTGCAGTGGTAACATTCACTATATTGACTTTTTAGAAACTTACACGCACATCTTTTCTGAATTTTCCTGTTCCTCCTCATGTTGTGCAGAGAGAAGACCCTCAGAAACATCAACCTCACCTACCAGCAGTTCCAAAACTCTAATGAGAACCTGATGTTTTGGATGAACAATCTACCCAAGCACCATGTCAAGACCACAGACGGGCCAAGCCGGATCAGTTACAAGCTGCAGGCACAGAAGGTGTGTTCCAGGGCAAACATCACAACCTGAACCCTTACCTTGTGGTAAATCAGTGTGTAGGTCTCTTGTGCTAGTGACAGTGCAAGATCAAGATAGGCCAGGAGGCTCTTCCCAAGTTTCCTTGTCCCCATCTTCCTCTCTACTATCAGGATAAGCTGCAGCCCTTGCTAGCAAGAGCACTAATGTGCTTCCGTCTTTCTACCCGTTCTCAACATTGTGTCCTTTTCCTGCAGAGGCTGGTGGAGGAAATCCAAGGAAAGGAACCTGAAAAGAATGCAATGATCAGACTATCACAGAACGTGCAGTCAACCCTGAATGTATGGCTGAGTTTCCCTACACAGCACTCCCCTAGTGTCCTGCCCAAGAGATTCCAACTGATTCTTCTGTTTCTGCTCTGAACAGGACTATGAACTCCAAGCAGGCAAATATAGCTCCTCTCTGGATCCTGCCCTGACAGACTTTGCTGCCAAGAGGCTGCGTGTTACCCCCTTACAAGACAGTATCCAGGCACAGGTAAAATATGAAGATGGAACACTGGAAACTCATGGAAACGCTCTCATATACTTCTTTCCCAGTCCTGTTTTCTCTGCAACACCTTAACTCATTCTAACAGCCACTGCTACTGACAGTCCCAGTGGACAAATGTTATCAGTGCTCTCTTTGTCTAACACCACTGGGCAAAATAGCATGTAGGATCCAGAACTAGGGGTGCATCTTGTACCTTTGGCTAAGACTGCTGATGGTGTCTCCTTACCTTATATTATATATGTGAAGATAAATGTTACAGGACAGGTGGGTGGAGTTGCACAGGCATTGTTTGGTGTAGGTATATTTAATGTTCTCTGCCATACCCTTTTATTTGCTGATTCTCTGCATTCATACCAACAAGAACAGTGTAGATCATTGCTGTTTTGTCAGATATCTCTCCAGTTTTGAGGATGACTTGGCATTTGAATATAAAACAGGGCTTTGTGTAGGCAGAGCTCTATTTTCAAAAGAATCCAAAGCATTTTTCCTGGAGTGAGTTGAGAGGGCCCTCAAACCACTGACTCATTCCTGCAGTAGCCTAGCAAACACTAGGTCATTTTCCACACTTATGGGCATTACTACTGAATGCTGTGCTTGCTTGATCACGTTTTCTCCAAATCTGGATCTCCTAAACAAGCTCTTAGACTCTGTAACTTGGTTTCCTTAGAAAGTCAGAGGTGATGACACTAATCCCTGGAATGACGCAGCATATAAAGTGCATTAGAGTAAAAGGGAAGGTAGGTGAGTGTGACATTGTCCAACAGAACAGAGTCAGTGTGAGTGGGACAAGGCCCTCACAGCTGTTTGTTTTGCAGGAAAATGATGTAACCAAGCTCTATATGGAGTTGGCAGCGGAGAACCAACAGCAGCTCAACCGGTTGAAGTTTGCCAAGAAGATTGTTGAGAAGGTACCTGCAAAAAGTTTGTGTGAGGATTGGGGTACTTTACCCACACTACTCAGCCAGAGGTGTTGAAATGAGTCTTCTATAGCTGCCCACGGTCTGTTCAGCCTGGGATCCCCACAACAGCTCCTAGTGCTCTGTATTGAGGTGCTAGGAAGGTCCAGAATGGAAACTCCTACGAGAAAAGGCTAAAAGTAACCAAAGTTTTACTGACGTGTTCATGACATTCAGACCAAAATCTCTGTGGGCCCTCAACACTTTATGAAGCTGTAATCTGCGACCGAGAGGAAAAAAAAAAAGGAAAGAAAAAAGAATCTTAATGGTTATTTTATCCTACATTTATAATTAATGGTTAAAATTAAGGAACATAGAGACTCATCTGTGAACAAGCCTAGAATTCAGTGCTTACAACCTTAGAGGGAGCACCTTAAGCCACTGGGATTTTCATGTCTTTCTAGGGCTTGGTGCATTGATGGGAAAGTACTTCAGGCTCTCATTTGCTGCCCCCAAAGAGGGCAAGTAGTTAAACTGCAGTGCTCTGTGCCTCTGCCACGAGCCTCTTCCCTCAGTCAGGAGATACAACAGGGCAATATAAAGCACCTTTGTAGGCTATTCAAGGAGTGACTCTGTTTCTCTGCCTTTTCTTTAAAGATCTTGTTTTTTGCTTGTAGAAGGAAGTACATGAGGACATTCAAGCTGTACATGAGCAAACCCATCAATCTGAAAACCAAGCCAAGTCAAGCAGGGAATCTGAGGGGCTGAAATCACAGTTGGAGGAGGAAAGGAGGAAAGTGGCCAAGATTGAAGAGGACCTGGAGGAAAACAGGAACAAGCTGTTGATGTTGAAGGCGCAAAAGCCCATTGAAAGAGTGGAAGAAAAGGAAGTGGTAGAATACTATAGAGACCCACAGATGGAGAGCAACCTCTCTAAGATGACACAGCAGATTGAAGAAGAAGGCAAAAAGAGGAAGAGCCTTCAAAAACACATTGAAATGATGAACCAGAAGCTTGCCCAGATGGGGAAGGAGAAAGCAGCTGTCCCTGCCCAGCTCCTTACCAAAGAGATTACAAAAATTGAGAGAGATCCAAGTCTGGATAGTGAAGCAGCCAGTCTTCGGCAGGAGATCAAACGACTCCAGGAGGAAAGTTTGACTGCTGCTTCTGAACTTGAGCAACATAAGAGAGAGTTACACATTCTGGAGCAAAAGCAGCCTAACATCAGAGAGAAAGTGGTGGTGAAGGAACTGATCAAACTGGAGAAAAACCCAGAAATGTTGAAGTCCATTAGGACCTTGCAGCTACAAATTGATGAGGAGACCTTTGAGAGGAAGTCTGCAGAGGAAGCAATAGACAAGGTGAAGAGCAAGATTGAGGAGGTGGAAAAACTAATCGAAACCATAGAGCCCAAAATTATTGTGAAAGAGGTGAAGCAGGTAGAGCAGGATCCAGAGTTACTGAAAGAGTCTTCAAAGCTTAAAACTCTGATTGAAGAAGAGAAGAGCAAGAATTTGGTGCTTATAGGTGAGCTGGGAGAGCTGCAAAGCCAGTACAGTGTTGCAGAGAAGCAAAAACCAAAGGTGGAGGTTAAAGAGAGGGTCAATGAGATTTTCCTGGTGGATCCAGAAACAGAAAAGGAAATTGCACACCTGAAGAGGGAGCTGCAAGAAATTACTCTTAAAAGGACAAAGATTGATAGTGAAGTGGAAGAGGCCTTAGCAGAGCTCAATGTTCTCAGGTCACAGAAACCAGTGGTAGAGTTTAAGGAAGTTATAGAGGAGGTGGTTAAACATGAGAAGAGTCCAGAAATTCTCAGAGAAATCGATAGGCTGAAAGAACAACTTAACGAACTAGTGAACACCAATGGCAGGACCCAAGAGCAGCTCATTAGGCTGCAGGGTGAAAGAGATGAATGGAAGAGAGAAAGATCCAAGGTGGAAACTAAGTTGGTCAACAARGAAGTGATCCGATATGAGAATGATCCACTCTTGGAAAAAGAAGCTGACCGCCTCCGCCAAGAGGTGCGTAACATATCTCAGAAGAGGAGAGCTGCAGAGGATGCAATCTATGACTTGCAGAACAAATACGTGCTATTGGAGAGGCGAAAGCCGGAGGAAAAAGTAGTTGTCCAAGAGGTGATTCTGACTCAAAAGGATCCAAAGCTCCGAGATGAGCACAACAGGTTGAGTCGGAGTCTGGATGAGGAGATGAGCAACAGACGCCGTCTGGAACGTGACGTGCAGCAGCTTCGTGCACTGGTGGAAGAGCAAGAAAAGTTGCTCAACTTTCAGGAGGATCGAAACAAGAGGCTTGCACTGGAGAAGGATATGAGACAAATAACCTTGAGGATAAAGGAGCTGGAGGAGAGCCCAGCCCCAGTGCAAGAAAAGATCATCATGGAAGAAGTGGTCAAGCTGGAGAAGGATCCAGTCCTTGAACAGTCTGCTAGCAACCTGCGCTTAGAGCTGGACCGTGAGAAGATGGAGGTTCTGAACTTGCAGAGAGAATGCAAGAACCTGCAGATGCAAGCTGATGTCCTGCAGAAGAAAAAATCCCAGGAGAAGACCATCTACAAGGAAGTGATTCGAGTGGAAAAGGACAGAGCACTGGAGAATGAACGGGCACGCATCTGGGAGCTGCTGAACAGAGAGAGAGCAGCCAAGCAAAAGGCAGAAGAGGAGATAAGGCGACTCAGAGAGAAGATTGAGAGAGCTGAAGGCATGAAAAGGACATGGGCTCGTGAGGAGACAGAGTTGCAGAAAGCCAGGAACCTAGCCATCCAGGAGAGGGCCAACATGGAGAGTGAACTGCGGGAGCTGGAGAGGCAGAAGCAGCAGAAAGTCCTCTTCCTTCGAGAGGAGTCCAAGCTGCTCAGTCAACGGAATGAGAATGACAGGCAAAAAAAGAAGCAGCTGGAACATGAGTTTTCTCTGCTAGAGGCAGATATCCTGAGAGAGAAGGACCAGATCTACAACAAAGAGCGGTTCATTCGAGATCTCCAGTCCAAGGTCAACCGTGAAGAAATTAATCATGAAACCCAGATGAGAGAGACAAACCTCTCCACCAAGATCTCTATATTGGATCCTGAGACAGGTAAGGATATGTCCCCTTATGAAGCCTACAAGAAAGGTATCATAGACAGGGGCCAGTACATCCAGCTGCAAGAGCTGGAGTGTGACTGGGAGGAAGTCACCACCCTCGGCCCAAATGGGGAAGTCTCACTTCTCCTTGACAAGAAAAGTGGGAAGCAGTACTCCATTGACGATGCACTAAGGTTGAGAAGGATCACAAAGGAGGAGTACCAGCTGTACCGGGACGGCAAGATTCCCATCTCTGAATTTGCCTTGCTGGTGGCTGGAGAATCCAAGCCTCCCACTTCCCTCTCCATTGGCTCCATTATCTCCAAATCCCCACTTCCATCACCAACCACCCACCAGACCCAAAGCTTCTTCCCCCCTGCTTCTCAGAAGAGTTTCTGTGATGACACATCTCCCATCGCTGGGGTGTATGACACCACCACAGACACCAAGTTCAACATTAAATCTGCCATTACTCGGAAACTGATTGATCCCATGACAGCTCAGAAGCTCCTGGAAGCTCAGGCTGCCACAGGGGGCATCATAGACCTCATCTCTCGTGACCGGTTCTCAGTCCACAAGGCAATCGAGAGGGGCCTGATTGACAGGACCTACATGCAAAGACTGCTCAATGCACAGAAAGCTTTCACAGGGATTGAGGACCCAGTGACCAAGAGAAGGCTGTCAGTGGGGGAAGCAGTCCAGAAGGGATGGATGACCAAGGACAGCGCTTTCCCCTATTTGGAGGTCCAGCATCTTACTGGAGGGCTCATAGATCCCAAAAAAACAGGTCGCATCCCAGTGCTAGAAGCTGCCCAGACAGGGATGATAACAGCTGACCTTGCCAACAGGCTCCAGGATGAGTCCAACTATGAAAAAGATCTTGTTGACCCCATCACTAAGGAGAAGTTAAATTACAAGGAAGCCATGGCGCTCTGCCAAAAAGATTCGCTGAGCAGCCTCCTGTTGCTGCCAGCCAGATCGGATGGCTATCAGCATTACCATCAGGCGAGCCATTCCCCCAGGCTCTCACGGTTCAGGCAATGAATGTATCCAGGTTTGGATGGGATCAGGAGTTCATCAGGAGTTCATCCTTTTGACACATCTTTTCCCTAGTGACAGGACCAATCACAGAGGAATGGAGCATCATTTAGGGTTGCATAGTCTTCTATCTTGGCTCTCTCTGCTTCCCAGCCCAGCCTGGCCATGCAAGGAAGACCGATGGTGAGTGTGAGAAGGTCTGTGCACACAGCAGTCTCCACAACCAAGAACTCTACTTAGGGCAAGTTAAACGTGGTTGTGCCTAGAATGGCAAGGAGAGCCAGAGTGTTTTCAGGTTGGGTCATTATTCTGCATGCAATAAACGTAGAAAATGTCTCTGTGGCTGTGTCCTCTCTGAACTCTGAAGCTGCCTGGAGGGGTGCTAGCCATACTACCCACTGCTTTGCAGCCTTATGCCTTGCAGCCCAATCTGTGGAGAGAGATGCCTTCTCATCTTTGAGCTGAATTTATTTCTAAGGTTTKAGTTGATATCTTTCAAGATATCTTTTTTTTTTAATTTGTCCTTAAAACTGAGAACCTGTGGGCCTCTGTCCAGTTGAACCCTTCTGAAAAAGGGACTTGGTCATAGAAGGGTGTAGTTTTATGTTACCTTTGTTCTCATCTAGCTGTGGGTAATTACTGAATAGAGACATCCCCTTAACTTGCTGGCTGCCTATGCCTGGTGCCTCTCTGGCCCTAGACCAGTGGTGGGGTGGCTGTACCAAACCCATCCCGGCTGGAGTAGAAGGTCTTGTCCTGCATCTGCACATGGTGATTCTGTTGCAAGGGAAGTGTGATCTTCAMGAGGAGGCCACTGCTGCCCATACTCTAGTGTGAGGTGACACTGCTATTGACAGCCCCCTGACCATCTGCCCCACTGAGACGTTACTCTCTTGTGCTGCTTCCAGTGCTCAGCAATGGTTGAAGTGAGAAAGTCCTAGCCTGCCATGCGTCTCTGGCAAGATAAGGGAGGAAATGTTCTTCCTTTTTCTCTACCCCACGCTGGAGAGTGCCCTGACTTTGTGGGATGAGAAAAATTATTTTCTTATTCAGGTGATCCCTCTTAAGGGCTCTTTTAGCTGATACTGCCTGGCAAAGCCACCACACCCCAAATTATCAGTGACAGGAGAGATTTTTTTTCCCATTTCTTCCCCCATCAGAGTCAGGGCCTGGCACTGTATTTCCATGTAATTTGGCTAAGATTTGGAGTCTGGCCTCCAGGAAAGAGCTGCTCACCCACTAGTAATCTCATTACAGTTATAGGTCTCATTACCTTCCTACCAGAGCATGGTGCTCCAAGTTAATGCTGTGGATACCAGCTATGGAAAACCAAGCTTCCCATCAGGATCTGGCTCAACTTTGGTTCTGTCTCTGCTCTCCAAAGCATCAGGATTTATTTAGAGCCTGAGGCTGCTGTTGATGGCTCCTCTCAGCTTCTGTGATGAATGCAGGATAATATTTGATAGTTTAAAAGAGGAAGAACTATCACATGTACCTTAAAGCCCAGGTCCCTCTCTTCCTGGCAGAGTGCTCCCAGGAYGCAGAGTATTTCCTCCCAGCTCACCTGGAGCTGGGCTGTGAAGGACTGGGAGATGTAGTGGAGGCCTGGCCTTGCCTCCTGGTGGAGCAAGCACCACAGGACTGACACTACATAATAACCCAACCAAACACCGCCCCTCCCATAACTCTGACAGGTGAGACCGGCCTTTGTAGCCTTACAGCTCACAGCAGGTCTCCAGGGTCAGCCCGTGGAGCCTTTTAAAGCTGCTGGGATCAGCCCTGCTCTGTTTGGCTTTTCTCTCTGAAACCAGCGGAGAGCAAAAAGCATCCATCAGCATCAAGTCTGCTGCCTTTTCTGTTGCTTGGTCCTGCAGGACACATGAGCCTGCCTCCAGACTGTCTCTGCCTGAGTGCTGCGGGACAGAGCTGCAGGATGGCCGTTATCACTGCTCCCCTCGACAGCAAGGTAAAGCTGCGCTCATTTTTTGAAGTAATGTAATAGTCTCAAGGTGACTCTTTTCCTGAAATAATGCTTAAATAGGCTTGGAGAATGCTGTGAAAGTAAGTGACTGGCAATTCTGGTAATTAGGCAGGTGGTTAATCATGCTGGGTAATGTGTTCCCTGGCTGCAGGAGAGCAGTAACCCAGGGCTGGGTGCAGCCTCTCAGAGGTTGAGCAGATTGGCTGGCTGAGAGGCTGGGCTGCCTCTTGCTTCTGCGTGTAACAAGCACAGAAAACATTAGGAACTCCTTTTCTCTGCTCTCAGGTGTTCGCAATGTGCAGAAAGCAAAGTGCATCCAGGGCAGGGTCTTTCCCAGGGCTGTGTTGTTTAGCTGGGAGCTGACCAGGAAGAGCCGGGTAGAGCTTTGCCTCCCTTCTCAAGTGTGGGATGCTGAGGTAGGTCCAAGCTGTTATTTCCACACAACTTTTGTTGTTTCCTTGTACTGATAATGGTGCTAGGTCACAAACATTTGAAATTCAGCCTGTTGCTTCATTTTGTTGGGTTGGGAGAGCCATAGTATTTCTGTTTCTGGACTGGGTGAACGYCCTTGGTACTTACTGCTTAATGTGGCTCTTTATAAAAAAAAATAAACTTCTCTGTGGATGCTTTAACAAGTACAACGTGAGCATTTGCTTGTAAGGAGCAAACAATGAAGCATTGTCTGTACAAAATAAATTGGCTTTAAAATACGCATACAAAGGTAGRGAAATGATTCTAATAACAGAATTCACCCATGTCTCACCAAAGTGCCCCCCAGTGTCACAGTTCCCGGCGGTGAAGCCCAGRCTCTGCTGCCAGYGGCCGCAGAATGGCGTTGCAGCCGCCTCCGTTAGCTGGCCCTGACAAAAGCCGGCCCCGGCTTGTGGTGGATCCCAGCGGGAAGATGTGGGGCGCCACGCGCCAGCAKCTCCAGCGGTGATCAGCTCTCCGTAGCCTAGGCTCCTAGATACAAACCGGAGTTGTCGTCCTTAGGCCCCCGCCGCACACGCACACACACACAAGCACACATCACATGTATCACATTCAATAAGGAGAGCACACTCGGGGATCCAACAACCAACAACCGTTTATTGAGGGGCTAAACAGCAATATATACACTTTGGGCGTATGTGCGGGGGGRAATGATTGGATGAGGGTTTGCCACCCCTCATCCTTTCATTGGACCTTGCATGATCCCTGCTCCGGCTGACCCTCTGATTGGGGGTCCCAGCTCACTGCAGGAGAATCCTGGAACTGCAGACTGTCTTGACATAACTGCAGGCCGTGCTGATTCTGCAAGGCCACCAAGATGTTGTGAACAAAGAGGCTAAGATACAGAACAAAGAGGCAAAGACTCTGAGAACAAAGAGGTAAAGACACTGAGGACAAAGTAGCAAGGAGCTTAAACTGTTGCATCTACAAGGACACTTCAAACAAAGAAGTAAAGAGCTCAAACTGTGGAGCAAGCAGAAAAACAGGATCTCTAAACATGGGAATGGATGAGCTCAACAGGACYGAGCAACCTGAGGGGCGGTGGAGGGGCTCACTGGTCCCTGCTGCCCCATCAACTATAAACWCATATACATTAAGGGGAAATATGGAGGTTAACCAAATYCTGCTCTTATTTGAGCATCAACAAGGGGATAAGGAGCCGTATACTGCAACACCCCAGCTTGGACAAATTATAGAGGCTAATGAGTTTTCCAGCTCCTAAACCTGCAGGGAAAGTACAGCCGGGTGTCATGACAGGACCCAGAAGGAGGTGACCAATAGGTCCCTGGGCTGTCTGGCTGCAGATGGACCTGCTGGGAACTGAGGGGTGCTGCAACATTGGTGACAAAGGTCACTTGATGTAGTGGCTTAAGCAGAGAGGCCTGCTGCCTTTTGTCAGGTGGTGAGAAGGGATAAAATATGGAGTAAGCCAAAAGATTAGCAGAGCTTGACTGTAAGCAAGGAGGATACAGGTTGAGAGGGGGCTTTTCCAGGGGTGGAAACTTCATGTTTCCCTCTTCTGTGCAAATTCTCTGGTGTTCTCTAGGTGGGGAGGGGAGCTTGTGCTACAGCTTTCCTGGCTGACATGTTTTGAGGGCCTCTCTCCTTTACTGGATCCTTTATTTGTCATTAAACCCTAAGAATGTGTCAGGTTTGAGCTGTTGGGTTCTCCTGAAACCAGCTCCTAGGCTCACAGCTATTAGGAAGGTGCTGGCCTGCACATGCATGACCACCAGGAGTTCAGAGGCTTTGTTTCTGAAGTTAAAATCCTGACTTTACATGTTTAAATAAGTAGAGCCTAACTCTGAACTGACTTGGGACACTGTTAAGAAACTACATCCTATCATACTTGGTATGCAGCCCAGAACCATCAGCCCCTTGTTCCACAGCAGACAGCACCTCTCGGCAGCTGCATTTGGGCTGGAAAGGACAAAAGGACAAGTGTAGCAGGCGATGAAGGCAGAAGAGTTCTGAGAAAGGAATGGACTGGCCAGGCTGTCCTGCATTACTATCCAGATGTGCCAAGCCAAACAACACCAAGATTTCTGAACAAATGACAAGCCTCTATTTTATATTTSTTTCCTATACTGGAAGGAAAAAAGATGCACATCAAAACTACACCAAAAGTTAGTGATAATTCTGCAAACATTTGAACAGCAAAACCATGTCCAAACCAATAAAGCAAAGGAAATAAGATTACATCTGGACTAACGATGGCAAACCAGTGTTTCTATAAGTTTTCAATGGATGCTTTATGCTGACTGGCTCTTTTGGCTTCTCAGTCCTAACTAAGGCACAAATTAAGATACCCCACAGTGGCCCTCAGCCTGAGAAAGCAGAACATCAGCTCTGTTTAAAAGCTTACATCAACAACTTGTCTAAGGCTTGTAACCCTCCTCCTTGTTAACAGCAGCAGAAAGCTGAGCAGAGAAGCGCTCCCATATCTATGGAGTGGAGCTCCAGCACGCTCTGGTGTCAGGAACTGCTACTGACATATCTGCAGCAGGATACAGGGATTCTCCAGAGAAATAACAGTGCAATGTGTGTAACCTTAAATCACCGCTTAATTGAAAGGAAATCATCTCCATCATCTCTGAAAGGTTCAGTCTTCTGCTGGAAGACTGAAAGAAAGCCAATGTCACACAAGTCTTCAAAAAAAGCAAGGAGGAGGACCTGGGCAACTACAGGTCAGTGAGCCTGAAAAGTGATGGGACAGCTCATTCTGGCTGTTATCTCCAAGCATGTGGAGGACAAGAAGGTGCTGAGGAGCAGTCAGCATGGATTCACCAAGAGGAAATCATGCTTGACTAACCTGACCGCCTTCTATGACAGAATGACTAGCTGGATAGATGAGGGCAGAGCGGTGGATGTCATCTATCTGGACTTCAGAAAAGCTTTTGACACCGTCCCTCACAACATCCTCCTGGGCAAGCTCCAGAAGAGTGGGTTAGATGGGTGGACAGTGAGGTGGATTAGGAACTGGCTTGATGGCAGAGCTCAGAGGGTGGTCATCAGTGGTGCAGGTCCAGTTGGAGGCCTGTGGTTAGTGGTGTCCCCCAGGGGTCAGTTCTCGGTCCGATCTTGTTCAATTTATTCATTAACGACCTGGATGAAGGGATGRAGTGCTGCCTCAGCAAGTTTGCTGATGATACTAAGCTGGGAGGAATAGCTGATAGCCCTGAGGGCTGTGCTGCCATCCAGGGGGACCTGGACAGACTGGACAACTGGGCGGCGAGTAACCTCATGAAGTTCAACAAGGGCAAGTGCACGGTCCTGCACCTGGGGAGGAATAACCCTAGACACGGCTACAGGCTGGGGACCGACCTCCTGGAGAGCAGCCCGCAGAGAGGGACCTGGGCGTCATGGTGGATGACAAGTTGACCATGAGGCAGCAATGTGCCCTCGTGGCCAAGAAGGCCAATGGGATCTTGGGGTGCATTAAGCAGAGCGTCTCCAGCAGGTCGAGGGAGGTGATTCTGCCCCTCTACTCAGCCTTGGTGAGGCCACACCGGGAGTATTGTGTGCAGCTCTGGGATCCCTAGGACAAGAGGGATGCGGAGCTGCTGGAGAGTCCAGCGCAGGGCTACGATGATGATTAGGGRCCTGGAACATCTGCCCTATGAGCAAAGGCTGAGAGAGCTGGGCCTSTTCAGCCTGSRGAAGAGAAGGGTGAGAAGGGAACTGATCAGGGTCTATAAGTACCTCAAAGGAGGGAGCAAGGAGGATCTGGCTGGCCTCTTCTCAGTGGTGGCCAGCGACAGGACTAGAGGAAATGGCCAAAAACTGAATTCTTACCAGTGAGGGTGACAGAGCCCTGGACCAGGCTGCCCAGAGAGGTGGTGGAGTCTCCTTCTCTGGAGATCTTCMAAACCCGCTTGACACCACCCTGTGCCACATGCTCTAGGAGACCCTGCAYGTGCAGGGTGGTTGGACTAGATGACCTCTAGAGGTCCCTTCCATCCTTAAACATTCTGTGATTCTATGATTTATAAAGGCAGCAGAGCTGAGGATTGCATTTTGGTGATGGGGCAAAGGTTGCAGAGGTCGATGAAATCTGACTGGAAAAGCTGACTTATCCCAGTGTTGTTTTGCACTAACACTCCAAACCCGCAATCCTCCATTTATTATACTTGGTTTTTGAATGCCCCTTGTAAGAACAAGTTAACGTTTAGTGTTTGCCTCTTCCGAGGAGACTTTAGTAAGTATCTGGGTTTTAGCTAGATACTCCAGTTGCTCCCTCCACACTATTACAGATTCTGATATAGAATATATATATATTTAAATATAAAATTAAATATAATGCATGTAATTACAATTTTATATATATACAATTTATATATAGATATAATTTATTTATTTATTGTAAAAGATGATCTCATTGCCTATGTAAATGTGTCAGTTTGTCTCCTTCCTTTGACAATGTTGGAGCGCGCCATGCTGGGGAAAGACGGGGGTCCCATACTGCCCCCATCCCCCACCCATCTCCCCCGCCCCCGGGGGAGACTGACCGATAGTGACAGCGGGCCAGGAGGAAGGGGAAGGTCCTCACCTGGCTACAGGGGCAAGGACCAATGGGCGTTGCGGTCGAGCAGACCAATGAGCGGCGCGGCGGCAGCRTGGACCAATGGGGGATCCACCGGGAAATGGTTGTGTGGCCACTGTGTGAGGTGTGGCCTGTGGTCCCTCCCTCTGCATATTGCGGAGGGRGGTGGTTTTAAAGGGGCAGGCGCCCCATTTTTGTGCTCCTAGTAGGGCCAGCGCCCCCCTCCAGTGGAGTTTAGGGGGCATTAAATGCACTTAAATAGACCCTGGGGGTGGGTCTTTAGTGACAGGGGACACGAGGGTATGTGGAGGACACTTGTGTAGGGACAGCGGGGACATGGAGGGAGACACACAGAGGGCATGAGGTGACACGGAGGAGACACAAGGTGGGACTGAGCAGAGGACACRAGGGGACATGTGGAGGGGGGACACATGGAGGACATGAGGGGGCACATTGACCAGGGACAACCTGGGCCCCTGGTGTCACGGTGCCCCAAGCRGACCAGGTGGCCATGCTGCATATCACCATGGCAACGGGGCCTAGTCATGTTATGGAGCCTGGCAGGCCCAGCCCTGCCTGAGGTCTTGGCATGGCAGTGGGGGGTGTTTTTCTGTAAACCRCCCTAATTCTCCCCCAAAAAGGGTCTGTTCGGGCCCTGCAGCCCCCGTGGCAGGAGCGGCGGGCCCAGCTCCTCCGCGGCCTGCAGGAGGGGACATCGTCGGGGCTGCCCGGGAACCGGCCGGTCGTGGCATACTGTGGCAGCGGCCCTGGGCGCCCCACCGCCCRGTCAGGCCCCACCGACAGCCACCTCATCTTCATGGCCCTGGCCTGGGAGTGATCAGGCAGCAGCCAGCCCCAGGTGAGCCCCGTGTCCCCAGAAATGCAGGGTGTCCCTGAAACCAGGGGAAATGGCACCGAAACCTGGGGAAATAGCCCCAAAATCTGGGGAAATACCAGCAAAACCTGGGGAAATAGCACCAAAACCTGGGGAAATAAATAGCCCCAAAACGTGGGGAAATAGCACTGAAACCTGGAGAAATGATCTCACCTGCCCRCTCGGGACCGGGCTAGTGCGTCAGCTGTGGTGTCACCGAAACCTGCCCCGGTCTCCGTGGTCTCTACCGGTCCCACGTGTCAGTCCCCATGTACCCAAGCCTTCAGAGATCCCTGATCCCCCTGCTCCCAGGCACCATGTCAACCCCAGGTCCCCCAGTCCTGCACAATGTCCCCACTGGAGACAACGTCCTCAATGTGCCCCAGCCTGGCCTTGGCCAACACATCAACCCCGTTGTCCCCAAACCCAGTGCACGCGTTGCCATCCCCTGCTTCATCCTGCAGCCCGTTGTCCCCCCGCTTCATCTCCGTCCCCTCAGGCGCACATGTGGCTGCGGGGCTGGGAGGAGGGCAGCACGCTGGAGGAGCAGGAGGTGCCGCTGCCGGCACCACCGGACACGCTCGGCATGTGCCATGTGCGGCCGCTGCGGCTGCTCGTGGCCTACTGCAGCGACAGGAGCCTGCGGCTCTTTGGCGACCACTGCCGCGAACTGGCCGTGCTGGCTGCCACACCGAGCCCGCACGCATGTGCTTACCTCTGCTACCGTCTGTGCGTGCCRGGCGGCAAGCTGGTGCCGGCAGCGACGCACTCGCTGCTTGCGCTGTGCGAGCGCGCCATGCGGCTCTACAACATGCGCAGCCGGGTGGCGCTGTGGACACTGCTGGAACTGCCGCTCTGCGCCTGCCTGCTCTGTGGACCCCCGGCGCGCCTCTGTGCTGGAGACTCCGTGGGCTACGTGCGGGCCTGGAGCTTGCGCAYGGGGTGCCGCATGCAGCGCTTCTGAGCCGAACCCCTTCACCCTTCTGTATCTCCCCTCCGATCCTTTGACCATTTCCCTCTTCCCTGGACCTGTGGCCCCCACATTGTGCTTGCCCTGCGAGGGAGGTTCCACTCAGGAAGCGGCTGACGGGAGCCGACCCTCCACGACTACTTACCTTTGAAGGTGCCAGGAGTTGGTAAGTAAGCCTGCCGAAGCCAAAGGAAAATGCTTCACCCAGCCAGACCCGAACCAAAATATTCCCTGTTCCCAAAAAGCCCTTGTGGCTGCCCCACCTTGGGCGCCACTTGCGGGTGGACACCCCCCAGCAGGCTTACTTACCGACTCCTAGCACCTTCAAAGGTAAGTAGTCRTGGAGGGTCGGCTCCCGTCAGCYGCTTTCTGAGTGGAACCTCCCTCGCAGGGCAAGCACAATGTGCGGGCCACAGGTCCAGGGGAGAGGGAAATGGTCAAAGGATCGGAGGGGAGATACAGAAGGGTGAAGGGGTTCAGCATGCACTCACTCAACACTCATGCATCAACCATCCAAGGAAATAAGACAACGACCAGGTGAGTTCACACAACCATACACCGAACTGCTTTATTCAGGGGGAACTAGGACTATATACAAGAAGGGGTTCAGGGGAAACAAAATGATAGGCCACGGGGTGGCCATTCCCACGGCCCTCATTGGTTGTTCCCCTTCATAGATACATCCTCGAGATGTTATTGGAGGAGAGCATCTCCTTGGTCCATACACCCTCCTTGCCGAGTGGTTCCTGGAAGGTTCTGGAATCTTCTTTCCCYCCTTCCCCATTACAGCCCCATTCCTTCCCTTAACAAAAACTATAACTATTTACATTATTTATAGGTAAATGTCTGGCTGCCACCTTGGGGTCCCATTCTGTGCATACTCAGTCCAGGGGGTCTTTGCAATGTTCTGCAACAGCCTGTCTTGTAACTCCCATGAGCTTCCGTGTGCCCATGACTGGCAGGACCCCATGGCCTCTCATGTGGACCCCAGGGCCCTCCATGCACCCATGGCCTGGCTCCCCCTGCGGCCTCTTGTGTGGCCCACAGGGCCCTCTGTGTGCCCGTGGCCCGCGGGCTCTGCGGCCTCCTGTAAGGGTCCCAGAGCCTTGTGTGCGCCCGTGGCCAGCTGGGCCCTGTGGCCTCTCATGCRACCCCAAGGGCCAGTCTGTCTACCTGTCTGGGCGCTGTCAAGGCCCTGTCTACCATGCCCCGCTGCCGAGGGATTTGGGGGTCATGGTGCACCACGCTCCCAGGGCCCAGCTTGTAACGCATGTGCCTCTGCACACTCACTTGTGTGTTGCCATCCCTGTCTGTGGGGAAGATTGCTTCTCCAGCTCTTTGTATTGGTTGACACTTGGCACCTGTTTTGCAAAGGCAAGCAGAACAAATCTCAGGAGGACACTTAGGAGGGAGGAGTGACCAGGGGAGATGGCACTGGCCCTCTTGCATGGGTTGCCTCTAGTCCAGGCACACATCCAGAGGTTGCCACCCCCTCGCCCATTTCTGCTGCCCGCTGCCATCTCCCTCCGCGTGAGAGCTGCGGCAACTTGGGTGAGCCCCAGTTGCCTGCAAAGCTCCCTTGCCTTGCTGGGCATGCAGCAAATGCTCCTTTCTTAGAGGGCTCTCCAAGGCATCCCATACCTTCTCCTGACGGGGGGGCCCTTTCTGCCACTACTGCCTGCTCCTCCTTCAGGGCTGCTTGCCCTCGCTTCTGTTTGAAGAGGGAGAACCAGGCGGCTCTTGCCATGGGAGGGCGAGCGCTTTCCTGGAGAGGGAACAGCAAGGCAACAGCATTAGACTTCTCTGCTCTTGGGAGGCACACTTGTTGACTTTTGCTCTTCACCATCTCTTCCAGCCCTGCTCTTGAGCCTCACCGCCTCTTTGCCCCCTGCCAGCCCAGCGGGATACCCCTTTCTGCCGCCCTCACTGAGCCGCCACTAAAGAGGTACCGACGTGTCTTGTAAACCTTCAAAGGCAAACACGCCCCATTTCTGGGACTGACAAAACCCAGCAAGACCCTGTGCAGGCACCTGGGGAGTCCACAAGTGAAAAGGCAGTCGCAAAAGTAGAGCCAAACTTGCGTCATTGCAGCACATAGCCCCTAAAGGCCACTGGGTGTTGCAGGGAGACTGCGCTTGGGGACGTTTCTGCCACATCCCSTCACACACCTGTGCGGCAGCCCCGGCAGCGGCACGGGCAGCGGCAGGGCGAGGGGCGGCCAGAGGATGCGGCTGGTGCTCCACTTTGCCCTCCTTCCCCAGCACATCCTCCACGATGCGAGAGAGCTCTTGGGGAGTGTTACTGAGGATACAGCGTGGGATGAAAGAGATTGAGGGCAGGGGGCATTTACTCCCACAAGGGAAAGGATGGCATACCCTCCCATCTCAAGGGACTCCTTCTTGGACAAASACTTCTGCGCTAAGCRTTCCTGCCAGCTCCCCAAAACACCCTGACACTGGAGCACAGTTAAGGTCATGGCAGGCTCCCACACAAAGCAGCGCACGCGTGCCTTCCGGCAAGAGAACAACCTCAGCTGGGACATGTGTCGGGAACCTTTTGGAGGTGCTAGGGCCAGCATGTGCAAAGGGGCCCTCTCTGGTGCACATGCCCAAGCAAGCGCAGCCCTCCTCCCTTGCGCCAAGGCTCTCACCCGGCAGCASGCTGCTTCTCGCTGCCGTGTCGCCTGCCGCCTGTGCCCGAGTTAGGCAGCCTGGGCAGACTCAGCTCCTCGCGCTGCTGCAGGCGCTTGCCACGTTGCTGCTCTGCGAGTGGGAAGGGAGGAAGGTCTTCAGCAGAGCCTGCTGAGCAGCACCTCTGCAGGTGGCTGCCAGGAGGCAGCGTGGGGGGACAGGGAGCCAACGTGCCCCGCAGGCAGGCAGGCAGCTTTGGCCTTACCTTTGCAGCGGGTGGGGTTGGCGCTGCCCARCTCTTKGGSTTTGGTGTTCCCAAAGCGCGACGCAGTGGAGGCAGCCTTGGCTTGCGCGCTGCCYTTCTCCACCAGCCGAAACCTGGAAAGCAGAAGACAAGGTGAGCTGGAAGAAAGGGGGCTGTGTGCCCCACGCCTCTTGCTGGCACTCGTGTTGCTCCATGCCCTCTGAGACCTCCTTTCCTGCCATCTGCTTTGCCTCCACGCACACCTGCCTAGCTGCTTTTGGTAGTGTCCCTCCAAAGTCAGAGAACTCGACCAACGTGCCTGTGAACACTGAGGCCCGGGCGGGCACACGGCTGAGCAGGAGGGGCCTGTGAGCGAGGTAAAGGCCGCCAAGGAAAAACACTGACCTGGGGAACACGTGGATGGGGCGAGAGCCGTTCCCGGGAAGAGTCATCTTGCCCGTTGCTCTGCTGGGATGCCTTGCCCGTCGTCCCTGCAAGGCAGCACTGTCCCTTTGGGAGGTTTTGGAGGCAGCTTCGTGCCTGCTGGCAGAGGCAGCAGCTCCTGCTGGTGTTCCAGGAGGAGCCAGCCGCTCGAGAGCCGCCTTCTCAGCCCTCTGCCATGCCCAGGAGCCCCTTGTTCAGGAGTGCAGATGCTGCACTGTGGAATACTTTCTGCTAAGCACGGGGCATACCATTTTAATGGTAAGCACCCTAGGGCAGGAGACCGCTTGGCCTGAGCCAGGGCGTGTGCCCTGTCCTTAAACTATCCTTGAAGAGAACTCAAGTAACAACTTTGTAACAAAGTTAACCTGACCGCAAACTGGGGGGATCCGGTTTGCGCCAGGGCCCTTGGATAGAGCAGCCCAGACAATCCACAGTTAGTGACTATATGAGCATCTAAATTATCTAACCAATCATTGTCTGTCTGTTCATGTGTTCTATCTATATAAGCTGGTTTGTTTTGCAAATAAAGGAGCACGTCCGTATTGAGGACTCAATATGGAGCACTCATATTGAGATCGTGATGTGACTCCAGCGTCCTTTCCACTCCAACACTGCACGAGAGAGACTTGAGAGTGGCCAATACCTGTGGGCGCCCTTCTGCAGACAGAATGATGCGGGAAAGTGAGGCGGGGCGGGGCGCTGTCCTTGCAAGTGGAGACTGGTGGGAGCAAGCTTTGGAGACAGTGTTTCCTTGGTCGGCCAAGCGCAGGATGCCAGGGAGACATCCCAAAGAAATGGAAGCAGCCTGGAAAGCAGCACAACTTCCACTGCCTAGGGCTGCAAGGAAACCTGCCTTTTTTTGAAGCTGTGTTACGCAGCTGGCACAGAACATCATGGAGAATGTGTCTTCATGGCGGGACAAGCCACACGAAGACACCTGGCTGTCACCCTTACAGAAGAGAGGTGTGAGATAACACCCTTACTGTATACAAGGGAACTGAACTCTCCTAATGGACACAGGAGCCATGGTCTCACCTCTTCTGTCCTCGTCTGAGCCTGACTYTGTGCCCCGGAGCTCCCTTGGGGTCAGTGCTGGAAGAGACACTGCAAAGGGAAACTCTCCTCATTGCCCTGGGGGCATCCAAAAGAGCTCAGAGCAGTGGTCTCTGAAGTTCCCTCCTCTCTGTTGGAGAAGGGGAAGAAGGYTGGCTTCAACACGATTGGAGCTCCTTGTTCCTGTGCTCTAGATAAGGAGGTGCACTGTTGGTGGCCACCAAGCAGCACCCTTGAATGCAGACTGTTTGGAGTTTCTCTAAAGACAATGGTGGGATTCAGGCGTCCAGTCTCAGACAGGAAAACCTGAGAATACCCAGGGTCTTTGCCCATGCAAAAAGGCAGTTTTCCTTTAGAATCCACCCTTGCAGTTGTGCTAAAACTCCAGGCATCTGACATAGTCCTACTTCAATGTCACTGAATCAAGTGCCTGCCCTGAATTACATTAGCAGTTTGCACTCTCAACATCTCTATGTGTCCCAGCTTCACTGTGAACGATGCTCTGCCAGTAGTGGGCACCTAGTGCCATCTTAGATAACCAAGGAAGTTCCCCACCTAGCCCCCATGTGATGCTCTAAAAGAATTTGGGTTATACACTTGCTCCATCAGAGCAATAGACACTACTTCATGCCTTGGACCATTTCTGTCCAAGTTTCACCAGGTACCTCACTCCCACCGTTCAGCTGAGCTGTTTACAGCAAGTGCTTGGACAGCAAGCCCCATGCCGACATGGATGTAGTTCAACATTCTGCTTGGGCAAGGGGAATCTTGTGACCTCCCTGTGTATGGAATTTTGAGAAGGGAACTGAATCCTTCTGCAATCCATGGGCTTCTAAATCAGCATAAGATGCCCAGATTGAATCATCTGAACCTGCATCTAGAACATGGTAAAATGAACGCCACTCTTGTCCTGACATAGCTGAGAGACGTGATATGGGGCTTCTGCAGTGGGACATTCCCAAGTTTCATAGTTAGTCATCATCTGATGAAAGAAATCGTAATGTTGGAATCCATTTACTGCACACTTTAGATAAAGAAAAGGGGTGATTATTTTAGTTGATTGCAGGGAACATTTCCCAGGAGGAGGGACCACAAGGGAGAGAGAAATTGATGAGTTCAGCTGAGCCAGGCCAGGCTCCTGGGACACAGGCAGCTCGTGGCAACCTGACAGCACTGCCAGAGACACTGAACAGGAGCAGCTTCTTTGCCCAGAGCAGCAGGACTTGGGGCACTGCCTGCTGTGCTGTGGACAGGAGAGGCGAGAAGGTAACGAGAGGTGAAGGGCAGCGTGGAGCGGGAGGACAGAGCAGAAGTCTCTGTGGGAGAAATCTTCACAGCCCTGGACATGGTGAGTCTCTGTCTGCAGGGCAACGCTGCTGAGCTTCCTGGAGGGGATTCTGCACCCAGTCCATGCCGTTACTGAAGGGGTTTTTAAGGCTCACTCTGCTGCTTTCTCCTGTGCAGAGAAGGGGGAGATGCTTCYGAGCAGTCTCACAGCATGTGGACAGGGCTCGCTGCTCTCTCCTGCCAGGGATGGCTGCAGGGCTGTGAAGCTGGGGTGTGGGCCCAGCTCTGCCCAGCGCTGTCGTTCAGAGCAGTGTCCCTGCCCCAGGGTGCTCTGTCCCTGCACAAGGAGCCCTGTCACATGCACAGGTCAGCTCTGAGCCTGCCTGGGGTACTCCCCATGGGGCTGTGGGGAGAAGCGCTGAGTGAGAGGGGCAGCGCCCAGCAGGGCAGGTCCATTCTCCTGCTGAGAGGCTGCCACGTGGGTCAGGGCCACCCACAGCTGCAGCTCCCCATGAGGACGTTTTGAGAGTAGAGTTTTCCAGAGGACTTTTCTTTGCATGATGAGAATGGAAAAGCCACAGACATGTCTAAACAAGGGGTCAGCATTTCACCACCACCCTGAAGGAGCAGTAGTTCTGGAAGAGACTTCAGCACTCCTCAGCCTACAGGCAGCACAGCATCCYCTTTCCAGGCTCACTAGAGGTTCTTTGATCAACTCTGTAGCATCTGCAAAGAGGGAGATTTCCCTAGGCAGTGTCCTGCTTTTGGGAGGATTGTGTAGGACTGAGCTGACTGATGAGTGAGTGGGATGGGGTCTGTGTAGGGAGAGAGRAACAGCTCCCATCAAGGAGACCTGCAAACAGTAGAGAGATGGTTTTGAGAGTGAGAGGAATCTGCTGCCAGAAACCTCATGCTATGTTGGGGTGCAGGAAATTCTGTACCAGTCCTTACAGCACAGATGCTTTCCCCTGAGAAAGCACCTTACGTCTATACCACCCAGCAGAGGAACAGGGATGTAGCTGATGGTCCTTCAGGAGGCCTCACCTTTAAGATGCTGGATCCTCCCTTGGGGTGCTGTTGAGCTGCGCACAGCCCTGCAGAGGATCACAGTTGTGTAGGACACTTGGTTTAGCTGAACATCCCCTGCAGAAGCCATAGAGGGACAAAGGAAATGGAAATGGTACTAGTGAGTGGGGGAGGTCAGTATGTGGGCAGTTGAAATAACCACTGTGTGTCCTTGCCTAGAAGCTGCATGTCCAAATCTCCCTCAGGATGAGCACCACATCACAGAGCTCTTCTGATCATCAGAGCTGTGTGCTGTCTTACAACCCCTCCGTGACTCTTGAGACATCTGCCTGAGAAACAGAGGTGAGATTGGACAGCTGCACTTTGCAAGTGAACACAACTGTCAGCACAGGCCAGTCCCCTTTAGGGTTGAGATTGTTCCTTGGTAGAGAGAGGTGCACCATGTAAATGGGTTATTGCAGAGTGGGACATTTCCAGCTTTCCTAGATAGTCATCCATTGAAAAAGTAGAGGTTGCAGTGTTGGAATCTTTTATTTCTAACAATCATTAGCAAAGGACAACYGGTGATTATTTTAGTTTACTGAAGTGCACTTTTCCAAGGAGGAGAGGAGACAAGGGAGAGAACAATTCCTGAGTTCAGCTGGGCCTCAGCTCCTGAGTGGGGCCAGGCTCCTGGGACACAGGCATTTTGTGGCAGCCGGGCAGCCCTGCCCAGAGACACTGTGTGCAGGAGCAGCTCCTGTGCCCGGGGCTGCGGGCACTGCCTGCTGCTGCTGTGGACAGGAGAGGAGAGGAGGCAGCGAGAGGTGAGCGGCAGTGTGGAGCGGAGGAACAAGGGAGAGCTCACGGGGCTAGATATCTGTGACGTGGTAAGTCTCTGGGTGCAGGGCGATGCTAATGAGGTTTCTGGAGGGRTCTTCTGCATCCATCCYGGCCAACGATTGTTTTTAAAGGATTCTTTTCTCAGCTTCTACACTGCATAGGAAGAGGWGATGCTTTGGAGCAGGGACTGCCTGTCACAATATCAAGGGTCAGGTCATCACGGCCACTTCTTCCAGAACTGGTGCAGGACAGTGANNNNTGGGCTGGGGGGCTGTGGGGTATCATTGGATTTCCACAAGGCACCTGCGTGTCACGACTCACTCAGCATCTTTCTCCCATGTCCCTCAGGGCTTTGCTGATGAGCAACATCAAGAAGAAAGAGCAACGGGTCCAAAAGCCGGCTGGTTGCAAGAAGAAGGTGTTCTTCCCTCAGAAATAAAATGCCTTTTGGAGTTGGGGTGATCTTTCCTTGTTGAAGTGTGAAACTTTAAGTGGAACCAGGGCAGCTTTTGAGGGGCAGGCAGGGGTCACAAGGCAGCAAGGAGAGCAGGGAGCCCCGCTTGCAGGACACTGTTCCTCTGGGCCATGCCTGACTCGGTCACAGAAGGGAAAGAAGAAAGGCCATTGGAAAGGCCCTCCAAGCTGGCCATTTCTGAGACGATGTTGATCCCGGCCAACGATTGTTTTTAAAGGATTCTTTTCTCAGCTTCTACACTGCATAGGAAGAGGWGATGCTTTGGAGCAGGGACTGCCTGTCACAATATCAAGGGTCAGGTCATCACGGCCACTTCTTCCAGAACTGGTGCAGGACAGTGATGCCGAGCTGTGCACACGTAAGGTGTGTTCAGGGCTGTAATTCAGAGCAGTGTCCCTGCGCCACAGGGTTCTGTGTGAGCGGGGCAGTGACTCTGCTGCCTGTGAGGATCAGCACTCAGCCTTTCTTGAAGCTCTGGGTGGGAAGAGAGACGCCCGTCAGGGCAGCTCCAGTCTCCTACTGACAGGCCAAGAGTGTCAGGACTGCTCCCTGTGCCAGGTCACTCCCAGAACTTTTCAAAAGGACATTCACGGGAAGCTTCCCTGAAAGGGAAGGCAACCTCAGGAGGCTCAGATTTTGCTTTGCGTGTTGGTCAAGACACCAGCTGAAGAGAATGCTTTAGTTTTAGGTGCTCAAAAGAGAGTTCCTCCTCCTGGCATTTTTAGACACATGGGAGCTGCAGCTCTTGCACTTCTCCCTCTTCCTGGGCATCTCCCTGGCTGCCCTCTTGGCCAACGGCCTCGTCATCACAGCGCAGCTTGCAGCCACCACCTTCACACCCCCCCATATGCTTCTTCCTTCTCAACCCTTCCCTCCTCGACTTTGGATCCATCTCCACCACTGTCCCCAAATCCATGACCAGTTCCCTGTGGAAGAACACAGCCATTTCCTAATCAGGATGTGCTGCCCAGGTCTTCTTGCTTGCATTCTTGTTTTCAGCAGAGTTTTTCTCTCCTCACAGTCATGGCCTATGACCGCTTTGTGGCCACCTGCAGACCTCCGCACTATGGGACCTTCCTGGGCAGCAGAGCTTGTGTCAAAATGGCAGCAGCTGTCTAAGTCAGTGAGTTTCTCTGTGCTCTCCTGCACACTGGGAACACATTTTCCATTCCACTCTGTCAAGGCAATGAGTTGGAGCAGGTCTTCTGTGAGATCTCCCAGATCCTCAAGCTCTTCTGCTCACACTCCTACCTCAGGGAAGCTGGCATTCTTACGGTTACTACAGGTTTAATGTTTGGCTCTTTCCTTTTCAGTGTGGTGTCCTATGTGCAGATCTTCAGAGCTGTGCTGAGAATTCGCTCTGAGCAGAGCCGGCAGAAAGCCTATTCCAGGTGCCTCCCGCACCTGGCCGTGGTCTCCCTCTTTGTTAGCACTGCATTTTTTGCCTGCCTCAAGCCTCCCTCTACCTCCTCCCCAGCTCCGGATCTGATGGTGGCTATTCTGTACTCAGTGGTGCCTCCAGTGTCGAACTTTCTACTCTACAGCATGAGGAATAAGGAGCTCAGGGGAGCATTGAAAAAGATGGTTCAATGCATATAAGGTCATTGCCAATGCCTTTGGCTGTCCTTCCCTTTACAAGACCTCCTGCTTGTTGTCTATGGACACTTGGCTAGGCCATGTGGGCCGCAAGGGAACTCTCCTGCCACACCAAGCAGGCACCTCTTTCCATTCCTCTTCCTTTCTTAATTGTGCCCCCTCTGCCCTATGGCAAGAAGGTAGAGGACGCACAAGCGGATTAGGAGTGCTCCCTGGTGTCCTCRTTGTCATGCCTGGAGGGTGTGACTCCAACSACCTAGCTCTTTGTGGAGRACCCTCCTGCTGAGCCGGGAGCAGACCTGCCTCCCTGCCTGTGCCAGCTGCCGCACCAACAACCACTGACGTGCCATGCTCCGTTTGACTGGTCKCTTTCATGATTCCTGGGCACTGGTGCTTCCTGGGGGCTGCTCTGTGAGGCACGGGGGTTGGGCCACCTTTCCTAATGGCCCCACGAACGCTCCCTCAGAGCTGCTTCTCAGCACTTGGCACCCTTCACACACACTGCYYGTGTGTCTGTCCTCACCCTCAGCCCCATGGCWGGGCTCAAGGCAGTGGCCTGCATGCCAGGGCGAGACGGGACATCTCTCTGCTCCTTCCCTGGCTGGTTCAGCTGCCGCCCACCTCACGCAGCCCCTGGTGACACGCGCTGAGGTCACACTGGGTTGTSCTGCAGCACAAGGAGGGGACCCCAGCGAGCGGTAGGGCCCTGTCACTTCCCTGCGAGGCACGCGTGCTGCTGGTCACTGCTCACCGTGCTCTGCTCCACTGCTGCCCTCGGGAGCTTCTCGGAGACGAGGAGCGCACCCAGGAGGCAGTGGGACTGCTCGGGGAAGCTCTCCCTCACGGGCTGACGAGAAGCAGCTCGCTGGAGAGAGAGGCGTCTTTGGCGAGGAGGTCATCGGGAAGAGAATCCTTCTTCCCTGCTTGACCTGCGAGCCAAGGGCCGGGGGGAAACCAACATGGAAGGTTTCTGGACTGAGACCATCAGTCCGGCGTACTCCTTTTTGTTCCCAGTGCTCCTGCAGCTCTCCACTGAGGGTAAGGCCTTTGGGCGCTGCTTTGCCAGGCGACGCAGAACGTGCTCTGTGGCAAAAGAGCTAATGGCACCGGGGCTGTGGCCCTGCACAAGGCTGGGGGCTGTTGTGAGGGCCTGGCCAGRGGGTCATGTCTCGCTTGGGAGACAAAGTGGCAGCCAGGACTTGTGTGTCTTGATCCTGTGGCCCCCCTGACCCCCAAGGCTCCTTTGGGCCCTGCTCCCTCTGCTCAGGCACTTGTTATTCGGGGTCAGGTCTGCCTGAGAATGGGGAAGCCCTCTGGGACAGCCCCTGGGAGGGAATGGGTCCCTCATCCATTGTCCCCTGCAGGTGTCCCGGCATTTCCASGGGCTCTCGAGCACCTTCCACCAATGCCCCTGGGGGAAACAAAGTTTTGCTCTGGAGAGAATCTAAGGAGGCTTCTTGTTTGGGATAACCTCCCTTCCTTCCTTCCTCCTGCATCTCAGCAGCTCTCTAGTCAGCAGAGGATATTTGACGTTTTGCACTTAGAGATGGCAAGCTTTGCCCAAAGGCAGGCGGGCCCCTTCCCTTCTCCYGCCTTCCCCTCGGCACCTCCACAGGCATCGCTGTAAGGCTGGCAGCCTGGAAAAGAGCATASGACAGTCAGGAGCAGGGACRGGGGCTTTTCGGTTCATTTGAAGGTGCCTGCATCTGTCCCCCCGGCAGAAGCAGCTTGCACAGAGCTTGGGAGCTGCCTGACAACGGGCACTGACGCATCTTTCTCTTCCTTTCCAGAGATCGTCAGGATCTGGGACGCTGTGTCCTACTACATCCTGCAGCAGCTGCTGATCAACAAGGTGGGCTGGTCTCCTTCTCCCCTCCGCCCTGAAGCATTTCCGTTGTGCAGAGAGCCCTGCGCCCTGGGAACCGTCTTCCCCCGGCACCACGACAGGGGACTCTCAGCAGCCAGCATGCTGCAGAGCAGCTCCTTGGCAAACTGGGCGAGCAACCACGTGCAGGTGTGGGGTGAGAAACTGGTCAGCACCTCGTGGGGCTTCCATTTTCCCATGGCTAGAACAGAGAGAGCAAGCAGAGAGGCGGAAGCCTTTTGCTGCCTCCATGCTCTTAGAGAGCCCTGGAATCTGCTGGTGCCCTGTGATGGTAGGAAAGAGTTGGGGGAAAGTGAGGACCCAGTGTGGAGAGGATGGTCAGGACCACAGCTGCAACAAGTCCAAAGCTTTCCAAAGTCTTGTCCTAGCTTACTGCAAGAGCAGGGAGGGCAAAGGGCAGCSTGCCCACACTCACAGAGTCTTCCCTTTTGGCATCAACATAATGCCTACACCACCTTCTTTATGTCTTTTCCATGTGCAGGGTGTTCTGGTAGAGGGTCTTGGCACCTTCTGTACAGTAGAAGAGCCACTAATCCTAGGTGATGAAGAGGTGCTCCTTGTTCGAAGACCCATCTTCAAGTTTGGCATGCAGTTGATGCGGCCGTGGAGGCTCACGTGCCCCAAAGTCACCATCCCTGGTGAGTCAGCAGGGACCACCTGCTTCTTGCCATTTTACACAGCCTGGCAGTGTGCTCCCTGCTCTTTGCAAAGTGCTGCCACAAGCAGGCAATTCCCTCTAGAGCTGGGCAAACAGATAGAGCTCCCCCATGCAAACCACCACCCAGAGAGCTCTTGCTTGGCAAGGACTTTCTTCACACTCTTGTGTTGTGAGCGTTGCAGCTAGCGGGGCTCTCTTTCCCCGAGTTGCCTCAGCCTATGGCTCCACGCAACTCCCGTGCCTTGATGGCCCAGCCGAGGAAGGAGGCCCTGCTCTAGCTTTTCCTTGTCTGTCTTTTTGCAGATTACATGATCATCGAGCCATTGAACTACCTGCTCTTGTCCCTGGTGACCTCCTTGCCGCGGCGAGTGGTAGAGGACTGTGTCAAAGAGACCATCCTCTTGTTCTCCCTCTACCTGGAGAACAAGCCCAAYGTCGCCTTTGCCTTCCGGGACATTGGCGTTCTCACGTGCCACAACGACAGGGTRTGCATGCTCTTTTATGCCAGCTGCATCCGACGGCTGGAGAAAAGGGCAAGCCTCATTGCGGCCCTTCGCACCGTAAGTTGCTCTGCTTTCCAGACCTACCTCCATTGCTTGGGGAAACCTCAGGGGCCATCTTGCTGCTCATGGACTAAGCAAACACCTTCCCAAGTGCTGGGCCTCACCAAATTCCCCACTCCCAAGGAAAATGCCCCTGGTCTTCCTGGATGCCTGTCTCTACTAAATGCCTGCTATGGTTATTGGCCACTCTCTGCTTTTTGCTTTGAACCCTCTGTGCTCCAGAGCAAGGGACTAATGTGCAGAGGGCTAAGAGGCCTTGCAGCTGCACGCTGCTCTGGTAAGAGCGGCAGGGGCCGCTGCCTTCGAGCGCACGCAGAAAGCTCCTCGGAAAGCTCCCAACGGGCCTGCGCTACCTTGTAGGAACCTTGGATAGCAGATCCTGTGGAGCCCGGTGGAAAGATCCCTCTTCCTGGCACCAGCTCTGCCCACATGCACATCTTCCCCAGGTGAGTGCGTTTCCTTTGCAGCCCTTGGCTGCCTCACAGGCTGCCTTCCCAGCTGCTTCTTGGCAGCACACACTGCCAGGGGCATCATTGCTCCGAGGAACTGAAGGCAGCTTCTCTGCCTTTTA